>CAHIKZ030000847.1:840000-1210000 GCA_903632075.3 Acanthosepion pharaonis
ATGTGTGTGTACCAACATGTATGTACATATTCATATGCCTCACATTGTACATATAATCAGACCCAAAATGGATTATTACTGCCACATCTTGGTTGGAGTTGACCAGTCACCACTTTCCAGCCTTGACAGAGTTCAAAAGCATTTCTGTGGCCTTGTGGGTGATTAATTCTACTTTGCAGCCTCTGTCCCACAAAATGTTGCTAGCCTCTATTGCTATTTTCATGGCAGATGTTCAGGTGAACTACATTCCTTGGTTCCACCAGGCCAGACATTCACAGCTAGGACTTGACAAGCCAGGTACTCTGAATCGACTCATCCTCATTCCATTGATAAGGAGGAAGGTTCACTCAGACAGCTCCTTCACAAGAATCTCTACTTTGTGAAAATATTTCCCAAAAACTTATTTGGTTGTGAGATTTTATGATTCAGTGGTTGTTCATCATATTGTAAATATATATATATATTTGCTCTGGATTTACATTGAGCTCTTTGGATTTTATCCTCCTTAGGTTTACCCATACGATGGATTACCTAATTTTTCATAAACTATATATATATATATATATATATATATATATATATAATAATATAGTTATTGATATTGATTTTTTTTTGTTTTTTTAAATTTCAGATAAATAAAGATTACCATGGGTCATAAGAGAAACAAGGTATTTTAGAGTTATAGAGGTATTTTAGGAAAATATCTTTGACCTGTTCAATTTTTTCTCAATCTGCAAAGAAAACTCAAAAGAAATTGTTAACATTGGCAAGAAAAAAACTGGTTTTAAGATTATCACAAAAAAAAAAGATTAGAATTAAATTAAAAGGGATATTTTAATGGATTACCTCCCGTTCTCAGCTCTATAGATATTAATTCAATTGAAAACTCGAGGTCAATCATTCAACGAGATCCTTATGAGAATGGAAAACAATATTCAAGTAAAAAAAGATCTTTGGGAAGAAATAAAAGCTGATCCAATAAATGTTATAATTGAAATGATAAAAAAGTTAACAAAATCAATGATGAAAGACTGCAGAAGGTTATAGAATGTCAAGAAGCCCCGTATTAACATATAAATTTATTTCTATATATGGGATATTGTGTTAATTAAATAGGTTCCAATGACTTTTTGGAGTTATTTATGAATAAAAAGTTATATTGCATTTGGTTTGTTTGCCTCATAAAACCAAGAAAAGTTATCAATATTTTATCAATATTAAGAAAAGATATTCTAAGCTGAAACTCATATGATTCACTGCTTATATACTGGATGCAATGGGTAAATTGTTGCCATTTTATATTTTTAATTTTGTGCATGCACATTTGTTTTTAATTTTGTTGACTTCACAGTATAGTAGAGTCAGTTAAGTACTGTCTATGAGAAAAAGAGCACCATGACACAATTCAGGCCACCAAAAATTTGGAAATGGCATGCTGTACTACTTGGCATTTGTGACGGAAGCTCCAATACGAACATTTCATTGTATTTGGGTGTCAATCTGAGCACAGTGCAGAGGATGAATCTAATGGCGATTACGTAGGTGTTTGGAGTGATCACGAGTGATGGTGACATTATGACTCCATTCATCTTACCACAGACATGATGCGGATAAAGATGCTCATTTTACTGACACACTTAAAAGTCACTTTGTCTCCATAATATACAAGGATGAATGTAACTTATTCAAGCAATGATGTTGTAATTGAATAATAATAATATTAATGTATTTTATAATACTAAACAATCTGATGCAATGTTTGCTTTTTTGTAAGCAGTGGGGCCCATGTCCATGGGACGACAGGAAGCTTTTGAAATTTTTTGCCAAGATTATTGGAATAATAAGTCCATTGAAAGCAAGAAACAAAATCTCAAAAAAAGTTATGCTGAAGCGAAACATCTTGGGGAACAAGTGAATGAGTCAAGAATGAAAATTAGTAAGTAATTATTTTCTTTTTGATACAATTTCTAAGATAAGGCATTGTTACTATAATACAAAATGTTTAAATTGATGTACCCTTTGTCCTTCTTTCTGTCTGTATTTTTTTAGATATGGTATTATTATTGTACAGTAATTCTTTTGGACCAATTCCTCATTTTGTTATCTTGCAGCATTTCAGGTGATATACACTCTAGCTTTCTTTCTGCCTGAACTTTTTAAACATGCTATTGTTACTATTATACATTGATCTTTTCAGATTAGTTTGCACCTCTTTGAGGTTTCTATCAAGCGAAGAGTTCTCCAGCCTTCCTCATGTTATTATTGCATTTGGTAGCCTTCTGGGTATGTTGAAGAAAACACTTTATTCAATCTAGGAATGTATAGAGTTCTTATATACCCATCTTGTAGAGAATTCTTCAAAACTTGACAAATCTTTCTTATATTGTCAATCTGATTCTCTGCTTGACTCAGGGGTTGAACTTGTGTATTTCAAGGAACCAGATAATCTTTTATCAGTATTTTTATCCACTAGATTATGCTCCATAGAAGATTTAGGTAGTAATTTATTTTAAAGACTTTTTTCTTTCATAACTAGCTTAGTTATGTTAGCTGCTTTGATGTGTGGCTTCCATCATATTGATGATCATATTTCTGCATGACAAGTTATGAAAAGTGAGTATTTTTAAATTATGTAGAATACAAGAGATTATGAGAAAAGTGAAATGAATCCCCACTAATCATGTCAAATGGTGGCTTTTATCTAAAGAAAGTGAATTTGTGATAAAGTTAGAAATGAGTCCACTATTATCAACTTCTTCTAAAAAAGTAAATGATTGATTTCAATAAGTACTGTTCCCAAATACAATAATTAAAGATAGCCATCAATGAAAAGAATTCAGAATTAACTTAACATATTATAACACTAGATTGCATATTTCTTTTGTGATCAGATAAAATTATTCTTGTTTGGCTGAGTTTGCCTTTACCTGCTGTACTTACCAGTTATTTCATTTTTAAATTACCATTTGTCTCTGGTCTTCATAGAAATCTTTTAATGTAAATAAAGAAAACTTCAATTCTCAGGAAGATTGCAAAAGGAACCTAGAGTAGTTCTTTGCGGAGAAAAATAAAATATTTTTTGATGATGAAATTATAAAGTTGCTTGAAAGATAGCAGAAGATAGAGGAATGTAACATTAAATATATTGTTCAATAAAGTTAATGTCAAAAATAAAATGTCTTTTTAATAAAGCAACTGATCATTTTTTGTTTATCCAATATAGTTATGTAGTTCATTTCATTCATTGTATTTGTTATCAACCTTTTTGGTGAATGTGTTAATATCATTCCTGGCTATGAAACAATCTTATCAGTACATCTTGCTGTTGAAATTTGTATGATTTTAACATATTTTCTTTTTAATTTTTTTTATTGAAATCTCTCCAAAGGGCAAAGCTTGCTATTTTTTTTTTTTTAAACATGCTTTTCAGTCACCATGAATTGGATAATTAGTGTACTTTTAACATGTCATGGTATAGAAAAAAAAACAGATAAATCTATGAGGTTAATCAAAAGATTATCTGAATTTTCATATCTTTTATACAAGAGTGCAGATAATTATTGACTTTCCCTTGTAATTGAGAGAAAAAAGATGATTTTTCTGCATATATTATTTTAAAGGCACATGAAAAAAACTCTCTTAGCATTTTGTGACTAGCAAAGATCAAGATGGAAGTTTTTTTTTTCATAAAAATAAGTGTAAAGGTAGGTGTATCTGAATTTACAATCGTAATTTCATGCATAAATAAAATTTTAATAAATTGTTCTAATGTATCATTAAAAATTTGCATCTGTCATGCCTCTTACATTTTTCTACACAAACCAGATGTTGATCATTTGGTAACCCAAAGCACACTGCATAAATATGTTTTCTGCATATCAGCTCCATGCATACATCTGATTTAACCAAAACAAAATTAATAATAAATATATTATGACCAGTCATAGCCACTCCCACTTAAAAATGAAAACCATAATTTTGAGCTGACTAAAAATCATATATATACCCAAATTCAAACAAGCCTGACACAGCTCAGCATTTGATGTCAACACCGACACTCTGAGAGAAAGACATCACTGACAATGGCCACCACCAATGTCCATTTCACTTCTAATTTCATCACTCTCTCTCTCTCCCTGTTGTCTTAGCAACAGCAACAGATAGAAACCTACTAGTTTTTGTATATATGTAAATAAATTATACATTTATTTATTCCTATTCAATGTCCTCTTTTGTTTGACGCTTCGATTTATGTTTGCTGAGACAGAGAAGGAATTAATCTTCACATTATTAACAAGAAGGTTCTATCTTCAAGGTTACCCATTTCCACCTTTACAACACATATAAAAAAATTACTTGTACATAATTTGGGAGTTTTTGAGCAGAGATATTTATTCAAATTTATATAAATAAATGTATACAGAATGCCTTTTGTTAATAAATTTACTGAAGTTATTAAGAAACTGTAGAAAAAATATTGGTCCTTGTTTGTATTGTTCATGATTAAGTTGTTTCATCAATAGGTTTATAATACTACTAATCATGTCAAAGGCTGGCTTTTATCTAAAAGTAGCTGGTTAGGTTTGAATAATAAAAAATTTAAATATGATGTCTGTCCTGAAAGTATTCAACTATTAATTTTAAAAAAAAGAAAGTAAACAAAAGAAAAAAATGGTGCCTTAGTCTCCTATAAAGTTCTCTCTTGAGACCTCACACATTTACACCTTTTACTTTTCAAAACTGTCTGCAAAATCCTCTTTTGGGATTTCCATCAGCTGACTTATTGCAGTCTCTTTAATCTCATCCATGGTTTGAAATTCCCTCCTTTTCAATTGTGATTTTAGCTGTGGAAAAAGCCAGAAGTTGCTGAGAACCAAGTTTGAACTGTAGAGCAGCTGATACACTTTGAAGCTTGATGATCTGCTGTTTTGCCCAAATATGGCATATCTACTTCCTTGGCAACTGCAAATGCAATAGTCACACTCAATGACTTTTCACTGCCAACTGCATAACCTTGTGGTGGACTTCACCACATTAACTTAGATTAGGAAACCAAACTGAGGTGAAAAAAAGGATAAGCCAAAGACATCATTACACATAAAATATGTATTTAACAAGATGTACAAACAAGAATATGAAAGAAGGCATGCATTGAGTAAAACAAGAGTTATCTCTCTTTAACTATTATTTGTATTCCAAAGTTCACTGAAAGAAAGAAAGTTTGTGATAGTTTCTGGTAATAAATGTTTTTAACAGTTTTGCTGTGTAAGGAATATTCAGCATGTTAGTGGTGGTGTGAGTGAGAAGATTGGCACATGGTTTCAACTGTCATGGATTCATTTGGCAGCTTAAAATCTCACTAATTATCTAAGAATATTTCTTGCTTATATAGGTGATCATTGGCTCCGAATTGCTACATGGGAAGAATTGTTCTTCACATGCAGACAATCTGATTGGTTGGCATTGACCAATCAGTGAGCGAGTTTTGGAGAGACTCAAGAAAGCTTCTGGGATCCATTTCTTCCAAAAGTGCACAAAATTGACTACATGAAAAGAGAGCGATTTATAAAATTGTCGCATTGCTGCAATTTGTAAATTGTCTATTACAAAGTAGTGTTGATTTATTATTCAATGAATGCTTGTCATTGTACGATCTGTATTTATGTATGTATGTGTGTGATGTAGATCATCACAACCTCACAGGAGAGTGCCTGATGCTCAGTAAAGTCTCTTGTAATTGGTTTCATCAGTTTTCAAAATATTAAAAATAACTGAGAACTTTCTAGGAAGACCTCCTATTCAGAAAACTGATTAATAAGTAAACAAAATGTTACACAAAAATTACAAATTATTTCCTGTTTGGAAGATGCAGTAGGCTTCACAAAGTAATATTTTTCATTGTTCCTTATCTTTGTTGGCATCTAATTTTTCAAAATAGTTTTTATTCAAACTAAATGAATCCTTGATCACCTATCAAAATATATACAGGACATTAGCAATCAGTGTATCAAATTTTGCACTAAAGAATCATCTAATGTAATTACAAATTGTTTATGATTTCAGATCAAATAAAGATTAAAATTGAACAACACAGAGTTCAGCTTGGCTTACAAGGTGAGTCAGTTGTTAAATGAGTTTTTTAATTCTTTAAACCAATTAGAGATTTTCAACATTTTTATGATTGTTCTATCTCTAAATATATTTAATATTCTGAGCAACACTTAACCATTTTTTTTCTCTTTCATATATACAGACTGCAATGAGTAAATTATCGCCATATTATATTTTTAATTTCATGCATGCACGTTGTTTGTTTTTGATTTTGCTGACTGCACAGTATAGCAGGGTCAGTTGGACACCATCTGTGAGAAAAAGAGCACCATGACGCAGTTCACTCTGCCAGAAATTTGGAAACAGCTTACTGTATGGCTTGGTATTCACGCCAATATGAACATTTCAGAGTATTTGGGTGTCGATCTGAGGACAGTATGGATGATTTGGAAAGAGTTGGATGAGTCTAATGGTGATTATAAAGGTATGACAACTTGGAAAACTCACTGATTGTTCTGAGAAGAAAAGAACTCCTAAATTTGTTAGTGAGGGCCTCTGACTCAACACAGAGGCCTACATCAAGTGCCTTGAGAAGGTAGTGCTGCTCAGGGTCAAAAGGATGTCTGCTCGAAGACCGTGTATCTGGCAACAGGACTCTGCACCATGCCACACAAGCAGGAGAACCCAGTCATGGCTTTCAGACAATTTCTGCAACCACATCACCCCTTACATCTGGCTACCTAACTCCTCAGGCTGCAACCCCCTTGTTTATGATGTGTGAGTCACAGTTGAATGAGAGACCAAAAAGCTCCTTGTAACACCAAAGATGAACTGAAAGGAGATTGTCCAGAAGACTTGCAGGAGATTCCAAAGTCATCTGAAGATCGTGGTTGAAGCCAATTGCAATTTTATTGAATGAATTTACTCTTTAATATTTCAAGATATTTTATCTAATTTTGGTCAATATATCTGTTAAAATGAGATGTCAGTATTGTTTTCATTTTTGCATAATTTAGTTGACAATTTATCTATCGCACCCTGTATATGTATGTATGTAAAATTTCAGATGTTACTAAAAATATACTTGTAAAGGACTATGAATAATTAAGTTTTCCTTTTGTTTTGACAATATGAAAAATTTTTCTTTTTGTCTTCATTCATACACAGAGAGAAAGAGAGAGAGAAAATATGTAAATATATGTGGACATTGAAGTCAGCACCCAGAAACAACAGTCTGTTTAATGCTTGAACACAATTGAGATGGTCTGATGATTGCATTCAAGCATGAAACATACTGTAGGCTCTGGGTGTTGACTTCAATGTCCACTTTCATATTTCTATAATATAGTCAGGACTCTCCCATTGACAGCCAAGCAATTTTGCTTCTCGATCTAAGCCAGTTGTTATTAATTTCAATGTTTAAGAAAATTAAAAAATATGGGTAGCAACTCAAACACATGTACCCAGTAAAAATAATGTTTATATTAATAAGGTATATATATATTTGTCTGTTTGCAGGAATAACAGATCCCAAGAATTTGGAATCAGACTTGGAAGAACAAAACCTTCGGGAAAAAATTGAAATAGAAAAGAAACGGTAGTATTTTAATATTTTCTTTTCTCTTAAAAATATTTTGTATGTTAAGTTCTTATTAAAGACATAGTACCATAGGAATCCAAAGGCACTTAGGAATAGTGAAAAATGTCCTTAGAATCAAAGAAAAGAATTTTAGACTGTTATGTAATGTTTTTAATCATTTCATCCCAAGCAAGGCAATAAAACCACTTAGATGCAAGGGGTTACTGAGTGAAAGAATATGTGAAAAATGAGAAAGTTTAAATAAACTGTTGTGTTATTTAAAGAGAAAAATTGAGCTCAGAGATAGTTTTTAAGGCAGTTTCAGTGGCCTCTTTGATAATTAACAAAAACAAAAACTGAATAATAGAAATTTGATACCAATGATGTGATGTTATTGTTTTAAACCTACATAAGTAACCACTATATTTGCCCTTCAATTTCCAATCAACATATGAAGATGCTTATTACAAAGCCAAATAAAAATGAACATTAATTTGTTTACAGAGCTGTTGAGATGAAACTTAATTTATGTGAATATCAACTTTTTAAGTAATTTGAATTCTTAGATAAAATATTTCTATCAGCAATTTTTTAACTTATTTCATTTTATTGTTGCTTGTTATTGCAATGTTCTAAGTTGTGTACCCATCAACCTGTTAACACAGGAATAAACATTTAGCTTTTGACAAGACTTGGATTTGTATGTCAGGAACTTGACTTACATAAATGGTATTACAATCTGACCTCTTTAATTTGGCACTATTGGGACCAGGCCACTGCCAGACCAAAGTTAATGCCAGCTGACAGAAATCACCCCTAAGAAACCTTATATTTGCCAGCTCATTTATCAAAGGTAGAACAAAGATTAAAACAGAAAATAAAACAATCATTATTGTTTGCAATGTTTTTATTGTTTTGTGCAATACAAAGGTTAAAAAAAATGCCTAAAACCAAAAAAATAATATATACTCACTCTTCTGAATGCAGAATATATATATATATATAAAGAATGCAAATATATATATAATGAGAAAAACCATATCAGAAAAACTCTGCTGTTGTCAGAAAGTTGTAAACAACATGGCACTTCCCGTGTAACCGCTTAATGAACTATGGGTGCTGATTCAAAAAAGTGCCAGATCATGGGCGTTGCTGGACCATGGAGCACTGGATTAAAGAGGTCGGACTGTATAACCATTTTCGTTACAGCAGATTATAACAAGATAGGACACAAATCTACAGCCATATCTCTCCACCAAACCTTCATGTCTTATTGGGTGTTTTTACTAATTAGTAAAAGTTATTTGAATTCTAAAATTAAATGTTTTCTGTATTGGCTAATTGAACTTACTGTAATTTAGACAGAAGTAATTAAAATCAATTTAAGACTTTTTTCTTATAGTTTGCATTGATAATCTATCATTGAGAGAATGGAAAAGAAGTAACCTATGAACAGGAAAGGTTTAATATTGTTTTACCATCTGGCTTGTATTTTTTGTTTTGTTTTTATATAATGAGAACCACTCTTCAAACTTTATTAGCTTCAATTGTTATTGATTATTTTATAATTTATGAAATGATAAAAAAAATAGCCACTGTATTTTTATCATTTGTTAGTGTAATTTAATGTTTGATGCAGACAATTTCATTAATAATTTATTTATATAATATTAAGCTGCTTATTATGAATCTTTCACATAAAAGCACAGGATAAATAACTGGACCATATTGAAGAATCTTATTGAACCTTAATGATGCCTCATCTTTAAATCACATTCAATGCCTAACAGTTTAGATCTCTGTTTAAATAGGAATAAAAAGAAACTTCTGAAAAATTCCTATCTTTAAGATATAACTATGTTTCAAATGCCAATCACCCAAATTTATATTTGTGGGTATCATTTTCTGTATAGAAAGTTAAATGAATCGTTTTCTACACAAATCCAAGGGTCCCTCTTTTGTTGGAATAGCCTAATTCAGTGTGAATATTCTGTCAGTAGCAGAAATGTGCAAATGGTAAAGCACTTGTCTCCTTGTGTCTGAACCCCCCCCACACACACGCACACGCACACCACAAGAAAAATATGCAGTGAAAGTGATGGCAAGTTTGTGTTACGTTCCAAGCACCACAAATGGCAGAAATATTTATCTGAGCAGAATTATGCATTGGGTACCAAAAATAACTCCTCACTCTTTCTTCTAACCATTTTTTCTATTCTTTTTTTTAATTTTTATTATTATTAGACTTTCATACAAGAAAGGACATTTTAAAAAAATTGTATTGTGGTGGGATTGAGATAGTCATATACAGAAATTTTGACTGAATTTTTGAAATGAAGAATTACTATTACTGTACACACTGATTTGTTCAGTCTTGGTTGATATTTTGGTAATGTTTTAACCAGAGGATTTCCAAATATGACAACCATCTGAAGGAAGTTGGAGGGTACAATAGCTAAAATGTTGTGATGATAAAAACCAACATAAGGATACTAAGCTGAATGAATAAGTTTATAAGAAACTTTATGGTTTGTATGATTTTTGTAAATTGCTAACAAGGATGAATAAACCAGAGTCTGAAGGGACTTCTTGGAATTTATTCACTTTTTTCTCCAGATTTATTTAAAACAATTTTGCTTCTCCAGATACAAAGACAACTTTAATTCCCTTCGGAACTTGAAGACAACAATTGAACACTGCCAACATTTGCTGGAGAAGGACAAAGTTCAGTTAATGAAAGATTTTGAAGTTTGGTGGGCAGAACAAATGAATTTGGCACAGGTAAGTAATAAGTGGATATGTGGCGGGGGGTTAACTGTTAACACAGAAAAATGAAATTAGCTGCCAGAGTTCAAATTCTGGTTAAAGCTGTCATGTTCCCTTCCCCTTGATGCTGTTAGGAAAGGCATAAATTCATCTACCCTCCTCAATAAATAATATGGCAGATTGGCCTTGATCAGGTAATCGATCTAGAAGGACAAATCTGAATTCAAAAACATGAAAAAGGAAATGAGAAACCACTCTACTATCTTTTTGGAAAAAATAGTCATGGCAATTCACAAGTATGAAAAAAGGTTGTGGAGAGACATGACATTTAAAAAAAATAAGATCAAAGAAAGATGATGAATACATCAAAAGTAATGCCTCTTATTTATTTTTATAGAAACTACAACAGATACATGGAAAAAAATAACTCTGGGCAAGTTTTCAGCTAAAAAATACTATTTTTGTATATAGTCACAACCATTCACAGGTTTGGTCTCTGTGAACATTCAGCAAGCATTGCTGAATGCCAATATGTTCAATCTTGTTCTGCATTCAGTGACACACTTCTGCTTCATATGAATTGTCATGTCAGACATCATTTTGTCAGACTGATACTCAGCTGCTGCCTGTTTAGTGGCATTCCACCAACATCCAACATAACAGGAAGCATTACTTTTGGAATGAGCCTTGTTAGATGAATCAGCAGAGATGAGGACATATTGTGTTACTGAATTCATTTGTGAGTTAATTTGTAGCATTAAATATGGTGAAAATTAGGAAAAAATCATTAAACAAGCAGAATAATTATTTTTCTGCCAAATATGCCAATTGGTTCTGATACAAACTGTTTATGTTGTTCAAATTAGATTAAATACTTTTGTTACTATTAAGTAGTTTAACTCATTTTTCTTTCATCCCATTTTTGTTGCTTATTTACACTCTGTAGTCATAAGACATGACAGTTTTAAATTGTCCAAATTTCTTAGATGAAGCATTGTCATTATTATTATTCATTTTCCAAACAAAAATCTTATTTGGTGACAAAAAGAGTAAAAGAAAAAAAAAATTCACTTTCATTGTGTTCATTTTTTTTTTAAGTCTTTTTTTTTTTAAGTCTTTTTTTTTTTAAGTCTTTTTTTTTTTTAAGTGTTTTTTTTTTTAAGTCTTTTTTTTTTTTAAGTCTTTTTTTTTTTTTAAGTCTTTTTTTTTTTAAGTCTTTTTTTTTTTAAGTCTTTTTTTTTTTTTTTAAGTCTTTTTTTTTTTTTTTTTTTTTTTAAATCTTTCTACCATAGTTAAACAAGCAATATGGGTTCTTTATGTATGAGCCATGTTGCTTGCTTAGCACTTGTAGAATGTAAAATACAAGATAAAAGAAAACTAATCAAAACTTAACACATTTTATTTTATTTATTAACTGCACCAACTGATGAATTTATTTTTACTTCATTTTGCTTCCTGACAGAATTTATATTTAGAAAATTTTAGTTAAAAATGTAATATTTTTTTCTCTCTGGGGTTGTTGTATGCTATTTGTCAATGTGTAGCATCATATCTGAAATATCTTGTCAGCTGCTCCAGAAGAATCATTGCTGTTCACTGCCTTCATCATTATTTAAAAGTTAAATCACTATCCAATTTACTACTAGAATAAGAAGATTCAGGACTGATATTTCTCTTCAGATATTCTGTCAGCCATTCTGAAGTGGTTAATGTTTATGCTGGTATTAAAAAAAAACAAACAAATTTCAAATGTGGCATGTGAACTGGACATAAGTGCACATTGCACTTCTCGCTGTCATGAGTTAACACTATTCTTAGCCAGCATGCCATGTGGTTCTGGATAGAATTTTTTTTCTACTGGCTATTTATCTTGTGTTTGCAATCATTTTTTTTTAATGATTTCCACAATAACAGACAAAAAGGACTGTGTGTGTGTGTGAAGCTTTCCTTTTCTTTTAGGCAAGAACTGTTACTGAACTTATGTTTTGAGAAGCTTTTAAGAAAGAAGCCTTAGCTAAAACAGGAGTTGTGGTATGCCATGTTTCATATGTGGTAAATGTCACTTCAAGACTATTACGTGGCTAACCATCAATAAACTGAAATGATGTAAATATTTAAAAACGTTATGCAATAATTGGAGATTGTCATTGATATATCTTGGGTGATTGGTTTTTCTTGGAGTTCATGTTGACAGGTGATCTAAAAAGGAAATGCGTTTCTGTAAAATTTATACCTCATTTGTTCAAAAAGGATAAAAATAATTATTTGAATATTGTCATAATTTGAGGGAACAAGTTCAAAATGAACAAAGGTTTCTTTTCAAAGTTGTAATTATGCAAAAGACCCCTAATTCTGGTTATTTGGTGTACCCTCTTGAATAAAATTTTGTTTTAGTGCACCTCTTTCTATATAGATTTTTAATTTTGGGCACTGACTTGTATATGGCTTTTATTTTCGAGCATCTACTCATATTCAAATTTTATTTTAGAGAACATCTTTGTATACAGATTTTGTTTTGAGGTACATCCTTGTATACAGATTTTATTTTGAAGTACATCCTGGTATACAAATTATATTTCAAGATACCTCTTTTTATAGATATTTTAATTTGGAGCATATACCTGTATACAGATTTTATTTAAGGGCACCTCCATGTTAACATTTCTGGGGTCATATTTTCTCTGAGCTGTGGTGTGAATGCTGTTTAATCTACCACTGCTGCTCCTGTGTTTTTGGTGAGTGTCTGTATAATGTGGCCATCCATAACTTTGTCTACAAGTAGAGGAATGTTCATTTGACAAAACACATAGAATCTAACATTGTTATTCTCTGAAATGATCAGTTAGCCTCTGGAATGCTCACAATCCGTCCCTTCTCAAATGGCTTTAATTGTACATAAGTCCATTTGCATCTCTGTGGAAGGACATCTACTTGCACTTAACTCTTTCATTCCATTGAACCTTGTAGCTTGCAAGACACAGATGATGCACTTGTATGTATTATTATTGTCACAAGATGACTGATAACTGAAAAATTTTATCAGATTGTCTACTACACACTAGGATGTACAAGTCACAAGCAGCAGCTTCATTTTCATCTTTTGGAGTGTTACAATTTAATTTTCTGTTAGTGTAAATTAGAAAAGATTGGTCAAAATTTTAATATGTATGGAATTCAGAAAACTGGCTTATACTTTTATCAATTTAAGTGGAAACACAATTATTAACCTTCAAGTACTTCATAAAACACCATATTTTACCTCTTCTAGAAAACTGATATCAATTTGCCTCTCAGTACAAACAAATATGACACAGGGTCAATTTAATCTGGGGCTTCACACTTGCATGTGGGTAGTGTCAAAAATAGCCCACTCATGAGTTTTTGACATAGGCATCAATGCTGACACACTAATCATATCTGAATCAATCCCAGGGATATGGCCACTTGTTAATTTGTGTCTTGTTATTTGAAGATGAGACTATGCAAAGCTGACTCTTGTCTGTATGACTATTATTTAAAATTTTTGTTGGATAGTTGAATGATGTGATGTCACCTCCTGACCTTTCTGTTTGGCTGAGGGCTAGTATATATAACTGGTCAGAAGTTGAATGACATGAAAAGTGGTTGATTTGGTGAGTTAAGTCAAAGTTGTTATGAGTGACATATAGTGAAAGGGAAGTGTTATAGTACAAGTAAACAGTCTTTTGTTACAGTGTCAAAATACAAATACACTCATGGGAAACAAGTAGTGGGGGGATGGCATCAGGATTTTAGGGATGCTTAGGTGGGGCATGGTCAAAACATGGTTGGGAACCACTGGTCTAAGGCTATTAGTAAAAAGTGAGTTGGAAATAAATAGTAAGCTCCTAGTAAGATTTGAATCTCTCTCGAGATGCCTTGTTTTTTTTTGTAATAGTTCCTCCATTGTTTTTAAGCTACATGATTTTATAGTTGGCAAACCAAATCTAACCATATAAACTTACTGTTCTTCCCCGCTCTTCCAGCTGCTTCACACCATGTTAGAATTTATTCTTTTTGTGTACATTAGTAGTATTAGTTGCAACTGTAATATCTTAAATTTTTATTAAATGTAAAGTGTTATCAACTGAAAGATTATTTTTTTTCTTTCATATCCATGCCATTCACTCCTAGAATGATTATCTGAGTAATTCCAATAAAAATTAAAATGGAAGAAATATTAATAAAAACATATTAGATGTGTGCAAAAACTCTTTAAAAAATGACTGAATACACAGTAGAAAACTACTTTTTCCTTTTTTAATAAATAATTTTAATAATATTAAGCAGCAGTACCCATGAAAATTTCAGTTTCTTGTTTGAATATTCTGAAGAATCATAATTCCTAATTTAATGATTGAATGAACTCGAGTTCTGCAACTATAAAAACACCCATGGAAATTCCCCTATTATGTTATTAAATATTTGAGCTTAACAACTTCAACAAAATATTGCAACAACAATCATTCATATGAATGCAGGTTTTTATTTAAAAAGGATACAAATGAAATGCTTTGAAATTGATAAGATTTTCCATTTCACTGAAGCAGATGTTAAACATGAGTGTTATCACCTCCTCTATTGTCCCTTTGTTTTTCTCACTAAAACCACAAAGCTTCTCTGATATAACCTTTTCTTCCATCTTTCATTGTAATCAAAATGGAATAGTCCATTATTTATCTGAGGTAATGGGAGGGTGTAATTTATAATAACATAATAATGATTGATTGGAGTAGTGTATAAAACTTTAAAACTTTCCACTTACTAAGGTGAAATAATAAATTATTAAATAATGATAATCATAATTAAATTATTATTAAATAATGAGAACTTCAAACAAACCATTTTTTGCAGCAACAAAATAAAGAAAAAAGTGCAGACCATAAAATGGCAGCCTGGGATCAACTTCCCACTCCATCTTATAATCAGCAGTCAGTGTATAAACAGTCTTCCATCACATCGCTTCCCATGTCATCATCCTCTTCTGTCAACTCCAACCATTCACATATGCTTTCGAAGAAAACGTCCTCATCACAAAGTCACACTTCGTAAGTACATTTTATATGCATTTGTATTTGCTATTATAATACTGTATTGGTAGTTGATTGTTCTAAGGTTAGATGCCTGTTATCAGTTTCATTGCCAAAATTGATTGAAAGTACTTTTTCTCTGGTTGTTTGAAGTCATAAAAAAATATTAACTACTTAAAAAATTGGAATCACCCCAAGCAAGGCACTAATGCTACTAAAACACAAGGGGTTACAGGGTGTGGAAGAATTAGGAACAGAAACATTAATGATGAGCAGAAAGAGAAGAGAGTAATCAGGAGGACAGTAGATAGCAATTGACATTGCATTTAAATTTTTACAGATTGAAGTTGGCTAGAAAGCATGGAGTTGCATAAGCAAGATGTGCAAGAGAAAAAAACTGTTAGCATAGAATTTATGGCTACATCTATCTAACTCAACTGTAAATTGATGTGATCTTTATGCCAGTCTAGTGCTGCAATTAAAAAAACTCTAGAGTAAAAGAGGAAGATATTTTGATAAGAGTTGCACATATTTAGTGCACTAATGACAATTGTTTTGTAAATTGAAGGAGGATAAAATTTAATTTTAAATAATTTATAATTATAGAATTAAACTAGTTTTAAGGCTTCTGTTTGCTTTTATGCTTAGTTTATTTTACACTTTAATTATATTGAATTCTGAGAGGAAGCATCTTTCATTGTCTTTTATTGCAACTTCCTCAGTCAACCTTCTCTGGCTAATAAAATATGAAATAAAGGAGAAGTGGCAATAGGCTAATATGTTTCTTTATGTAGAAACATTCAACATTCATTAAAAAATGTTGTCCTTTAATATAGAAATTCAAGAAAATAAACAGTAGATTGGCTTCTGAATCATTAACCATGGATAAAAGCATTGATAAAGCATACAACCTTGGATTAAATTATTCTCGATTAAACCAAAGGAAATTAATATCTCTTATAGGCAACAAATCATTGTATGAATACATTCTACTGGTAACTGCTAGGGAATACCAGGTGCTTTAAGCTTGGATGTGTGGGTAGTGTAATGGTTAATTGGAGAGCTGAGTTCCAATTCCCTTGAGAAAATATGAATTCACCTCTTCTCTTCACTTCTATGAGTTAATTAGTAAGACTTGTATCAGTAAACCATTATCTCAAAAAAAAAAAAAAAAAAAATTCTTACAATCTAAAAATATATTCTGGCTTTAAATAACCTGCAAAGGGTTAAGCTGTAGAAAACGAATCAATCAGTCAATACATTCTGCTAAAGTTACCAGTGAAAAATGTTTTAGAATTGAGATTGCAATTATTAAAGAAATGTTGAAAAGAAATGTTGAATGTCAGCTGGATTGATACTGCCTATGAGATTTCTGATTGTTTAAACTTGTTGCAGATTGTGCCAGTTGGTTCATATTTATGGTTCATATTTATAATACCATTGACTTTATTATTATGGAATTATTTTCATAAAAACAGTAATTTTGTAATTTACTCTACAAATACAGTGAAACCGTATGTAGATTTTGGTGATATTTCTATTCACATAATCTTGCTTAAAATAAAAATAGGGAATACGTATGTATAAGGGACCATGAGTTACTTCCCTTTATAGGGAAGTTTTAGATCAGCTAAAATATATATCTACACAAGAATAGTGACAATTTGGGAGGGCAGCATGGATAGTGAAATAACCTTTCACAATTTATATTAACCCAAAAGGATCTCTCTGGGACAAAGATCCCAGTTCCATTTATTGGAAATCTCTGAGTTATGGTTTGCACTAACATTAATTCTCCACAAGGTTCCTTTTTGGTCAGCACTTTTTGTCTTTCCTACACTGCACTACCCTACCCTTTTAACATGCCTGCATTTTTCATTGGTCTCTGCCTCTTTTACTATCACTGCATCTGAACATCTACTTTTGGATAATTGGGAAATTCTGGCCAAAAGATTTGTCATTTCATGTTTTCCAAAATTCCTCATTCCTGTGTAGGGCAAAGTTTTAAATTATCAAAGTTTATTAATACAAGTTTTGAAACAAAGACATCCATCTCCAAAGAAGCCTCTTAATATTTCGAAACTTCAGTGAAAAAAGTTACCTATCATCTGAAAGACTCAAAAGTACTTGAATTTTTGCAGCAATCTTGGAGCCATGTGTTTTTCTAAGGTAAAATAGATAGGTATCTATAATTACTTGTCAAAATTATTTTCCCTTCTCACTACCTTGTTAGAATTAGTTGTTTGTAAAACGACTCCTGTTCCTTTTCAAGTCTAAAATAAAAACTTTTTCTTTTATCAGGAAAAAAAAGAAAAAGAGAATCTGATTTAAAAAAAAAAAAAAAAGATATTAATATGCTTTCTGACCAAAAGTTAAAAAACATTCAATGTCATTTTCACTTTCTTGTAAAATCTACGTATTGTCACTTGTATTAATGGCTGGAGGGTTTTTGACTTATTGTGATAGAGTAAACCATTTGAACCATTTTATGTAAGTAAGCCTTTCTTTATTGTTTTTACTTATGTTTTCAGTTCACTTTATGGTGGCTTACCTCTGACTGGAGATGCACAAGTGGATGCTGACATTGAAGCATTCGCAAAAGCCAGACAAAGCTTACTTCAGAGTGAGTACATAGAATCATTTTTCTCCAACTCCCATCCACATCATTGTTTCAAACACAATACTTTATTCAGCCAGACTACTTACCAGCATATGCTGTCTCCCATAAACTTCAGACAGTTTTGTTGTTGCTTCATGTCCAGCATCTTTCTTGGGGATTTGAACTCACAATTCTGCCTTCTTTATAACACTACTTCTCTATCAAACATCATACTGCCTAGCCCAGGAATTGAACTCATGACTCTAGCTTAGTGAATAGATATAGTGGCTCAAGCTATTAAGTTTGTATTGTTCCTTGGAGTTGTGAATTCAATCTTGTACAGTATTAGGGAAACTTTAGAAGTGTTTTTGAAGTTTAGTCAGTTACTTATTGCATGTGGAAGAGTGATAATTTTGCTTAGATGAAAATCCTGACTAAACATAAAAAGTACATTCCATGGTCAGGGAGGAGAAAAATGCAGTGGATCACTGATGGTAATTGTGCAGTAACTGTAAGCATGTGTCGAGAATTGGTTTGTGGAGTCTTAGCTAAAATTCTGGAAGGCCTCAGCACTTAATACTAATTTTTCCTACAGCTTTTTTTTGTTTTGTTTTTTTTTTAGCCATATTTCAGAAAAGTCAACTAAAGAACTTTTCAGCACACCTTGTCCATACAAAAGTGAGAGAATGATATACAAACTCCATATATCAAATTGACAGTGTGTAATTTAGTGACAAAATGGAAAAAAAAATCCTATGGAACACATTTCATCCTGGACTCTTTCAGACTAAATGTTTTTATTGATAGAATCCTGTATATTTAGTGAACTTTGACGGATTCACAGAATTAGAAAATAATTTTGATAAAACTAGGCACAGTATAACCTACCATCTCAATAGCTAAAATTGAGAAGAATTTAAACTTTTTTACAGCTACTTCAAAACTATAACAGAATTACAACCAAAAGCAAGAATTTACAGTATAGATTGTAAAAAAAAAATGGTTTCTTATATAGTGAAAACATCAAGGGTTTTAAATAAATGATTATATAAACACAGAAGGAATCTTTTACAAAGCAACATGCTAAAGAAGTGCATTAATTTCTGAGTTTTCTGCAGTAAATTTACATCCAAGATCACTTTTCCTATCAAAACTACTGCTACTACATTTTGGGATATTTAAAAAAAAAAAAAAAGTGGTAGAAAGTTAAATGAAGTCAGCTAAATTATGTGTCAAGATAACTAAATTTTTTGTGTCCAATTTTATGACTAATGTTTGTTTTATTTCATTTCCTCTCATTACACATGTATGATTCCATTGATAAAAAAAACGTGAAGTCTAAAGTCCTTTCAAAGGATGAAATGCATAACACATTTTTTTTCCATTTTGTCATTCAATTAACCCACATACATGTGTACACACATGGATTTTATTAGGCAAGTCAATGGTTTTGTATTAACTGATGTTGGTATCAGGTTATCACTTTTTATTAAAAATACTTACAATAACTTATTTGACAGTATGAGATTTTATTATGCATGTTCAAGGTTTTTCATTATATATAAATAGTATAGTTATTAATATTATTATTATTTTTTTTAATTTTAGGTATATAGGGATTTCCATGAGGTGTAAAAAGATAAGCTGAACAGAGAAACAAAAATTTTAAGGTTTACAATATCTTAAGAAAAATAGAAAGGATAATTATGAAGAATAAGGAGGATTGACCCGTAAAAAAATATTTGTAATATCAAGAACACCACAAACAGAAATGTTTAAGTTGAGCAAAGTATATGAAAATTGATTTCTCAACACCAATTTTTAGTGATGATTGATAGAAATTCCTGTTCCAAAACATTTTTCAGTAGGTGGCATTTGAACATGTGATTTAATTCTACACTTCTTTCTATATGATTTTTCATTATAAGTGAAAATAAAATGCATTTATCATTTGCTGCTCTTTTATGTTCATAAAATACTGTACAAATGGGGAATTATAGGTTGGAACCTTTATGAGAAGACCAAAGTTGATAAATAATAATATAAATAATTGTAAATTCTTGTCCAAGAAATCTATAGAAACTTACTTTGGTTTGTATCTTTTGGGTTTATAAATAATATATTGCACTTTGCATAATAAAACCTGACTTCCTTTTTAATAAGGACAGATAGAAGTTGAAACTCACCTGATATATTATACATAAATATCTCCTGAAAATTTCATCAACATTGATTAGTTAACTATTTTATTGCAAAAACATTGACTTGTATAATCTAATACATGTTTTATATATAAAAATCAGTGTGGACATATGGTGTGACCAACAGTTTCAATCTTCAAACTAAGTACCTACCACTACTCCTTCAGTGGGATATATATTTCATTTATTTGTTTTGTATGTGAAAAAGTTTAGATTTAAGTTGTTTTCTTGTTTGCATTTGGAAATGAGCTTTGATCTTTTGTTTATTTTGTTCTGGATTTTAAAAACCATTGTTTAAAGGTACTTTAAGCTTGTGCTGTTTTTGTTATTTTTGATAGATATGGCAACTCAAAACCATAAACTACTTTGAGAGGGATATGCTTTGTTTCCAGGGTCTTACTGTTATTCCAATATATATTTTTTCTGGGTTTCCTTTGGATCTTATCATAGCATAATATATTACATTATTGTCTAGGCAGTTATAAATATGTAGGAATAACAGAAGGTCCCTACAAACAGAATTAACAATGAGACAAATGCAAACAGCACAAACCTCTCAAAGTAGATATAGCAACGCAAACCAGAACATCAAAAACATGTAATGGAAAATTAAAAAAAACAATGCAATCTTAACATAGCTTAAAAAAAATGGCCTTAGTTAAAGGTAAGAAAATGAGCTCTGATCTTTTTAAAAGTCTATTTCCAAATGCAGGTTAAAAAGAAAAAAAAAAAGTTTTACTATGTTACCCACAACCACATGATTACTGTATATACCCATATATAGTATGAGCCCTAAATTTTTTGCATGAATTCAGAAAAAATTTATCTGTGTATAGTACAAACAGACACAAAAAAATACATAATTTTCAACCTCTTCAAAAAAAAAAAAATTTGCATAAAAAAACTGATCATAAAAACTTGCACTTGAGTATATATGATGTATATAGAATGGGATTTTATTTATATGTTATTTAATAGATACAATTTATTTAAGTAAATTCTGTTTTTTTAAATAAACAGTATTATATTTACCAGCCTGATTTCTTGAACATTCAGGCTGGTAAATGTAATTAATACTGTTACTTAAATAAATTGTATCGTATCTATTAAATAACATATAAGCATAAAATATATTAGATAATTGTTGGACTTAATTTATTTCATAAAAAAAAAAAAAAAAAAAATATATATATATATATATATATATATATATTGTGAGAACCCCCCCCCCCAAAAAAAAACAGTGTCATATAAACTTATTTGTTTTCTTTCAGAGCATTCCAGTATCAAATGAAGAAACTTTCATCAGGCAAAATAAAATCCTTAGTAACAAATTCAGTTGTTGAAACTCAATGAATAGTTGAGTAAGTCTTACCTAATAAATGAAATAGAGGATTAATGCAAAATCAAATGGCACTGACTACATTTGATCTTTCCTGGTTATTTGGATAAACAGCAAGTTTTAAAGCCGAGTCTTAGCTTTTAAAGTTAATGTTTCTTTTTTTTCTTTTAATTGTGAAAACGGTCAAATAGCACTTGAGATTGAAAGACTATTCTCAGCAAAAAATCTTGTAGGCAAAGACACAATATGCAGAGAATCATTGATATTGCAATGAATATTTTTTTTTTTTAAATTTCATATAAATTGTCAGTTTAACTCCTTCAACAACAATAAAATCACTTCCCATCTGCAAAATTAATTTAATGGAGAATGAGTTTCAATTTCACTGATGTTATATATAAAACATTGGAAAAAAAATAGCTTACAGTTAATTTTGTTCACTATAAACAATTTGAGATACATGTGAAAACATGGATCTGTAGAATTTCAAATTGCTAACAAACCTTGAAGCAGAAAGACCCTTTTGCTTAGTCTAAAAAAAAAAAAAAAATAATAATTATATATATATATATATATAGCTCCAAGTGATTTTGGGCTTGGAAAGTGAGACTCATTACCACAAGTTCACTTAGGTTTAAAATATGCTGCTTTTAGTCCATATTTCAACTGAACTGCTTTCTTTATCACACGTTTGTGTCATAAGCAACATTTCAGCCTGTAACTTGAAATAGTTGTTCAAAAGCAAAGAAATTAAGTCCAATACCTCACAGAATCATCTGCAGAGATAAAACACATTTTTCAAATAGAAAAGAAGCAAGGAAATCATTGTTTATAAAAAAGGTATTTAATCAAAAATTGGAAATTCAATTATTTTATGACATTTTTTCTTTTTTTAAAAACACATGGGAACTTATTCTCACTATTGACATCACTGCATTAAAAAGATTTTTATAACTTTGTTCAAGTGATTTTTAAACATGGCAAAATTGTTGTTAGATCTGAAAATAAAAGTCACAGAAATTCGCATCTTAGCCAAATTCAAGGATCACCCCACCCGGTGGAATACAGTTTTTATTTAAACGTCATAAGATAATTGTATAACCCGGTGTGAAAAAGGTGGAAAAGAGCATAAATAATTTTTAAGTCTTGTGTTCCAAAATTTGATGGAATGTGCCAGAAAGTAACAAATCTCTTCAAAAAGAAAATGAGAAAAATCAACAATGAAAACCGTTTACAATTAGATGTTGTTCTTTGGTGAAAATGTTACAAGTTTGTCATCCTCACAGGTAAATCTTGTAGAAATAAATGGCATCAGCAGTTGTCTAAAGAAAGATAAATCCTTATCATTCTATAATCTAGTATTGGCAATCCTCTGCCAGCACATCATTCATCAGCATGGAAGGGTATGTTCAATTACTCCCCAGGTATAACATACCTTGAGGAAGGAGCAAGTCTAATACTGGATAGAGAAAATGATGTATATAAATAAAGATTGTAATAAATATTTATTGTTACTCTTCCTATTTGTTTATAAATAATTTTTAGAATTAAATTAATAAAAATTTTAAATGCACTAGAGAAACTGTTAACTTCATTTTAGTTTGTATTACAATTAACCAAAAACAAATTTTGCAATTTTTAATTTAAAAAATAGAAACTAAAAAAAAAAAAAGGAGAAGAGAGATCATGAACAATAATAAGTATGAAACTGAAATCAACAGGAGAAACACTTTCAAGGTTTTATTTTTAATGGTCAAAATAGAAATATTGAAAAGTGTTTCAACTGTCCCCATCTCTTGTAGTTGAGGTTCCACTTTAAGTTTTTAACTAGGTCTACAGACTATTGACCAGATAACCGTTACATTTGGATCTTTGGAACATTAACAGAAGTAGAATGTCTCTCTGGTTTGTTTTCCAATCAACATCAGGTGATCAATCAAAAGAATATAAAATCTGTTTTCATCAAGTGCAGTAACTTTAACACATTAAATTCATCAGCAGAAATGTTCATTACTTGCAATTCAGCAGATTATGGAAATTCACACCATCTGCAGAACATCTGACTAAGCATTAAATGATATCGTTTTATCACTTCTGATGAAATTTAATCACTTTAAGGAAATAGCTTCACGTTAAATAACACCTAGAATATCATTATTATTATTATTACTATTACTTATGAGTTGTTTACTTTCATTTTAATTTTACATCAATCTACAGCAGTGAGCTGACAGTGCAGGATCAAAAATAAAGTATAAGCTCTTGGTGAGATTTGAACTCGCATTCATTTTGCCTCAGGGAAGCTTGGTTGAATGCATCTAGCTGCTTTAACTGCTAAGCTACAAGAACTTGACAGCTTTGCAGAAGATCAAATCTAACCTACGAGCACATTACTTAAAAGCATAATCTTCATTGGTGCCATATTTGTTTTCATTTTTACACTTGGTATTAATAGCAACAGTATTATCTTTATTTTAATGGTAGACAATGCTTCTGCTAATAAGAATATAAAGTGATCTTGGATAGAATTTAAAAATTAATTAGCTTTTTTGTCTGCCATATAATCTAATTGAAAGATATCTGATCTTAAAAATTGTTGAGGCTGTCTTAAAAATGAAAAATTCACAGAATCTCTAACTGCCTTTAAAAGGTGACTGACTCAATCTTTACAATGGTACCCCCTCTGTTTATGATTTCTTTTTCAAATTTAATTAAAAAATAACTTTTTTTTTTTTATCATTCTCAGATCTGTGAAAAGTGATGGTAACAAAATTTATACATGTTACTAATATTTTTATCTACCTCAACATAGTCAAAAAAACAAAACAAACAAAAACCATTATTTGAATTTAATGCACCTATGTTATCTATATTCATGAGGCATGGGAAGAGCCAAATAGAAAATGCCCTACTCTAAAGGTAAAAGTCAGCACAATGAGCAAGTGATAAAAGGTTTTCCAATAAACCAGTGTGTTTAAAGGGTTTATAAAATTGTTGATAGGAAAAAAATACTACCGTGAGGTGAGTTAACTTAGTAGGCCTTCAATTCTCATCCGTGAAACACCCCACAACATGATCCAATTGGGGTAAATGGCAAAACAAAAAACTGGGTAAGTCCAGCAAGAGAGCAAAGAATAATCCAGAATGCTGAGGAGAGTAGTGTCCCGCATCAGGTTCCAGGCACTTGTTAGAAGATCAAAGCTGGATTTGGGCCACTGGTCATCCAAAACTGTGATGACAGAGCCCAGGTAGACAAGTACAGGAGGAGAGACAAGCAGCAGCAGCAATGATTGAAGGCACCGCACAATTCTTTAAAAAGAAAAAATTACTGAGGATAAAAAAAAAGTGGTGTGGTCATGATGAAAGCAATACAAAGGGAAAAGAATCTAAGAAAAAGTGTCAAAAGCCATGGAAATTCTTATAAGTTTCACTATTGTTTGTTTTCCTTTAAATCACTTTTTTTTATTAAATTGATTTTGAAACCTATGTTAATAATAAGAGGGAAAAGAATTCTGACATTATACAATAACTGAAAGAGCATGTAATCACATTGGTCAGAAGTCACTTTATATTTACTTCCTGCAACTTATAACTTAGGAGAATATTTGATCTAGAAAAATGTGGCAAAAAAAAAAAAATGATGAAAAGACTAGCCAAAAATTAATAGTGAATAGGTTTCATCTTAAAATTCCAAATAATTTAACTTAACATTCTGTTGGTGACATTATTCCCCAAGAAAAAAAAAGTCAATCTGCTGCTGCAGGTAATTAATGACAGTGTTTGAATTTTGTCATTGTAGTCATATCCCGTTATATCAACAACAAATATGACCTTGATTGAAGTAGACAATTTGGCTATTGCAGCTAGAGGGTCACCATATGTAGTGGAAGATAAAGTAATACTTGTGGAATAATGTAGAGCACTAACAGTTACGAGATAGTAAAAGCATACCCTATATATCCATTGGCTTTCATAGCCAAACTGGTTAAGGCATTGTCTATTAATGTGGATTTGTTATGATATGAGATACAAAGTGATGTCTGATTGTTGAAGAAAAATGATAGTGGCTTCCATTTATGATAAATGATCAATAGAAAGCCATCAGTAACTGGTTTTATCCGAATGACAATTTAGAGCTCCCTTGCAATTTGAACAATAAATGATACAAAAATAACATAAAATTACTGATGAGAAACAATGCAATTATCTTGTATTTTTTGCAGTTCATGTAAACTAATGTTATAAAATAAAATAAGATATATCTCGGCTGATTTACAGGCAAATACTCGAGAGCGAGAACTGGATGTGAACGGGACAAAGCCCCGTCACAAAATGACCATTATCTTTCTTTACAAATGTTTCCGACACACGTGCTCCGGTCGAAAAATAAGATAATATTTAAAGAGCTCTATTTTTCGTCCAATAAAAATGCTTCCCTCCTAATTATACTCGCTTCGTTTCTCGAGCCTGTTAAGCCATAAAAAAACGCTATAAAAGGGGTCACACGGAAGTTCAACCAGCAGTCAACAGGTGGCCAGCGAACAGACCTGACGGTCAGACCGAGCGATCAGCAGCAGGGGAGCATCAACCACCGTCAACATGTGTGAACTACTATGAGAGATCGACCAGATCCGAAAGCCGGCTTATGAACTTTACCACAAGGTAGCTGTCCCAAACCCACTCGTTCCTGTTGAAATAAACCGCGTAAATCTATTTCTACTGTTGTCGTATTTCTTTCTTGCAACCATACGCTTGTCTATAACACTAAGAAATTCAATGTTTTGTTTGCCCTCTGAGTAAAATGGATTCATTTTTGGTTAAAAGTGAAAAGATCTGTAGATAGACTTACTTGTTTGACACTGGTTGTACCATTGTAGATACAGGAACCATGGCAGCAGCCAAGAAAAAAGCAAGTGAGATGTTCATCAAAGCAATGGAAAAAAGGATAACAGCTTGGAAAATGAGAGCCACACACTTTAGTAATGGCCAGTCCACTTGGAAACCAGTGTCCAGTTCACTGGTTTTTCTGTTCGAAGAAATTAAGAAAATCACAGTTGCAAAGCAAAGATGAAGGATCTAAGAGAAGGAAAAACAACAGTAATTATATAGATATTTACCAAGCTTAGCTTAGCTTCATCTGTCACAAGTGTGGGGCACTAAGTAAGGATGGAATTCCCAATACAATGATTTGCTAGCTATTAACCCATATTGAAACATCCACAATATTTACTCAGATCATCATTCTGGTACAAGGCCACATGTTTGGTTAAACTAAGACACACCAACTGTTACTTTACAGCAAGACACAATAATTCTTACACAGCAGTTATGATACAAGATATCAATAATAATCTTGATGAAAAATGAGATGACAGTAACTAGAATTTCTTATAGAAACACTCTTGGAAGTGAACATTTTGAAAAGCCCCAATTTGAAAAAAAACTTTTGAAAACAAAGATCTATAACTACAATGGAGTAATGTATAGAGAATCTCTCAAAGATAATTTCTTTCACTTCCAATTTGTCTGAATTTCAGAGATGATGAATAATCATCATTAATATATTTTTGGTCACCTCATTTTGGTTGTTCTAGTCCCAACATTTTGGCCATTATTCAATCAATGCTCTTCAAGTCTTCAAATGGGGAGCTGCTCTCGCCATGTTAACCAAAAGGAGAATCTTTCTCTTGTATTGTTTATATCATTTATCTTCATCTTATTAAAATATGCAAAACAGCAGAAAACAAGCAAATATTTAATTTCACAATTGAAGAATTATTATTTTGATTGAATAGATTTTAAGACTATTATCTAACATTTTTAAAAGCAATTTCTTTTAAAAACATGAATCCTAAAATCCAATCAGTCAGTCAGTCATTCTTCTTGCATTAGCTTCTCTTTGCTTCATCTTTGAACATTTTCATGTAAATTGTTCCGATGAGCATTCCTTGTTAGTACCTCAACCTCATGAATTTAAGCAGAGTGCTAATTTGGCAGCTAGGTCTTAATTTCATTATTGAAGTTGCCAGATGCTACCATAAGTTTCTTTTCTCACACATCTTGCTCATTGAACTCCCTTTTGATTTCTTGCTATCCTGCTAACTACAATCTTTAAAAATTTAAATGCAGGATCAATCATCTGTCTCCTTGAAACCTGTTCTTTTATTGTCCTCTCTGTTTCTTTCACATTAAGTATCCCCTTGCATCCTAATGGCTTTTATAGTCTTGTTTAGGAGGAATTGATGAAAAAAAAAAAAAAAAATTCTTTTTAAATCTATTTTTAAAAGTAATTTCTTTTAAAAATCCCAAAACAAAGTCATTTTTCTTGCACCTCGTATTTTTGAAAAGCAATTCCTTTCAAAAACATTGTGCTCAAATAATTATTTCACCATTATATTAACATAATTACAATTAACTCATTATTTTTGGCAAGTTTATTTATTAAGCTCAATCTAAACATCAAATGCAATGGCCCAAGTCAGCTTATTGATTCATTTGTGGGTGAGTTATTTCCAAGGGTGATCAAGAGTGAACAGAGCTTGACAGTTATATTCTGAATTTTGATTTGAAATTTTGTATCTAGGATTTGATCAGTGTGATTAATGGGAAAGCATTTGGTTTAGTGCATTGCTTAGGAAGAAGTTTATTTTAGTAAATTAATACTTGTGTCAAATAAATGCTTTTTTTCATCATTAGGCTACTGACTTATATCTACATATTTGTAGAAATCAAAATTAATCTTGCATACTCACAAAATTAAGTCATATATATGAGAAAAAAGTTTATCTTATTCTGGTGTTATATTGTTGGCTGGCTTGACAGGCCAAAGAGATTTGATCATTATTCATAAGAGAGAAATGCATGCTTTCAACAAATGTTTTATACACAACTTGGACTATTGTATAAAGAATGAAAGACAAAGAGAAAAATTAAATTATAATGAGGCACTGGCCTGCCTTGTTGATGACTGAATTGTATAGTTCTCACTAGTAACAGTGGCTGGTGTTTGAATTTAGATAAAAGGCCAGGATTTTAAGTGTTGAATTTCTGGTAGGTAGGCACAACACCTCGAAAGAGGCAAGGTGGAGTAATGGATGGTGGCTTGGATTGAAGAATTGGAGAGCTGAGATTGAATTCCAGTCAAATCCATTACATGCTAAAACCCTTGGGAAAGGTATGAATCCTCTTCTCCCCCCAGGACAGACTGAGTTCTATAGCCTTGGATGGCAACTGGTCTATTGCAGAAAGTACTGCAGGGAAAAAAATCTGCCTTGTCAGTCATGTATCAAAAGATACATGATCGCCTAAGCATGTATCACGCATGGCACATAACTGACTGACTGAGGCACAACACAATCTTCCTATCCCCTCATTCCCCACTTGCTACTTTATTGAGCTTACTAAATATTAAAAACTATGAATCATTAAAGTATTTGAATTCTGAGATTAAGCATTTTCATTATTGACTTGATTTTTCTTTGAATTGTTAATGAAAATACTTAATCACAGAATTGCAATCAGTTAAGACAAGGCAATAAAAAATAAACAGTATTTGATTCCTCCTACAATGCTCTATCTCTACAAGAGCCAGATCAGACTAAAAATGGAGTATTGCTGCCATATTTGGGTTGGAACAGCCCAATTCTCACTTTCCAGCCTTGACAGAGTTCAAAAGTGTTTATGCAGCCTTGTGGGTGATGAAATATTTCTCTCTATTCTATTGCTATTTTCATGGAAGATGTTGAGGCAAGTTACATTCCTTAGTTTCACCAATCCAGACCTTCACAGCTAAGACCCACCATGCCACATGCACTCCTTTCTCAATCCACTGCTAAGACAGTTTCTTCCCTGGAACTGTTACATTGTGGAATAAACTCCTGAAAGGATCCTTCCCTGATCACTACAATCTTAACCTCTTCAAGTATAGGGTCAACTATTATATATTCTACATAACCTTCACCTTTTACTCCCTCTCCATTCAATAACCATCTACCTTGAGTGGCTTTTGGGCCTTGTATTGGATGAACAAAAAAATCAAAATGTTGGCTACTCAGTGAAGATGGAATATATTACACAGTAGAGGTTGGAGGTATGAACAAGTTTTACAGAACCATCTTCAGAATATGGTGGCTATTATTTTTTTGAAAGATATTAATCCCTTGAATATGTTTTCAGGTGTCCCTCTCTCCAATTTATGCATTTTTGAGAATCTGCCAGGCAAAAATTGGATGAAGACCGCAAAATAGCTTTTTCTGGTTATTATATCACGGTTGTTGTAATGATTATTAACATGGCTTTGTGTCAAATCATTCTCAAAAGTAGAAATTTCTAATAGTCAAAAGATTATACTAATCATGTTTAGATCAGATTTTATTCATATATGAAGCGTGGCTAATGAAGTATTATTGAGAAAGAAAGTCATTTAAAAAATTTGAGATGCATCACCACAAAATGGCTAGTTTAATTATCATCAATAACACCAACTAAAATATTCTATATGGGTTTTCTTTGTACAACACCAACAAAAATATTCAATAAAAACACTGAACACATCAGTCACCATCACAAATACAGAAAAAGCAAACTGTGTGAATAGATATCTATTAATTGGATTAATAAATAAAGGATGACATATCTTCAGAAGATCATTTTCAGCATTATGGTAGAAACAATAGTAAATAATTAAAAGCTTTTAACAATGGACTATTGCATTTTCATGTAAAATGCGTAAAAGCTCTGATCCATCACCTAATTGCTTATCAGATCCCCCAAAATTAATTAAATTGAAATAAATTGGCTAAAACAACATTAAACAAAAACAGGCAGCCAGTAGATTTCATGACATGACCCCAGTACCTCCAATCTCTATACACAGTGTATGCATTGGTCTGTTGGACAATTATTACCTAATATTAAGGAATCTAGAAGAATGAAGGGAGATATATGACTACATTTATGTGCCAACTATCAAATTAATTAAGATGTCATTGTCAAGTGGCCTAGTGACTGTTAAATATGGGATGCCAGGTTCTAGTTCAATTATTAATGTAGATTACTTTATTCCAACTTCATGCTATTTATTTTAATGATTGGAAGATATTTAACCATGAAAAATAAAATAGACAACAAAAAGATAAAGAAAAGATGAGCCAAGAATGAATTATGATTGCCCTCAAAATATGAAGATGAATTTAAGGAAGTCAGCAAGCATTGTCATTTAAACAAATTTGGGAACCACTTTACATAGATAAAAAGGAAACTCAACAATACTGATTCTCTAACAGAGATTCAGTATCATATTTTGTAACAATACACATGGTATCAATAATAAGACCTACTTTGAGATGAATCTGGGGAAGAAGAGACATGCACAAAAGAGTGCAAGTAATCCATATGTGACTGCTTCATCAGTCTGAATTTGGAGTTGCCTTGTCTGTCGGCTAAATATCTCAGGTGAGTAGTAAGTCATCAAACCCATCAGGTAACTCAAAAGAAGAACTGGAATAATGGATAATATGTCTCGAGATTTTGTTGTACCCTGAAAAGAAAAGAATAAGTTTTAGAGAAATCTAAATCTGTGTGTATTTCATTAAGGGAATTCTGTGTGGTCTTCCTCATGACTGAGATAGATGAAGAATTGCTCTGTAATTATAAAAAAAAAAAAATGGACAGAGACTGTTAGAGAGAATGTAAATTTTCTAAAAAGACATCTTCAAAGTTGATCTTGAAACATGTCTTGTTGACTTTGGCCATCTTGTCATAAAAAACACTCAGCACCAGTGTACAGCCTGTGACTGAGATTGAAATGGTGACATACATGCTGTGATAAGCTTCAATTGGTAGAAGAGTCTGGTGCAAGTAAAGATGTACATGTTCTTTTTCTTAAATAAGAGTCATGTGTGTATGTATGAGAGAGGGAGAGGTTGGATTGTGGGCTTTTGATAGGCTAGATAATCATTCCAGACAACTGCTGTTACATGTTAGATGTGGCAATGTCAGTAGTGCTTTCATGTTGGCAACAATGGTTAAATAAACATTCCTACACCTGTAAACCTGGTTCAGGATGTCCACTTAGTAAAGATGCTCACCAAGATTGATACTGAAAAGGCAGATTAGAAAAAAATCTGTCCTCAGGAGTGTCAAAATGGACAATTTGAAATCATTTACTTGCAGTAGGACTAGAGGCATGAATGCCTTTAGCCAAACATCCATTTACATATCATCATTGTCCAATGAGCTCTGCTGATCTTAGAGAAGACCCTTCTCTTCTCAAACATTGTAGACTGGCGCTACAGAATCACAAACAAAGAACTGTACCAAATAAGAGAAATTGCGTTACTTGAGGACTTTCAACAGCAGTAACAACTAAAATGGATAGCATATGTAACTCGATGAAAAAATAATGACAATCAAAATGTTGACATTCAATAGTCTTCAAACAAAAAGTTATGAAGGAAGCCCCTATCAATCCTGGAAAGAGCAATAACAGTTACTGGATATGAGAAACCTATTTTCCTGAATTGTTTCAATAGAAAGATTTTATAAAATTTCAACTGACAGTAGCACTGGCTGTTTTGTCAATAAATTCTTATAAGGAAATGTCTACCATTGTACTTGTTGTGAGTGATATCATGTGATATACTCTTCCACCAAGATAATACTCGTCCACATAATACCTGTTTTCACTAAACATGCTCAGTAAGATATTCAATAATTTCCCTTGCTGATGTAATCACCAGACTTGTCTCTTATTGAATATATATGATACATTATGGGATGACACAGACTCATTCAGCTAACCCACCTACAATTCTAGCTGTATTGTATCACCAGGTGCAAGACTGTATTATATATATTATACATGTAAAAGGTTTGTCACTTAGCTGATTGATGTTACCTTCAGCATACTGAATCCAAAATTTCATAGACTTGTCTAACTGTAGAAATGCAATAAAAATCAGGAAGAAAGTGATCAGGAATTAATTCAATTTATAAACCCTGAACTGCAAAGGGTTAATAGAGTTCTTTATACATTATATGCTGGTAGAAACAGTTTTTCTTTTCAGATTCAACTAATATTAGTAGGCTTCTTGGATAAATCTATTAAACTAAACATCTACTGCAATTGGTTTTCTTCTTAAATACAAACCTCAGCCTTTTCCAGGTCATGAGCAATGACATCATCATCATCGTCGTCGTCATCATTATCATCATCATCTTCCTCCTCCTCTTCATTGAGTAAATTTGTAGAAGCTGCTTCAGGAATTTCTTCCTCTTCACTTTCTTTCTTCACCTCAGCACTAGATTGCGTTTCAGATTCACTTTTTTCCTTCTCTTCTGATTTGCTACTTTGTTTCTTTGTGTCTGTGTTTTCTTCTTGTGCTGATTTTTCAGGGCCAATCCACATGGCAATTGCCTAATGTTGTCAAGGAGAAGAATGTAGTTAAAATCATTCTAGGAATTTTGATAAACCGTAGTGGCCAGCACAAAATCCGCAGATAGAAAGGAAATTTTCAAATCAAAGTTGTAAGTCAAAATTAAGCTCCATATATCTGATTGCTCTATGAGAAAAATTGTGTACTTCATTTTGACAATGAAAACTACTGCCATTTTGTTTTGTGTAATATTTATCTATCCTATTTCAAGTGTTACATACACAAATTTAACAAAACAAAATAATACACTAAAATTTAAAGGAGGAATTTATGCTATCAACTGTAATGATTGCCACAAGGAATACATAAGAGAAACCTCAAGGAATTTAAATAAAAGATTATATGAACACAAAATGGATATTTTACAAAACACTATAATTAGTTTGAACATAATTTTGTTTTAGAAAAATGCTACTTTAATTAAAAGAGAAAACAATTTACTCAGATGAAAATGTATAGAAAGTGCTTTAATCACCAGATCATCCAAGGCAAATTTATGTTTTGGTTCTTACATTTCCCCTTTCTTGGCAGATCTTCTGTTATCACAATGTGGGATATTTAATAAAAGTGATACAAAAATAAACTAAATGCAATTGGCTAGAATATATACCCAAAACATATTTAAAAAAATAAAATTTTTATTTAAAATTATTAGCATCCCCCTCTTCTTCATAGTCTGATGAAGTACTCAAAGACGAAAGGTGTCACACAAAAACTTCCTCCACTTTGTCATAGATTTCCCTGAAATTCTTCTTGATATATAAAAGTTTATATATTGTTTTTCCCATAAAAAACTTTAAATGACACCTACACATTTAACACAATTCTAACATTAAACTTAATGAAGAGATATTATGCTTAACTATCTAGAGCTGTGTTTTTTCTCTTTTGCAAAAGGATACTTTTATCAATCCAGCAGCAGCCATTAAACTAAAAGGAGGCATGTACAGACCAATGGAAATGTAGCGATTGGTGGCTGGCATGATGTAGAAAAAGAAAGACTGGTGAAATCGCTCTAAAAGATTGTTTAGGCTACGGAATATACCTTCCACAATGCTGAAAAAAAAAAAAAAAAAAAAAAATCAGTAAAAGAATATATATATATATATATATATATTTGTAGTTGAAGAAAAAAAAGAGATGAGGGTGAACTTCATACTATCATTCTTGAATCAAGAAATATATATATATATATATATATATATATATATATATATATATATATATATATATATAATATTAAAAACAGAATTTGAAAATAATATATATTCACTGCAACCTTGAATATTTAAGCCCTTACATAATGCCATCTATGTTTTTGCTAGAGCTACCATTAGAAACTGTTATATAAAACTACTTAGGCTTTATTTTGGTAAATAAAATTTATTAAATTACAAATAATGATACCAATGCATGTTCTTGACACAGATTTTTGTTTTTTTTCTCCATAGTGTCATGTTTGTTTTGTTTTTACAGTAGAATGCACAACATGCCACAAAGTACATGTGAATTGTGCATCTGTGAACATATTAAAATAAAATGAAATGATGAAAAAAGAAAATTCAATTTACAAAACAAATTTTACATTTGAATATGAAATGAGTGAAACAATTTTATGCTGGTCAGTACAAGTGGTTTACACATGACAGCAATCCATCCTTGGATACAAAACAAAAAAGTTCGGCAAGTACAAATGTCATTATAGATTTTAAATAAAAAAAGAATTAATCTTCTCTTTGGTTTTAATCCCTGTAAAGTTGTTCAGAAAGTACTATCCTGTTTTCATGGAGATAAAATGGCTGCAAATGTTAAAAGTCAAATTTTATTAAATCAATCACATAATTGTCATTCATTAGCAATTACATTAGATCAAAGGCAATATCTCTATTTCCTGTTGATAAAATTCTAGACGTTTTTAATGAAAAGAAAGCCAAAAGAGATTTGAAATGTCTTCTTTATTTCTGAATATCTTGGCACTAAGTGACTGAAAGAGATAATGACAATTCTAGTGACTGAAAGAGATAATGACAATACAGGTTTATGCTGACAGGTTCTTTAGAATCAAGTAAATCATAGTGAATAAGACCTATCATGTTCCAGTAAATCAATAACAAAACCTGTGGATGACATCTGGATTTTAGAATTGGGATTATCATGATAATTTGTGTTTGTTCTTAACAGCATCAATTTCTCAACTGTAAGAATTTGGTGAAGAAAAATTTGAATTCCTAATCAACAGAATACTAAAAATGATTAAATGTATTTTTAATCCTCGAGTACAAATTCAAAAGCACTGAAATTCTCTTTCCAGTTTGAGATGTTCATGTATAGTTGAACATACATTGTGTCTTTTTACTAAATTTTTGATGAAGATCTACTTTAACAGAAGACTTCATAAACCATTATCCAAATAGGTGGGTGGTCTGCTCCAGTGAAGCTTATCATTGACACTCCTTTTAAAAATTAGTCAACCATCACTGGCATTTATACATAGTCACTGCATCTGGATACACAACACAAATTTTAATTGTTTTGTATTAATACTTTTATAAAATCTCTACAACATACAACAAACATGACAATTATTAGTTTTTGTCTTTCATGGGGTTAAAGGTTAGCATAAATTATATACAATGCACAATCATACTAAATGAGATGATGCAACTTATTTGTCTGAAGGCAAAGGTGACACAAGGTGAAGTTTAATGTAAGTGCCCCATACCTGTATATGTGGGTAGATATAACAGTTGCCCAGTCCCTGTAGCATGTATTGCAAAGGTGAACCACAACCATTCCTTTTAGTATCATAGGGAGATGCTGCTTTCGTGTTGGAATAATCAGGAACAAGGCACATCTGGTTCAACTTTAGTCTTCTCCAGTCTGAAGACTAGTCCAGAGCTGATCCCAGCCCCAAAGTACTGAAGACAAATTTATTTGCTTCCCCACAAAATCGAATACAAGTTTAATGTGTGATCCCATTTGCATATATGTTGGTAGAAACAAAAATTACTCCCAATCCCTGTGGCCTGACCCCACCTCTGAAGGGTTAGAGTTTGGGCAGATGTTAAATCTAGGTTTAATTGTTGACTATATAACTTTCATTTTGCAGTAGATGGTTTCAAATTGTAAATTTTAAATGTATTACTTTACAAGCAACCAAATATCTGAATTATATGTACTATAAATAGAAAATCTACAATAATTTTAAGATGTGTACACATTCTCTTACAATGTCTATGTTAATTTAAACGTTGATAGAAAATAAACCAAATTTTCAATAAAGACTTCATCAAATTAAATTAATATACTTATTTATATCTATCTACATACAATGTGGATAATGCTTTTTACATTTGCCCAAAGCCCACTGATTAAGGTACTTTACTACTTATAAGGAAGACACAGTGAAGTAATGGATATCAGCTCAGATTGAGGAATTGGAGAGCCAAGTTTGAATTCCAATCAAATCCATTACATTCATTTACATGCTAATACCCTTGGTAAAGGTATGAATCCTCTTCTCCCACCAGCTATGGGTAAATAGCAGGACAGACCTGGTTCTATAGCCTTGGATGGCAACTGGTCTACCGCAGAAAGAAATGGCAACCTACTGTGGGAAAAACATCTGCCTCATCAGTCATGTATCGAAAGATACATGATTGCCTAAGCATGTATCACGCATGGCACAAAACTGACTGACTACTTATAAATCACAATGTTTCTATTGGGAGAAAAAATAAAATAAAAATCTAATTTAATGGTAACAAAATAAAGCTAAATGCCAAATATGAAATGTATTCAATCACATACAAATTTTTGTTATCTTTTCAAGGACATTGCAAAATCTAACATTTAAAATAATTAAGTTATATACAGAAAAGAATGGTAGAGTAAATGAGATATTTTAATAACACTTGTAATTACACTATAGGCCAAAAGTTTGAAGCCACCTTCTGGATGTAATAATTAGTAAGTCCTTTGGTTTAATTAATTCCTCCTAAGCTAGAATGCTGAAACTAATTAACACATTAGTACATAGCAGCCAATTTTTTTTAGAGTTGGTGGATACCTAAAATTTAATACCAAGTGGGCTTGTAAATTAATTTTGCAAACTTTCAACTTTTAAGTGATTCTATGAAATCTAGAAGCAGCTCCCCAGCCCAAAACTTTGGTCTATAGTGAACATCTTATGTTTGTGATGAAGATCATCAGAGTTTGTCAATGTATAAACTACTATTTAAACATGCAAACAAGATTATTTTTTCTCTACTATTAAAATATATAAATTATTCCAAGTTTTATTCATAAATAGCATATTTGCACCATGGAATTTCCAAAAATTTATTTTTAAATGTTTGCATGAAAATTGGAACAATCTACTTGTTTGTTTTCTGAAATAGAAATCAAAATACATACCGGCCAGTGACCATGAGGCCAAAATTCTTATGTCCATGAACTCGACTCATTCCTTGAAGCGTGACAGCCTCAATGTGATATCGATGGAAGAGTCCATGATTGCCAGAAGGGGAACCAGATGCTTGTGTCTTCATCATGCGCAACATTGTCAACAGAGAGTGTTTAAAACCATTAAAACTTTCAGAGTCATGGTAGTCATACTGAAGAGAAAAAGAATTTTTTAAAATAATTATTGGTTGCCGTCATTAGATATGTTCAATGTTGATAAATAAAAAGATGTATATTTAGATAATGCTTTTTGGGAGTAAAATCATGAAACACTGCGACTAAAATTTTTAATGACTTTGGAACTGATTCAATTTATTTTATTAGTAACTTAATGATATTTTTTATCCAAACTTTATAACCTTACAGAAATCTATCTAGAATGAAGGGCCTGTATTACACTAAAATGCTAGTCATTCAAATTCACTTGCAAAGCATCCTAAGAAAGCAAAGATGATGGAAAAGGAAAATTTTGACTTGTTGCAGCTTTGGAATCCAAGATCACTACAGCTGAAAAAATATTTAATTATATTTATTGTTACATTACAGTTCTTGAATGTCTGACATATCAGTTATCAAACAATATTGCTAAACAGAATATTTTCTGAGTCAACCGCCATGTTGTATACATTTGTGTGTTGTATTGTACTCTTTTTTTTCTTTTTTTTTTTTCAATTTTATTGTACTGTAACTTTTTTCTCTTACATTGATTCCTATTTGTAAAATAGTTTTGGATCATGAATGGCTTTCAGGAACAAATTAAATTCATGAAATGAGGTTCCACTGTATAATATAATTATATTATTGTTGGGGTCCCTCTAGTCTTGGGGTCTTTGGACTGCAACCCATACTAGCCAATATGTAAATCTGGTACTGAGTATCCATATTATCACATCTTTGCAAAAGATTATATAAATTAATTATACAAGAAATATTTTCAAAATGCTATTCACCACCAGATCATATTTACTCATACCTGATTGTGAAGTCTAATAGCGGCTCCTTCCCTTCGACACAGCCGCACTACAAGGTTGACAAGATCCAGGTTTGGGAGTTGTCCATTCAAACCTTCTATCTTAATGTTGTAATAAGCCACTTTTTCTGGGGGAATCTCCAGGTTCAGAGCAGCTTGAATAGAGCCACTACGACCCCACACAGTGCCAGGAAATATATCTGAAATGGAAAAAGAAAGTATAGATAAATAATAATCCCTTTAATGAGATGTTTTAAGATACGAAGTATTACTTCAAAATTCAGAGAATTTAAAACCCTTTGTGAGCAGTAATCTTTGTGAGTGTGTGTAAACAACAGGCAAGGGTTACTATTTCAAAGGAAGCAGTGAAAAGTAGGTGTTGGGATAATTTTTTTTTTTATGATCCAATTTTCTGAGCTTTTGAGTAATACCTGTACTAATCAATTTTATATTAATCGTAAACTCATTTTTGTCTGAATTTCAAACATGACAGCCAGCAGCAGAAGTTGCAACTTAATCAGCAGCTAGGTTAAGTTTAAGGCTCTAAGTTTACTTAAGTTTATAGTCTGTTTACTACAGCAAATTGTCCTATAGGACAATTGCCTAGTAGGTAAAAGCATTGGTTTGTGAATTTGGTGACATAGTGGTTGTGAGTTCAATCCACTCAGTGGAAACAGGTGAACAATAACTGAACAGTACTAAATAAAATAAGGTGATATCTCCAGACACAAGCAATGGAATGAGAACAGTCTACCTCTGGAGATTAAATAAAGGGTTCAGTTCAAAATTCACTGTATGTTACCCAGATTGATATATACCTGAAGAAGGTTGGAGGGCACAACAGCCAAAATGTTGTGATAACAAAAAAAGATGAGTACAATAGTCTGAATATAAATAGTGTAAATAATGGTAAACTAATTTTATAGCTGTTCATATATTATGTTAATTTCTTATCCAATTATTAAACTAGCATAGTACCTGTCAAAAATGATGAGATTATTTACATACGAATTAGAACTCCTGCAAAGAGTAAATATTTAAGCACTTTGTTTAAAAATTGTTTGTATTACTCCTGAGCTCTCTTCCTACAAAAGTAGTAGTAGTAGTAGACAAGTCAACAAGATTCAACTTCTAGTTTCAAAGTAAAATCTGTTCCTTTAAAGTCTTATTTTTGGCCTATGTAAATTAAATATCCCATTAATGCCCACTGGAGAAAAATTAGTATTAATTATAAGAATAAAAATTCAGTATTAATTATAGATGTCTACCTATAATCCATTTTTGGGATAGTGGCCATCAACAGTTTAAACTACTTGATTCTGTGCAAATTACAGTAAAAATATTTCAGCATTTGTGGCAAATGTGTGTCAGTACAGATGCAAAAGGGGTCCTGGATTATATGCGAACATGTTTGCCAACATCAGTTATATCTGGGTTTTCACCCATTAACAGTGGGATAGCTTGGCATGTCAAGATACAGGCCTCTCTGCAACTGATCAAGATCTGGGTTTTTGTAAAATGCCTCATGTCAATAAAAGCAAGAGGAAAAACAGCAGTCAGCAAGACATGGCATCTTGTGAAGTCAGTCCCATGGGTATTTTGTTCCTAAAGTTGCTGTGGTTCTTGAGGGAGTTTTATTTTTGTTACCTCTCTCTCCCATCTTTGCCTCTTACTCTTGAGGCTGATAGGAGAGCAATCGGCTAAGTGTTTTCCCCAACCTCAACATACTATTGCCATACATTACAGCAGTAGTTAAATTAGAAACCGTGTGAAGTTTCATTAGCCAAAATGTAATTGTATATTTGTTCAAGTCATTTCAAGTGTTAAAATACAGGAAGAAAGTATTAGTAAACACCCTTTATTTTTATTTAATGAAAATAAGACATTAAATTAAATGAAGAATTGTCTACTATTATTAAATTTTTGACTAGTATTTTCTTTTATCTTAACTTTAGTAACATTTTATAAAACCATTAGATCTACTTACATTCAGAAGACTGGACTTGATGGTAACCATCTAACCAGGCTTGCATTCCAATATGTTCATGCTGAGTAAACAAAAAAATGATATCTTTTGACCAGTATGTCTGCTCTGAAAAATAATAGGAAAAGAAGAAAAAAAACAAATTATCTACAGCCTATAATTATTTATTTGATTGGAATAAGAAAAATAAGAAAAGAATTAAAAGTCATTCAAGATTTGACAAATTATTATTCATAACATTAAACCAACAAGTGGCAATATTTTGATAGAAAATTAAAAACTTTATCTTTCTAAAATTAGCTATTATTTTTAAAACTAGTTTATATAATCCAATACCAGCTAATAGGAATTGTGAAATTGCCATGCAGGAAACACTCAGCATTTATTACATAAACAGTGTTATTGTCAGCTGAAATTTAAAAAAATCTTTTAGTTAAAACAGTTTTTTCAGGAAATTAGACTTCTCAAGTCCACCGTTATAGCTCTTTCTAATACTTGAGTTTCCTTCCAAACCTTTTGTTTTTGGTAGTGAGAAATGTTAACATCTCAATTATATCATTATTTTTTCATCTAATTATAAGTACCAGCCATTTTTATTGATGCTACTGGATAAAATTTATTCAACAAATACATCGAAGTTTATTGTTAACTATGCTCTACTAAGAGACAGAGGGTGGAATTATAATCAAGGTAAGGTAAGACTGGTCACAAAAGGGTTCCAAGATGAAAACTCAGAACTATTTGCTCAAAGGAGAACCTACAAATTATTCTGACTATCATTGCAGCTTTAAGTCAGACAAGTCAATCAATGGATATCAAGACAGTTTTTCTGCAACAATTTGAAAGAACAGTCTTTCTACAACGTCCTCCTGAAGCTGAAGTTCTTGAAGGTTATATATAGAAGTTAAGTAAATGTGTGTATGAACTGAATGATGCTTCTCGAAAATGGTGTTTAACAGAGAAGAGTTAATGAAACTGGTGCATGCCCATCTAAGTACAACCAAGCTGTCTTTCTATAAGATTAATGGAGTCATATCAACTCATGTGGATGACTTTTTCAGGGAAGGCACTGAAACATTTGAAGAAAATTGGATACAGAAAATTAGGAAAGTCTTTATGATTAAATCAGAGGTAACTTCAAGTTTCAAGTTTGAGATTCGTCAGCTAATGAAAGGCATAATAATTAGCCAAGATGAGTTTGTCAAATCAATCGCTATGATACCTGCAAAGACTGATTATAATTCAAACAGTTTTGTCAAATGATGAGCTCAAATTATGCAGAGACTCAATAGGAAAGCTAAATTGGCTAGCAACAAAGACACAGCCTGGTTTAAGTTATATTGGTAGATGACACAACATCATCCCTAAAGGACAAAAAGGTGGAGAGTATATTACTGGTAAATAAGTCAGTTAGGAAAACTAAGAAAATATCCTCCAGATTTGTATTACATAACCTGGACAAGATTACTTATAGAATATTGTGATGCAGCATTTGCTGAACTTAACAATGGAGGACTTCAAGCAGAGTATATTACCTTTCTTGTGGGTGACAACTATAATTATATTCTTATTTCTTGGTAATCTCACAGAATCAAGAGTTTCTAGCAACTATGACAGTTCTCCCAATGAGGGAGAGGTCATGCCTCTTAACTTCTTTCCTCAGGGTTTAAGGGTTAATGCTGGTGACTATGGAGAGGGTTGTGAAGTCTTGGATAAAGAGTATGAGCAAAGAAACACCATACACCTACCAACAACACTGTGTCCTCTCATAAGGCTAAAAAGATTCAAGAATGGATAAGTTACAATGCCCATAATCACAACACACCAAACATATGGCCTCCTAGCACTTCAGACCTAAATCTGTTGACTACGTATGGGATCTAGTCAAGAGGGAAGTCAATGAATGCCCTCTTAATTAGCACAATGTCCAAAATAGATAAAAATCAGTGATTCAGGAATATCAATGTTTCAGACCTCATATTGAAGCAGTCATCAATACTAACAGTGGATTTATTAAGTAGATGCATCAAGAAGAGTCTCAAGATTATTTGTGTCAATTGTTTCTCAAAGAAAGCGCTTTTATAATTTATGCATCTTTTACTAAATTCATGCAAATGTCCTCAAAGAACTGAGCAACCCTGTATAGTATAAAAGCGCAGCTAATCTTTTTTTATTATAGTAATGCATTAAAAATTAAGAATAAAAGAAACTATCAGTACTCAGAAGTTAATGTAAATTTCACCAAATGAATAGGGCTATTATATGCAGATTGGTAATGATTTTACTATAGAAATTTATTGACTATCAGGAAGAAATTGTCAATTGTGAAGAATGGTTTGACTGTTTACCAGACATACAGTGCTGGAAGATAGCAACTTGAATAAAATGGTTAACTAAAAAAGAATGAAGCCTAATTGACTAAAATAGTGATGCAATCTCACAGTATTTTGACAAGTACACCTCAGGTCTCATTGAATAATCAGATCCCCTATAAATGAATTATTGTTACTACTTTACCATTAATTGCAATTAGGTTGAATTGCTTATTGAAGATGGATCTAATGCAATAATAGGTGAGGTTATTTTATTTAAATTATTAGTTGATATTTTTAGATTTTCTTTGAATTCATTCTTTGCCACCAAAATTATCAGCATAACATCAATTTCATTTACTTAGTCAACTGTTAGTGAAGTTTTAGAATAGTCACTTCTACCAGAAATCATTTTTTTTCCATTTTTTCATATTATTATAAATCCAGATCATGAATAAATTTTTCTTTGTTTTATTAGATTTTATAAAAGTTAATAGTGGGGTCCAGTTTGTTATGTAAATTTATTGTAAATTGACCCCCCCCCCAATGGTAGCAAAAAATAAATGAAAGTAAAAAAAAATATATGCTCATACCACATTTCTTAAAACTAAAAAAAAAAAAAAAGAAAAAGAAGAGGAGGGGGTATTTTTAAACTGGAGTTCTTAATTGATAGCTATATATATATAAAAAAAAAAAAAAGCATACCAGACTATGAATTTCAACAAAAAAAAAAAAAAAAAAAAAAAAAACAACTCTACCCAACTGTTTCTTTGTCATTGTCTTCCTCCAGGACAGTGCATCTGGTAAATGGTAGTCAAGCTAACAGGAATTAAGGCATTATCACCGATTGAATAAGGCTATAATAATTAAAAACATTGTAAAGATGATTTAATAAAATGGCCAATTTGTCTTGAAAGGGAAAGAATTGAGAGAATACTCAACCATTACAAATTTTTGACTAGAATTTTCTTTCATCTTAATTTCAGTTGCTTCTTATTGCAACTATTTAGACTGCCAGTCTACAGCAGTAAATGAACAGTGTGGATCAGAAATAAAACAAGATGCAAGTTTATGTCTTGCCTAGAGCTTATTTATTTTTCTACCCACACTGTTTACTCCTCAAGGGGCTGAGTAGCTCCAATAAAAAGTGACTAAAGTTGAAATAAAAGAAAATACAAGACAAAAATGAATAATAGTTGACAATTCTTAATTTAACAAAATCAAGAGAATACTTACTTTTAAAGAATTTTGTTAAAGCAAGCATCAAGGCAATTCCACCACTGGTGTCTGTTAGTGATTTGGTTATCATGCTTTGGGAGCGCACAGGAGCTGATAAGACAACAGCCTCAGTGCTACTTGCCCTGGGAGCCCGCAAAATGGCATACACATTTTGGCCAGGGACATTCTGAAATAAAACCAAATATAAACAGAAAAGTTGACTTTCTTGTGTCCTCTAGGAGGTGCTGAAAAGTTTTTGGCCAAATCTACTTCCCAAAATCTGATCAAACAAATTTTTTTTGATTCCCTTCTTGGTCAGATCAAGAACTTTTTTTTACATCCCCTTGTACTTCTGTCCCAAAATGATTGTTACATTTAGTATATTAAATGTGCATGCAACTGTAACAATTATTATGAGACAGGTAGTCATTTTTATTTCACCAATGTCTTTCTTTTTTTAACAAAAGAGAGGAAGAATGATATTTCCAATCTTTTTGCTGCAATTGATAAACATATTTAATAAGTGATTTTAAAATGTATTTTAATGAGATGCAATTAAGTTGCTTAAGATATTTACAATTATGGTTATAAAACTGGATTATGTTTCATTTTAAAACAAGAAATTTAGGAATTAAATAATTATTTATTAATTAATCTATTATATTCCTGTAATTGATTGGATGCTGTTTAATAATTTGGATTAAACATAAGGCTTTTCTTAGTCAATTTTCACATTGCTATTTACTGAAAACTAATTTTTAAAATTATAGTTAAAATTTTTAGTCACACTGAAATTAATTATTGAATAAGCATTGTTTTATTTCAGAATATATAGGCATTTAAGTTACTTGTAACATAGAAGATTATAATAAACAAGTTTTTTTTTTCAATTCTAGTTGCGAGAGATCATTCATTTATTTCGGAAATGTTTTTAGTAGTCATTTTCCACTTGGTATTAGCCAATACTCTCAACATAGTAATTCTTCATCATTTCTAAGCCAACTTCCTCTGTAGTCTGTCTAAGATGTTAAAAGACAGTATAAAATGATTCAACTCCAGAGACCTTCTGTTTTGACACTTCATAGAATTATGAAGAGTTCTGCAATATGTGACAAGAACAATCTTATGAAAGTTGAATAACATCAGACACAAGATAAGAAAAAAAAAGAAAATTCCAAAAAGAATTTGAAAATTTTACATAGAAAATGGCTGCTACAAAAACATTTAAAACAAATTCTGTTTCAATAGAACCATTTTGTTTTTTTAGTTTTCAAAACCTGAAGCCTGATGTAAAATGTTAGTATTTTTTCTTTTCCATGGTAGGATATATGAAGACTTATGGAAAATATTTTTGAATTTAATGCATGATTCAGAGAACAAAAATCACAAGAATATAAAAATAAAACAATCAAACACTGTGTAAAAACTCACCTGATCTCCCAGCAATTGCAGTGGATATTTTACAGAATAGTTTTGCACATGAACTTCCAAACCAAGTTCTTCAAATTTTGAGAACAGCCATTCCCGAGACAACAACCTGGGATGATAATATATTCAATCATCTTAACAATTAGTCATTCACAGATAAAATACCACAAATAGAAAAACTAAACAGTTTTTATAAGCATAAGGATTATAAACAACATTCTGATACAAAATATATGTATGGAGGCCACTATTGTTTTTGAATTGTAAATAATACTAGTTTGGTGGATATTTTAATTCTTACTATACAATAATCCAAATGGATTTACCTGTTATGTTTGTAACTTTTTGCCGTATTAATGTTATCTCTCCTGTATTAGCTCACCTGATGATTGCATAGTGTATGAAAGTCAGAGTTGTGCTATTGGTAAGGAACAAAATGTATATTTATTATTGGTATAAATTTTAGCTCTGTTAATATACATTGAGCACTACAAGTCTTGAAAATATATGCAACTAAAAAAAAAAAGAAAAGAAGACAACCACTACATAAAATTTTAAAAGGAACACTTATTTACAATTACAAATTTGAAAAGTACAAAACAAGGGTTGGACAAAAATTTCCTTTTGTGCATCTGTTTGGGCAGGATGACACTTTCCTGGGGTAATAAAAAAAAAAAAAAAAAAAAGAGATTACCCACAGAAACAAGAAAAAGAATATTTCACAATTAGTCCAAGAAATGAATTCATGTGCAAAATTATTCCCTTAAAAAATAGAGAAAATTGGGAAAAACTTGGAGAAAGGATTTAACAATATGGCACAAAGCAAAAATTTTTCAAATGGCACCCACCTCTTTTCTTAACAGTATTCAGAAACAGGACATCTCAGCTCAGAGGGATTTGTATCATTTGTGTTATAAGCTCACTTGTTTGTTCTTGGGTATAAAATCTTCAGTCCTAAGAATCTGCCTTGTATCTGTCATCTGTATTTATGACCTCCGACTGGATTTTCCTTTGATGTGCAGGGTGCTATGCTCCGTCTGTTCTCATCAATGGCACAGCCCTCTTATCTGCCTCTTCTGATTTTGTCTGATAGCAGCCCTTTTTATTGAAAAAGTGACTGCAATATTGGCTCCAGTCAAAATTTGACATTGACCAATATATAAAAAAAAACTCTCCAAGTATTCAAAAAATAAATCCAAAATCGTTCAAACAATTTTGGCAGTTCAATGCTTGAGCCTAGCAGGCCATAAAAAAAAGCACAAAATTTGACAAAAGCATCTGGCCCATCTGAAGAATAAACTTTTCTCAAAACGTGTATATAAAAAAAAACAACCTAGAGATTACACAGAACCTTTAACATTTTTTCACAAATAATAAAATAAAAATTTTATACGGTTTTATTACCAGCAGCACTGTTTTGATACTTTATATATTTATATTATAAACATTTTATATTTTAGTAGTGTAAAATAGTTAAAATTAATAACTCAAAAATATAAATAAGCAAATATTATAATTGTCTAAGTTTCTCTGTTACATGTACTTTTAAGAGAAGTGTATCTTAAATGAAGCCAGATGTTTCATAAAATTTTTTTTACATTTGTCAGTGAAAATTTTTATTTTTAAAATTAGTGGTTAAAGAAGCACCAAAATTAATTTTTCTATGTGAATTATTGCTGATTCAATTTTTGAATTTGAAAAAATATATATTTTATTTGCTGACCAATCAGAGACGTACCCTTGTAAATTTTTAAACTAGGGTCTATATCTAGATATATGGCAAATGACCAGCAGGTAAGGGCAGAAAGTAATCAGATTCAAGGCAGAAGAATTTTCAAAGCAGAAGGGAGTCATGAATCATTCAACAGGGAAGGAACCATCAAAATGAACAGACACTAAAAGTTCATCCAGAAGGCAGATTAAGATCCCAGGAGAAAAATCCATTTGGGCTGTTTTGCTAAAGGAATTGAAACCTTCAATTGAAATTTTTAATGAAAGAAAAAATATAACAAGTTCCTGTGACATCAGTCTTTCTCTAAATTTATCATACTGAGACATCCCTTTTTGTCTTACAATTAGGTGGATATACCTTTTATATTTTTTGCCTTATCAAATTTTTTTTTCATTTTCAAAAGTTGTAATCTTTAAGTCATGTATATTGTTTGAATTGAATATCCAGTGGTGGACCAAGGGGTGTTGGTTTGGTTGCATGGGCAGCACATGCATTTTGTGGGTGGAAAAAAAAAAAAAATGAAGATGCTATCATTCATTTTTATGTTATGGTGTTTCAAAAAAGAAATCTATTTTTTTTTTTATTCAAATTTTTTTTTCACATTCATTCCTTTTTGTTTGGAAGATCACAAACACATGACATACTGCTCTGTTGACGACCTCAGGCAACTGTCTGAAATGGCAGTACTTTATTCTGGCCCTGCTGTGAGCAACCTTTTGCTCAGACAAGACCACATTGAGACATTCCAAGAGACATCCCTATTATATAGTATATTTTGTATAACCAATATATATATTTTAATCACATTAAATAATTTTTGAATCATTTTTAAATTACTTTTAATAAAAACCAAATGTTTGAAGAGGTTTATTTTTTTCAATGATTTCAAAATCAATTGTGAACATGTTGAAATTTTAATGAAATTTTTGGTATTTTATTAATGAATAATTTTATAATGAATAGCTTCTTTGATTTAACAAACCCTTAGAAAATATTTTTCATCACTTAACAGGAGGGTTTCAACGTTTATTCATTTGAATAAAAAAAATTCCAATTGCTAATTTTTACATTTTTAGAAAAATCAAAAACAAGAAGACCACATATAAAAAAAAAGAATTAAATTTAAGATGTGAACATCCTGAAAAAGTTATTTGAAAATTTTAATTTTGTTTTTAAAAAACTCAAAAAAGAAGTTTTATACTATTTTTTTCTAGTATTTTTAAAAACAAATATTTTCTTTTTCTTTGGGTTGATCCAAAAACAAATTTCCTCTGATGCAATTTACCTACATTTTATTCACTTGAAAATTTACAGTGAATTTTGAAAACCTTTGAACCCTTTTGCCTAAGATGAAATATTTGTAATTAAATAAAGATTTATTTAATCTATCTAAAAATGTATGATTAAAACTTCTCAGTGTAGGATAGAATCTTTTTCAAGATTTTAATTAATATATTTAAAAAAAAAAAAACTTATGAATGCTTTTTAATTTAGACTAAAGTTGCTTGAAGAAATAAAAAAAAATCGTCTACTTCTTTGAAGTCTTAAGATTTTAAAATTATAATTATGGAGAAATGAAATTGGTCTTTTTTTCTTTTTTTAAGTTGTGCTCCTTACCAAACCAGAGGGCTTTTGGGTGGAAAATTAGAATAAAATATTGCATTTTTTCAAATGTTTTTGTCAGATTATACTTTATATTTGAAATATCTGAAATTTGAAAATATTTGCATTATTATTATGTTTAATTAATAAATTTTTTTAATTTTTTTCCCCCCCGATCTTACAGTCGGTGCAAACAGTTTATCTTTGTTTTGAAGCTTTTTAGGTCCCAATGTTACAAGATCAACAAGCAACCGAGCAAGTTTTTGGCCAAAATGTGATGTCTTCCTACACAGCAATTTCTGTGTTTGCCTGTTCTATTTCTTATTAATTTTTTTTTTTTTTTTTTTTTACATATCATGGGATACTGATTAGATTTAAGAGCAAAATCATTGAATCAAAATAAGGATTATAGTTGATTTTGTAGTAAATGAGAACACATGGGTTTTAATATTTGGGTTTTATTGTACCATTGATGTTTACCCATGATATATTTTAGGAGTCTGTGGTGCCAACCCTGGGACAGACCATCATATACACTCAGAGTATTGAACTGATCAGTTATCCTTGGTAGAAACCTGTTTAAATGCAAAATGCAAGTTGAACTCTTTTTTTTTTTTTATTTTAATAATCAAAACATTTTAGAACAAAACAGACGTCATTTAAATTTAAAAATTAGCAAGAGGCTATTTTGCCCTGTACAATAACGACCCCCACATTATTTTTTTTCAACATAACTGCTATGACATTATGAAAGAAATCTAAAATATTTATTCATAAAAAAAAAAAAAAAAAACAGTTTATTTATTTGTTTATCTTCAAGATACGCAATCCCCAAATTTTCAGCTTATTTTTTAAGGAAAGCTCTCTTCATAGTAGCAGCAGGAGCCAGCATCATATGCTTTTTTGATCTACTTTTTTCAGGAAATTCTGAAATGTTTGATTTGTTTTCAATTCATTGTTAAAAAAGTTTTCAAATTTTATTATTAAAAAAAGTTCATTGATATATATTTATTGAAAAATGCCCAAATTAATTTATTGAAAAAGAAAATTATTTAAGAATTCTGATGAAAAACAAGTTTATTTTTCTAATAAAAGCAGATCAAAAGAGTGTACGAGGCTGACTCATGCTACCAATTTGAAGGTGACATTCCTTAAAAAAGCTGAAAAATTCAAGAGTGCATATCTTGAAGATAACCAATTATTTGCTTTTTTATTGGAAAACATTGACATAAAACACTGGATCAGTTGAAGAATCCTCCCCAGACTGATCAACAGTAAAATCTCCACTTCAACTGTAGAATCTCCTCCGAGACTGGTCAACTGTAGATTTTTGGAACTTATTGAATGAATGCTGTTTTTTCTTTTCAATTCAACATTTTCAGAAAAATCAAACCTAGTGCATATTACAAGATTAAATTTTTTATATTAGTATTACAAACTAAGAATCTTAAGTTTGCAATATAAAAAGGTAAGATTATTTAAATGTAAAATTTTCAAATATTATGCTTTAAAGTCTTCTGGGATGATTTTTAAAATATATTTTTAAATATTCTTTTAGGATCAACTGTAGAATCTCCATTCCAACTCAACTGTAGAATTCCTCCACCAAGTACATCTGGGGGAAAGAGATTCTTCACTTGATCCAAATTATTCTTTTTACATAGAGTAGTAGAAACACAAAAAAAGATTAAAGATTTATTTCTCAAAAAAAAAAAAAAAAAAAAAAAAGTTAAGTCAGAAATGTAATTATTTAATATTGACTTTTAATGTTTATTGTTTTAAAGACTTTATTTTAAAACACAAATATTATTTTTAAATAACCAGCTGAACCGATGGAAATTATTAAATATTTCTGTCCTTATTTGTTTAGTTTCATTACCATCTTTCATAATGCTGTAAGGTAAAAAAAAAAAAAAAAAAAAAAAAACATACACCAGCAAATAATGAGTGGGTAGTCACTTTGCCTAAAAAATGAATTGTCAGTCAGTTCAATGGAGAATAAGTTAATGTTTAATGCAAATATCAGACGTGAACATTTCTTATAAAATTTTAATGAGTTTTTAATACAAATGTTCAATGTTCAGTTATTTTTATTACGACCATTACTATGGATTAAATTTTAAATTATTATATTGAATATAAGATTGAAATAAAAAAGGGATAAGAAAAATGTATAAGAAAAAAAAAGGATAGTAAATTTTAAAAACTGAATTTAAGAAAAGATTTAAACAATCTTTGGCTGTATAGGATAAACTTCTGTAATTATTTACTTCTATTTTTAAGCAACACTTCCCTATGCCATTATAAGATGTAAATGGGTCACGAATATGTCTAGCTAAGTTTGGGATAATTAAAAAAATTATCAACCTTTTTTTACAACCACACATTCAGCCTTTTGCAAAATTGTATCTTAGTACAATAAATAAAAATTCCCTATGCCGTTGGGTATGCTCTTTTTCTATTTTTTCATCAATTGGAATGAGTAAGCGGCAAAAACTGAATGGTGCAGCTTACCGCAAGTTGAAAGCTACCAGAGAATGCAAGGAAAGAAAATGTGCTGCATCTTTTTCCTACAGAAGAAATATGTAGCTAAAGCAAAATGCAAAAACAAGGATGCTGAATGTATATCAGAACTAGGAGGAAGGAACATGGAGAAAATGTGAATATGGTGGAGACAAATATAGAAATAAAAGTTGAAGAGGAATTTCCTGTAGGAATTAACATTGTTAAAGAAATTAAAGATAACAATGATGATGAGCCAAAGGAAGAGAACTCCATTGCATGTGGTAAGGACAGTTATGAATATGAAGAAGAAACTGATAAAGTTACTGGAAATAAAGAAATAGAACAGGCAAACACAGAAATTGCTGTGTAGGAAGACATCACATTTTGGCCAAAAACTTGCTCAGTTGCTTGTTGATCTTGTAACATTGGGACCTAAAAAGCTTCAAAACAAAGATGAACTGTTTTCACCGACTGTAAGATGGGGGAAAAAAGAAATAGTCTGAAGGTAATGCTACAACACTGATTTTACAAAACTATGGAGAATGGGGAGACCGTTTCAAGATCATGGTTGCTGTACTCAAAGACAAACAAATCTCTTTATTGTTTCTGTTGTCACCTCTTGAAGACAGAGCAACACAAATCAAGTCAAGAAAGAAATCCAGGATTTCAAAAGTTCTGGAAGCTTAATTCAAAAATGCCTGAACATAAAAATTCTTCTGACCATCAAAGAGCTTTCAAAAAATAGAAGATGTTCGAAATGACCCTTAATAAAAAGGTAAAAACCTGAAAGTAAATTACAAGAACAAACTATGAAAGAAAGACAGATTTGGAGACAGGTTTTAACATGGTTACTTGATGTGAAGTTTCTGACAAAACAGAAGCTGCCTTTTAGAGGTCATGATAAAGCATTTGGTAACCACCCATTGGATTGCACATTACGAAGCTATTTGTGCGGTGAAAACCGGATTTTAAGGAGTGATTCAGGCACTCAATACATCAAACTCAGCTTCAGAAAATCTTCAAACAAGAGGGGATGCACAAGTCATTTTCTTTTCAATTGAAAACTCCTCCTCCATGTCACATTTGTTTTACTGGGAAGAAACTCTGGGACAAATAAATTTCATCCAAAAGAAACTTCAAGAACCTATTGGTTTGGATGTGTGTGTAACCCATATGGCTGTGACCAAAAATTTTCTTTAACTGAACTAGTGTCTGAATCGGTCAATCGAAGTAAAACAAAGTACGAGAAAATGGAAATTCCAGTTGAAAAGTGGATTAGAAGAAAGAGAAAGCTAACTGGGGAAAAGGAAGATGATATATGCCAAACACTTGTGTAGGAAGTAAAGAGAAATCTTTACGAACGTCATGATCAACTTGTAAATGAACTGGAAGCACAATTTCACTCCATGTCTCATCTGCAAACTGTCTTCGCTAGATTATCATCACGAGCAATCCTGGAAAATACTGAAGGCAAGTTGGAGCAAAAATTTAAAATTATCAGTAGTGAATATGGTGCTGACTTAGACGTATCTAGGCTGCCTTTGGAAGTTCTCAGACTTCATGATTTTTTTAGCAGTAGCTTACAAATTGGAACATGACATGACCGTGATGACCAAATCATCGGCTATCGAATGGCCAAGATGGATTTATCAATGGCAAATTCAAGAAACTGTGTCAAATCTACAGCTGTTTCTGATGCTGACAGTTTCTGTTGCTACTGCAGAGAAAAGCTTCCCGAAACTGAAGCTCATGAAAGGTCACTTGAGATTGAATATTTCACAAGATCCCTTATCCAATTTGTCCCTTGTTTCAATTGAACATGAAACTGTGGAGAAGATAGACTTTGACCAATTATTAGTAACTTTGCTTCTGCAAAAGTTTGAAGGGTTAAAATATGATAACGTTTGTTCAGCTAATTTGTGAATTTGTTGTTTTTCAAGTACTAATCAATGACATTAAGGGTATTTCAGTTATATTTTTTCCTAAGAAAAAAAAAAAAGGGAGGGGTGCCATTATGAATACAGGCCCCGGGCAGCACTTTTGATACGGCCTTGTTGTTATCTAACCTTAGTTTTTGAATTAGGTGTACAAAAGTAAATTTTTTGTTCAAGCACTTGTTTGTAAAATATTGTATCCATGTTTTTTTTTTTTTTTTTTTTAAATATGTACTGTAATAAGTATTTGTTATTTTAAATTTCACATAGTGATTTGAGTCTTGTTTGCGCATTCAGGATAAGAAAGGTGATATGCCCTTTTCACATTCTATCCCTAAAAAAATGAATTTTAATATTTTGCACAAAAACTTGGTTTTTGTAGAAAAAAATTTAAATTGTGTTTGTATGTGTGTTTTGTAAATTTGGACTGGTCATCAATGATTGCTTGTAGTTTCTTGTTGTAGTTGTGTTTATTTAGAATAATGTATACATTGATTTTATTGGCCCATTTAATGATGATAGGACCAAACTGACACTAACAATAATTTAACCCATTCATAAAGAAAATTAAAATCTTACAGCACTTACTATCCCAACTCAAAGTTGAAAAACTAATTAACATCCATCCAAATTTAAAAGAGCTTAAATGCAGAAGGACTTAAAACTGTGCTTCTTGCAACAATAACAACTGTATCCTAACCAAAAAACTAACTTAAAATAGTTGCAAAAGAATTAAATATCATCCCAATACCATCATTAAATCATATAAATATATATATATATATATATATATATATATATATATATATATATATGAATAAGATCAAGATCAAGGCACTAGGGTTTGGTTTGGGGCTTGAATAAATTTAACAATTGATCGATACAAAATTCTCTGTGCAGAACGTATGTGTGAAGTCATAACATACAAACACTATAATGCTGATAATTAGAAATTAATTTTTTTTTTTATATATATATTTTCAGTTTTAGCTACAAACCATTAAGGTCATAGCTAAATGTATTAAATCAAACTCAACATAAGGAAATAGGAAAGGTTATTTATAGGTAAAAACGCCTTGTTTTTTTTGTAAAGATGTAGTTTGCAAGATTAACTTGTTAACTACTGGACTACAGCAGTTGTCAAAACACATATATATATATATATATATATATATATATATATATATGTACACACGTGTGTGTGTGTGTGTGTGTGTACTTAGTAGAAAGTGCTCAATATCTGTGATAGAGCTAACATATGCGGTTGCATAGATAGTAATTTGTAACCCCGGGTTTCATGCTTCTGTGGTCTTCAGGCAAACTGTTTTATTTTTTTCAAAAGTGGATCTATTCATGCTTTGTGCTTGATTATTTGTGTGCAGTGGAGGACGAAAATTTTCTTCTGTGTTTGTTTGGGATGACACTCACATATACATAGACACACATACATACAGGCACATGCATGTTAGTTCATACATACACACCCATATTCATAATCCTGAGTTAGGCATAGTTACACATTCATACATTTGAGCCAATGTATTTATGCAATTTTCATTCTATTTCAGTGTCAAGATTGTAGTGTTTTATATGTAGCAATGTAGGGGTGGCTTTGATGTTTTTCAGGTCAGCTGTTTGCACCAGCAGACATGCTTACATATGTAGACACATACCCATACTCATTAATCTAGGTCTAATACCACCACATGGGTGAAGTTGGGTTCTGTCTGTAGACATGGTGATGATGTTTGTATTTTTTTAACAATAACTGCAGCTGTGTCATTAATGATTGTGACTATATTAATGGTAATATCAGCTGCGGTATTATTATTGATATATTGATAACAATTGATGTGTTATTGGTTATGATGAACAGTAAATTTATCCTTAATAATAATGATGGAAACAATAATAACCATGATAATGACAATAGCAACAAAAAAAAAAAAAAAAAAAAAAGAGGGAATAAAGAATAAATAAAGAATTAATAAAAATAATAAATGAAATAAAAAATAATAATGACAATTGTAATAATGATAATAGTAATAATGACAATGATAAAAAAGCAGTACTAATGGTGGTAGTGATAGTTATGAAGTAATTGTTCCTAAAATGGTAACAACAATGCTAACAGTGAAAGTAATACTACTAGTCATAGAATAATAATTTTGGAGTGTTAATGGTTATATCTTTTGTGATGGCCAAGCTAATTGTTATGGCAGTGGTTGTATCTGTGGGGGTGGTGGTTGTGTTGGTAACAGTGCTGGTAGTGCTATTGATATATATAAATAAAGCATAAATAGATCCACTTTTGAAAAAATAAAAAAAAATAAAAAAATAACTGGTTTGTCTGAAGATCGTGAAAGCGTGAAACCCGAGGTTACAAACTACTGTCCAGGCAACATAAAAATTGTCTGAATGTTTTCCAAGCACTTTCTATATACTCATATAGCAATTGTCAAAATTTCTCAATGATATTACTACCCCATATCTACCTACCAATTATAGCATCAAATCAACCCATGAATTGCTCAAAATCCTTCAAACTACAAAACCAAATCAAGGCATTATAGTCTCTTGACATAGAAAATTTATTCACAAATGTTCCTGTTGATGAAACTATAGGTATAAGCCTTAACTCCATCTATAACGATAATTCAGTTCCACCTCCATACAAACCCAATATTTTTTAAAAAATTCTATAACCATAAAATGCAAAATTTACACTCAAACTAATGGAGTAAGTAAGAAATCCTATTGATCTGTGCTTCTCTATTATGTCCCATGTAGAAAACAAGGTTTTTAAAAGAGTTACTAAACTAAAAATATATGTCCCCTATGTAGACAATATTTTTATTTTAGCCGAGAACAAAAATGAAATTGATAATCTCAAAATTACATTTGAAAAAAATTCCGTCCAAATTCACTTATTAACTTAGACCCCAAAAATAAAATCCAATTCTTAGAAGATCTTGTGGAGTCTAGTAATAATACATTCACTACTTCATTATATAAAAAACCCACAAGTAAAAACTCTTATCTTAATTTTACTATTCAATGTCCTGTCAGATATAAAATAGGTGTTATTAAAAATTTCCTTATGCGAGAGTAAAAGAATTCATCCTCTCGTCAGTTTTTTTTTTAAAGAGCTTAATAAAATGAAACAAATGCTTTTCTAAACCATCTCATAGATTACCATATTAAACTTTTTCTTTCTAAGGTAATACTAAACACAGAAAAAAAAAAAAAAAAAAAAAGAAAAAAATTAACATTTTCTACAAAAATCAAATGCATAGTAAGATGAATCTTCACTTAGAAACATCATAAAGAAATATACAACTCCAGTCAACAAAAACAAGAAAATTAAATTATTTATTACAAAAATTTAAAACTGCTAAACTCCTCATAAAAAATAATTCTTCACCTGCAAGATCTACATTACAGAAAACCAATATTATTTATGAATTTACAAGTCCCTTAAGGAGCTGTGTTCCTGACCAATCCAAATTTGTAAAATTATATTGGATATACTACACCATATTTTACAAGAATCCTGTTACATCTCTCTGACCATAGCTCAATTAGCTCTCATTTAAATATACATATACCTACCAAACTATCCATAACATACTCGCTGATAATACAAATATAATAGCATCATCCACATGTACAAAAAGGCTAAAAATAATGGAAGCATTATTAATAAAAAGAAAAAAGAAAAAAGAAAAGCCAACACTCAATAATATCAACTAGGGCGACAGCCACAATGTGCTGACTGTGTTTGGAAAATAAAATAACCGATAACTCTAGATGTGTACATAAAATATGCATTGTTTTATGCATGCATCTAGAGTTATCAGAATGTTTTATTTCAGTTAAAAGTTAAATAAAATTCATCCTTGATAATGGCTAAAAGTATAGCCAAAGTGCATAGAAAACATTTTGAAAATTTTTTATATAATGTCATGAAAAGAAAAAAATTATACGAACACATGAGAAATTCCATAAAAAAAACTCAACCACCACACCATGTTAGTCATTTTCAATGAAACTTGCATAAAAGAGGGATGGCTGCAGGGTGCGATGGGTAAATTGTCGCCATTATATATTTTTAATTTTGTCAATTGCACAATATAGTAGGGTCAGTTGGGCACTGTTTGTGAGAAAAGAGCACCATGATGCAATCCCCCCCCACACACACACACCAGAAATTTGGAAATGGCATGCTGTACTGCTTGGCATTCATGCTAGAACCATCAATACAAACATTTCAGAGTGTTTGGGTGTCAATCTGAGGATAGTGCAGAGGATTTGGAAATAATTGGATGATATATCCAGTCAACATTATGGTGTTTGGAGTGATCATTAGTGATGATGACATTATGCCTCCATTCACAGTGCCTCAGACTCAACATGGAGGCCTACATCAAGTGTCTTGAGAAGGTGGCAACAGGACTCTGCACCAAGCCACACAAACAGGAGAACCCAGTTATGGCTGTTAGACAATTTCTATGACATCACCCCTTATATCTGATCACCTAACTCCCCAGACTGAAACCCACTTGAATATTATATGTGGGACGCAGTTGAGCGTGAGACCAACAAAACTCCTTATAACACCAAAGATAAACTGAAGGCAAGGATTATGGCAGCATTCACTAACTTAAACAAAGAGACTATCCAGAAGAGTTGCAAGAGATTCCAAAGTCAACTGGAGGCAGTGGTTGAAGCCAATGGTAATTTTATTGAATAAATTTACTATGATATTTCAAGATATTTTTGTGTAATTTTGGTAAATATATCTGTTAAAATGATATGACAGTGTTAATTTCATTTTTGTGTAATTAAGACAATTTATCAATCACATCCTATATATATATATATATATATTTAGTCAAATACTTACTTTATTGTTTAAGCATGTAAAAAAAATAAATAAAAAAATATGAAATACAATTTCCCTAACTCAAGAAAAGAACTAGAACACTGAAAAATTAACCATGACAACACGTCTCGAAAACTGGAAGTCAAATGGTAATAATTGAAAGAAAAGAGGGAAAAGAAAAGATCAAGAAGTGAGTATAAAGTGTAAAAAAAATATCAAGAAGTATAAGCAGTCAATTGATGATACCCTGAGGAGTGGATCATGTAATTCCTGAAGGGACCATCTATGAAACTCTGGAGTTGGGGTGCTGAATGTAACATCAATCAGTTAATTGATAAACTGATTACTTTATATATATATATATATATATATATATATATATATATATATATGTGCCTGTGTGTGTGTGTATGTAAGTATGTATGTCCTTCTCATAGTGTGGCTGCCACCTAAAACTATAAAACCTGCCCTGTTATTGGACCTGTAGCTGAAGAGAGATATGTATGCATGCTTTTCCCCAATGGTATAAATGTCAAGTGCATATTGGACTTGAAGAATTTGAATTTGGCTCACCGATTCCAATTTCTGTATTGATAACCATTATGCTACCCAAACATCAAGTAAGTAAATGTAATATTAGCCGTTTCTTTATAAGGAAATATTCAACATTCATTGACTAAGCAGTCAGTGCTACTTTTGGTTGAAATTTATAAAATCATTCTCTTAAAACAATTCTTTTTTTTAGGAAAAAAAGGTTTCTCAAGTCCAGCACCTGTTATTGCTCTTTCCAGTATTGATGGGGGTTTCCTTCTTAACCTTTTTATTTGAAGTAGGTGTGGAATATCAACATCTTCATTATGCCATTATTTTCTTTTAGGAGTTACATACAATATCTATTTTAGTTGCTGCTGCTTTTGAAAGTCCTCAGGTGATGATGCTTCTTTTATCTGGTACAGTTCTTTGTGATTCTGTAGTGCCAGTCTACAAGGTTTGAAGTCGAATGATTAGTTTGATAGACTATTAGTTATCATAGTGAATCAACCTTCGCTATCATAACCTTGTGCCAGACGAAGCTAACCTTAGCAAATATCAATAAATGAGTGTCCATTATTAAAACGGATGAGCAGTTTATGTCAATATTTTTGTATTTATTTATAATCATTTTATGCAAATCAATTTTTTTTATTTTATTTGGTTTCCTTTCTTGTTCACTTAACACATCTTATTTTTATTCCCATCAAAAGTTGGTGGATCTACATATCAAAAATATTATTCAACTGTTGAATAGCAGCATAAGAAAAATTCAGTCTTCCATTTCTTTTTTCTTTCTATTCTTCAATTGCTAACTGGTTCATATGAGGTGCTACTCCTTAAAATTTGGGAAATTTGACCATGAAAATTTACTATAACACAGTTTCTAACACTTCAAAGTACTACTTTGAAGGAAATAGTCGAAAATTAGATGTTACGGTGTTGCTCACAAAAGTGTAATAGCAAAAGTTTATACTACAAATGGTTTTTGCATGCAGTTCAAATCCCTTAAGTTTTTATGGGTAGCCGCTCATAAAAAAAGTAAATAATCTGCAAAAATTCTTTATTTGCATCATCAAAAATAGTTTGATTGGCTAACCTTTTATCTTTCTCCATTTCTTGTTTCATCTCATTCTTGTACAGTTTCACATCAGCCTCCGTATAAAATTCCCCTTCAACCAAACCTAAGAATAAAAAAATGTTAGTTTTACTTTTTATGAATCATAGTAAGACTGTATCTTTATTTAAAGTCTTTAACAGCTTCTGTATTTTTGTTAAAGGTGTACAAAACAAATTAAAAAAAAAAAAAAAAACTGAAGAATATATCTTAAGAATGTCCAATAAAAAAAAAAAAAAAAATAAAAATAAAGCTGCCATGAGATGGATCCCAACTTGGAAAAGAAAAAAAAAAAAAGCAGCCAAGAATCAGTTGGAAAAAGATTGTGTTGTTAGAATTGAAAGAGATGAATCTTACAGTTACGATTAAGAAGATGAGGAGCACATACACAAAATAAAAAAGCCATGACTTTTTTTTTTTTTATTAAAAAAAAAAAAAAAAAAAAAAAAAAGAAAGAGCTTTTATTTAGTATCATCTTATAAGTCTGTTTGTCCCTTAACTAGTTAGCATGTATGTTACACCCTGCCATAATGGATTGTTCCATTTTGATTGTAAAGAAAGACTGAAGAAAAAGCTATATCAGAAATGCTGTTTGGTTTTAGTGGGAAAAATAAAGAAAGAAAGGGGATATAGAGGCAGCAATAATGCTCACATGCATTTAATGTCTGTTTCAGTGAAATGGAAAAACCTTGTCAATTTTTAATCTTTTCATTTGTACCCTCTTACTTCTGATGGGCATTCATAGTTATGATTGTTATTGCAATATTTTGTTAAAATTGTTAAGATGAAATATTTAACATATTTTAAAGTTGTGGAACTCGCAAAAGGTTTATTCAGTTTTAAGTTAAGAACTGATTCCTCAGGAAATTCAAATAGCAAAACAGTAAAATTTTCATGGCCACTACTAGTAAATATTATTTTGCATATGATACATATGGTATAAAAAAGGTATATACTGTAAACAATTTTTTTTCAGAAGATAAAAATATACATATTTTATTTAAAGCCTTTGTCTTCTTATTGCGAGGGGAAAACAATTATAAAAAGACAAAAATAAAAGATAAAAACACTAACAATTTCTTTTTTGATAAAGGCACAAAAAAAAAAAATAAATAAATAAAAATCAAAGCCTGACATTTTTATTGTATGGAATAAGTTATCACCTTAGCTTCTGTATTGCTTTACTTGAAAATATTCATGAAACAAAGAAGAAAAAAAACAAAAAAACTCAACACCTTTATGCAAAACTCATAACAATGGCTATAATAATAATAAGAGCTTGTAATAACTTAACCAACTAAATTTCTATTACATTTCTAGAAACTTAAAAGATTAAAAGTAATCACTACTTTCAGTAAAATTACAACTATATTGGTTATATTTATACATGTATGTATGTGCATGTATACACTTTTGGTATCTAATAGAGAATATCTTACTGAGACTTCGACATTGTTATTGAAATTTTTCTATTGTATTGTTCTACTGAATCTTTTAGGGGTTATTTGCTTTATCAAGTTGTCATTGATAAATATGGTTACTCCTCAGTTAATGACATACCTGTTTAACTACCACTGCCAATCCTATGACTAAATTTAACCTCATAAAATAAATTAAAAAAAAAACGATGAGGAATCAATATTGTACGTTGCATGAAAACTGTGATCGTAATTGTTTTGTCTTTCTTCAAAATGAATAAAAATAAATAAAATGAAAAATAGATACAGATTTCTTTGTATTGTATTTACACTGTGCAAACCAAGGTCACATACAGAATATAATGTTGATTGCCAAATTTGTTTATTACATTTAATATCCAGTATGGAATGAATGTGGTGTAATGGATATCGGCTTAGAATGAGAAATCAGAGTGCTGAATTCAAATTCTAGTTGATTTTTTTTTTTTTTTTACATTCACTTATGCACAAATACCCGAGGGAAAGGTATGAACCCATCTCTTCTCCCCAACCCTGCTATGAGTTGAATAGCAAGACAGACTGGGTTCTATAGCCTTGGTTGGCAACTTGTCTACTGGAGAAACAGAAACCTACTGCAGGAAAATCCTGCCTAGTCAGTCATAAATCAAGAGACATAATCACCCAAGTGTATATCAAATATGACACTTAACTGACTGACAGTATTGTATAAACATTTAGAAATAAATTGGAAATGTTACAAAGTGATAATAAAGCTATTTGAAGCTGGATGGCACAAATCCATTACATGTGTAGTATGCTAGAAATACCCATCAGCTATAACTTCTCATTTAGCAACCAGGTCATTAAGTGAAGATTGGCTGCATGTTGCATTTTTATTGTTGATTCATATCCAGTTGTGACTTCTATTATTAAATGTCTTTATTACCTTTTTTATCTGTATCATGAAGTAGTTTCCTTGTTTGTTTAGTCTATTCAATTGACATCAAGAAAAAAGTCCTTTCCATTTAATTCAAAATAAAAGCTTCCATCTTTATGCAAAAACCTTTTGTAAAACAATCTGTTCAGTTTCTCAACTGTATATCATCTTCACAAAGATTAGCACTCTAGAGATGTTCCTAAAATGTGCAGCAATAAAATCATTATAACATAGCATAAATAGAGATAGGCTACTGTTAACAGTGACACAAACACAAAAGTGACAAACATTGCCAGACAACTGATGGTAATTGTTTCTTTATGAGGAAACAGTCAGAATTCATTGACTAAAGAGCCAGTGCTACTTTCAGTTGAAATTTATAAAATCTTTCTATGACGACAATTTTTCAGAAAAATAGGTTTCTCAAGTCCAGTAACTGTCATTGCTCTTTCCAGTATTGAGTGGAACTTCCTTTCTAACCTTTTGCTTGAAGTAGTGTGGACAGTCAACATATTCATTATGTCATTATTTTCTCTTCAAGTTATATGTGATATCCATTTTAGTTGTTGAAAGTCCTCAGTGATGTGCTGTCTGTTATTTGGTACAGTTCTTAGTTTGTGATTCTGTCTTGCTAGTTTATGAGATCCAAAGAAAATTGTCCTAAGGGCTACAGGCTTTATTTGCTCAAAGCCATTTTTAATCATTGACATGAGAAAGCAGTTGTATACAGCTGACAGTTTAAACATTTCTGAACAAGTATGGTACTATGCATGACATTCATATGGAAGTCTCAATCTGATGAGGTTATTTAAGTTAATGTTTTGGTTTTGTAGCAATTTGTGATATTGTGAAAAACTATTTCTAGTGTAAACTACACTGTTTAATTTCCTTATCTCTAACAGGTAAATAATTTGTGAACCTGTGGATAGATGACAAATTTTACAAGAAATTTATGTGTATCTGTGGATATGCATGAATTAGTTTCTTATATTAGCATTGAAATAGACTACAAAATTTAATAAAAAAAAATAGAAATGTTTGCAGTGTGGCTTCAAGATGACAGAATTGGTAAAAAACTTTCAAAAGATTTAGCACAATGATTCAAAATAGAAATAAAATAATTACAATCTTACCTGGCAAAAGTGCATTCTCTGAGAAATAAGTTCCAGCATTAAGATAGACATATGCCAGGCCAAGGAACCAGAGAAGACCAGAGATGTAGAACAAGGCACACAGACGATTGTTATAACGAGAAATGATGAGAACAAAGCGTCGCCGCTGGCGTGGATCTGTCAAAAGTCCCATTTGCCTGAAAATAAAGAAATCATATTGAAAAATCTATAGAAATAAGTTGCAATATTTATTTGTCTTTGTGTCAAGTTTTGCTTTTTTTTTTAAGTAAATGTGCAGAATATCAATCTTTCCCTTTTTTCTTCTTTATCATTCAGTTAAGTGCCGTATATGATAAACACTTGGGTGATCATGTGTCTTTTGATTCATGATTGACTAGGCAGAAGTTTTTCCTGCAGTAGGTTGCCATTTCTTTCTGCAGTAGATTAGTTGCCAACCAAGGATATAGTATCCAGTTTATGCCGCTATTCAACTCATAGTGGGGGGGGGGAGAGAAGAGAACGATTCATACTTTCCCCTAGTGTATTTGCACAATAAATGAGTGTAATGACTGGAATTTGAACTTGGTTCTCTGATTTTTCCTTCCGAGTCGTCATCCATTACACCACAATGCACATCCTTCTTTATACTATTCTCTACTTATGATCTATAAACTACTTAAGTCTTATAAAATATATTTGTTGATGATTTTTCTGAATTCTAGAGAACAAGATTTTTTGGCAGTTAGTAGACTTTAGTTACATCAGTAATTTTTACTATCAATACTTTCAAAGCTGATACCTGAATATTGATTTGTTCATAGTACAAGAATTAATCACTCTGATGACTATTTGGATTCAGGCTGACCAGACATGTTCAGCTTGTAGTAATTGACATTAGAAACGAGACAAATCAAAACTTGTTCATACAGTGTTCATTTTCTCATATACAGTTATAGTCCAGAAACAATAGCCATGATAATTGTTGTCAGAAATTCTGAGATAGTCATCTGTCATTATTCAATGAACTTGTTTACTCAAGGAGTAAAAAGTGAGAGCATATTTTGTTAGATTTTTACATGTAAATCTTTAAATATATTTTTCCAATTACTATAATAATAATAATATGTAGTAATTCAAGGGAGACCAGTTTATTATGTAATAATAATGGAAAACAGATCCCTTACTTTATATCTAGTATGATTTTATATCAATACAAGTTTGCCCATGCTATAAACAATGACAGCATCTTTTAAGTTCTTTTTATTATTAGATATACATATGTGAGTTTTTAAATATATTTTTCTCAAAATATAGCTTACACCAATATACTCTGATTAATTATTTTTTATCATCTTTTCTAAATTTCACAGATAATTTTTTTGTATTATCAAATTCAACAGTCTGCTAGGACATTAAGAAAATGATGCTGCTACCTGAGGAGGCCGAGTCGTTAATGCAAGGGGAATAACTCTCTCTTGTTATGATTAAAGGTTACAGACATAATAAATACACAATTTGGTACATTACATAGCAAGATTAATTGGATTAGCATCCTCATCTTTCCAGAGAAACATTATAACAAAAGCAGTAAAGATCATGATATTAATATGAATACCTCATGGAATATGTTAATGTAAATATCACAATTATTATGCAATGATTCATTCAAACTGCTATGCTCATCTTAGTTATTATAGTCAAATTTCAACTATTGTACCATTCTGCTCTTTTCAGGTGTGTAGTAGAAACTGAATATATTTCAGTAAGCAGCAAAATACATCATCCAGTCTTGTCAACTATGATGCTAGTAATCCTGCCCTGAATACAGAAAAGTGCACAACAAATAATAAACAAAATGATCACTCTTTCTGCTGCTAAATAAAATTAAAAAAGAACACCACAACTTAGTATCTATAAAGAATAAACTAAGTACTTCAACACATCACTAAAATTATATGTTCAGACAACTAAATGGCTTGTGTACATGCCCAGATCAGCATAATGAAGCCTGGTTATTAGGACAACGAGTATACCTCATGCAACAAATCAATGACTTGCTTACAGGTGCAATAAATTCAGTTTCAATATGTATTGAGCTTTGGCTGGAATCCTTATGATATTGTTATCTAATGCATTCAAAGTAATAAAGAGTTAAGATGGTGTTCTGAATGACAGACTATTTTTTAAATGACCTGCTAGAGCTAAATCTTGAAGTTACATTGCCATTACAAAATGTTGTTTCCTGTACTAGAGTTATCTCCCTTACATTGGCAATGCTAAGTGACAGAATCTTTGTTACAACAATGACAGTGTTCAAAGATGTTTACCAAGAGGTCAGAAGACTGTGAAAGAGGAGAGTACAACAATAATAATTGGAAATAAAAAAAAAAAATCTGTCAGGTTGGAAATAATAGCAAGGACTTAACATCAACTTCAATCTGTACTGAGCTTTGTTTGGAATCTTCATGATAGTGTTATCTATTGCATTCAGGTTATCATGGGTTAAGACTGGGTTCTTTCATTTTTTTTTTTTAGATCAGCTGCCAATTTGACATTATCAAACTGATCAACTTACTATTAAGACAGGAGTAAATAATTTGTGAATAAATCAGCATAGATACCATAATTTGTGAATAAATCAGCATAGATACCAAGATGAGAACTGAGAACCAAGATGAGTGGTCATTCAGCACAACTTTCATTTCACAATTTGATAAGAACAGTTCAAAAATTCATCCAGAAATACCATAACATTTCAACTTGTGAAGAAGACCACTATATCAAATCCTGTCAAATGTCTTCAAGATATCCAAAGAATCAGCCAAAGCTTCACCATTAGAACACCAGAAAGCTATAACATGAGGGGAAGTAGAAAAATCAGGCATGGCTGACCACATATAGAGAAAGAAGGGAGATCACCGCCCTCTGTGGGATCATGTTGAGATCATAGACACCATTGGGAAATTTGTAAACTTAAGGAATCAGCACATATGCTAAGCCACAAAAACCTCCTGAGCCGACCAAGCATAGAAATAAATACAATATGGGAACCAGTAATAAGGAGTGCCAGAGAAAAGCAATGATAACAACAAAGTTGCAATATGAGCTCTGGTAAAAACATAGATGATAACAACAAAAATTGCAATATGGGCACTGGTAAAAATGGTTGCTGAAGACATGGCACAGTGGATAAAGGCATTGGTTAGATCCAGTGACAGGACCCAAAGTGTGCGAGTCAAATACCCGGTTAAGGCAGTGGAGAACTTTCAGGGGGAAATTAACAGGAGATAACTGATAACTGACATCCATCAAACATGGCACGTGGAACTAGAACAGTCTACTCCAGTGAGTGAAATAAAGGGTTCAGTTTGACATTCCAACCACCTGAAGAAGGCTGGAAGGTACAACGGCCAAAACATGATAAATATGGCGACAAAGATGAGGACAATAGTCCAAATAATGTAAATAATGTTGATAGACTCTTTCAGCAATAATCATTAGCATGACCTAGATAAGCCATATTGTTTATCTGAAAGAAGACCATGTAATGTGAGATACTTAACCAATTCAGGGTAGATTAGAGCCTTTAGCACTTTGCCAAAAACAGGTAGGAGGCTAATAGGCCAATAGAAGGATCAGGTTGTTCGTCTGTTCTTAAAAAACTGGAACGAGAAGAGAATTTGTAACAAGCAAGAAGCAGCAAGGCATTCATTGTAGAGTTTAGAGAGAACAGGAAACAGTTCAGAAGCATGTCTTAAAGACTATTCCAGGGATACCATCAAGTTCACATGCTTTGTAAGGTTCCAGTTTAGAAATGATAACAGAAACCATAGACAGGATTATATGCATATCACTCAATAGAAACTCAGTTCTAAGTGGAAAATCAGGCAAAGTTACCCCAGATGAGTCAGAAGTAGAATTTAAATAGAGTTTACAAGCAAAACATTCTGTATCAGATATTAACACCTCGAATTGAGTGAAGAGAGGAGAAATAGAAGACTTATTCTTATTTAAGACACTATTATAGAGCTGCCAGTAGTCACATGAGCCAAACTTGTCAGAGGCTATAGAGTGCCTCATTCTATCAACAAAGACAGTCTATTTAGAAAACGTTTGCAATTATTTCAGTCAGTCACAAATTGTAGGTTCCTTGTACTTATTTAATGTTTGCAATGACTAGATGATAAAAAGAGTTGTGCAATTTAACTAATGCATTAGAAGTAACAGCAAAACAGCATGCTCTGGTCAAAGCATCTGCAATAATATTATCCCTCCTATTCATTATGCCAAAAGTGTATTAAGCTAAAGCTAAGCTGCAAGCTAAATCCTCTATCTCTGAAACTTATTCTAAATTTACTAGTCTGTTTAGAATAAAATATAAATTCCACTGAGTTCTAATCAGTAAGAAGGGTAAATTGGTATCTAATTTAATAATGTCTTCACTTGCAGAGAGCCTCCACTATAGCATATGTTCCCTTTTCTATGAAAAAAAAAAAAAAATCACTAGTCTACCAGCTTGATTTAAGATGGCAGCACCAATATAATCAGATGCACATCTCTCTATAACAAAATGGTTTCATCAATAGAATTTATCACACATTTACAAGTATCTTTTCAGCCATCTTGAGTATTGAAAATGTTTTAATTTGTATGAGATAAATAATCTTTTCAGAGCAACTGGTATATCAATGCTAATAGTATAAGGACATTTCTATAGCATGAAAGAAGTGAATACATAACCTGAGAGTGAGAAAGTTCTATTAATAGCCTAAATCTTTCAGGACCAGGTTTAATTTTATTTAGAAATAAAATAAGAAAATCCATGAAAATCACAAAGTATGTGTACTTATCTAGATTGTAGCCTCATTAAATCTGAGGTTAATGTCATATTTTTCCTTACTTTTCCATAAAGTTATATTATCCAACAGAGCTATCTGAAGTTGACAATGGATTTGTTTATAAAGTGCTGAAAGTGGTCAACTCTATTGGTTAATTCAAAAGGAATTTATCTGACAAGAGGCCTCAAAAACAGTATTGAAGACTGCTTTCATCAAGTCTTGGTCATGATGGTAAGTAGATTTCAAGTCAGTTGCAATAAAGAATTGATACTGTGCCATTCAAATGAATTGATGTTAAAGATGTTTTGCTAATCATCTTTTTTGCTCTTTCTAAAATTTGCTTTAATACAGATCCTTTCATTGTAGTCATTCAAATTCACTTTTCATTTACCTAAAATTAGATTTATTTTTAGTTGATTCTAAAATCTCTAATTTCTATGGTTTCTGTGACTTGTATAATTCATTCTTTTATTTCTGACTGTAAAATTATAGCTTGCTATTCATCCCTCAAATGTTTCATTATGCTTTCATCTTTCTCTTAAATAAAAATTCTCTTCTAGATTAGCAAAACATCTTTAAAGTTCATCTATTCATTTGAATGACAATCCAAATGACAGCTGCTTTCAATCCACTTAACTAGTGAATATGAAGCTCTTTCAAAAATCAATTATAAACACAAATACAGTGTTATTTTTGCATAAACCTTTAATTAACTGGCCCCTACCCTATCAAAAAATTTAAAAAATGGATCTATTGGTTGGCATTTTTGTTTGTGTACAAATAAAACATATGTATCTATTAAACCTAGCTTAATCTGGCACAAGGCTATAAAAGAGAGCAACCTAATGAGGATAAAACTGACGAGGACTGGTCAGTGAAACTAGTTCATTAAACATTACTCTACTGAAAGTGCCCAAAACTCAGTGTGTGTGTGTGTGTGTGGCTGATTCTGCACATCAAAATGTTTGGATTAATTTTAATTTGCAAAACTCTGTCCAAAGTTTGGTAGTGAGGAGCAGCACTTTTCAACAAGACTTGAAACTTGAATATAAAAAAGACAAAACAACAAAAAAAAGAAACCTGGATATGTCTAAATATTTAACACCATATGAGCAGTTTCTGTTGGAATATTTATTTCATGTCAGCAAAAATTAGTTTTTTTTCAAAGCTTAAAATTTCTCAATTTAAATAAAGAAACTGAAAAAAAATGAACTGTAAATGGCCAGAATATAGAAATAAAATAGTTTCTTTAACAAAAAGCACATCCAATGTTATTATGTATGTCATTTTTCCAGCTTAGACCTCAGACAAAAACTAAATTTATAATAAATCTGTTGATTCTCAAACTTTAACACATTCAAGATTTTCTGATGGAAATTTTACACTATTTTTAATTAACTAAATTATTTGGATGTATTTTAAAGCACAATTTAAAGAAAACAGTTTACAAAAGATAAAATTTGATTCTATATATTAGGTTAGAACAAAAGTTAATTTTTCAGTAGATTGCATTTTACCTATGTCCAAAATTTATGACATACATCATCTGTAAAGTGACATTTCAATATCTTTCTACAAGATTCGAGTGTGAATTGTGAAATTTAAATGTTTTACATTAAAAGTGAAAATGGAGAGAAATGAGATAAATTTTCATCATTTTATGCTCTTTTATTTCCAGGAAGAAAAGCAGTGAAAAAATATATGCCTTTTATGGAGATGCTGTCATAGATGAGAGCACAGTTCATAAATGGAAATTTTGATCTGAAAGACCAAGAACCCTCCAGCAAGCCTGCAGTTGTTGATAATGACAAAATTTAAATGCTTAATCTAAGTCACATGAGACAGGATATCACAAAAATACTTTGCATGCCACATATGAGCATTGTAAACATTTGAAAACATTTTGATATGTGAGTCATTACAATGTTTGAGTGACTCATGTTTAATGGAAAAATTTAATGGACTATATTTTGATCAGATACTTTACTAAAATGCAACAAAAATGATTCGTGTTTGAAAACAACAATTATAGGTGATGAAAAATGGATTATTTACAATAATGTGGAGAAACAAACACTCCAAAAATCAGTCTGCATCCGAAGGTGATACTGTGTATTACAAACACTTTATATACCAATTAAAAGACAGTAATCAAGGAAAAGCATCCAAAATTAGGTAAGCGAAAAGATGACATCTTATGTGATTGATATGTGGCTGAATAAATCTATGTACAAATGTCTAAATATTGTCTATGAAATTCACTTAAAAATGCTATGCACTTTTGTTCCAAACCCAGTATATAGGATAACACCTCTCACTATGTTGTAATAACAGAAAACATATTTGCAAACAGAATAGATCAGATATGAAAAATAATAGTTTGCCAATAAAATCTACTCTTATGCATACACTTACCATAATTTCCAAGCTTCAAATCAGGACAGTTTTTATTTTTTTCTATTTTTATTATTAATTTCTTGTATAATAAAGTGCTTCAGGGTTGAAGAAAAGAAAATAAATAAACACTAATAGCCTATATTACTGGGACAGGCCTCTCAAATTGAGACAACCTGACTAAACTGGCATTCATGGCAAGCCTACTTATATATAGTCCTCTTCTACTATCAATTTTTGCATCTTTCTTATGTAGAATGAAAGGTAGTGGTAAAAAACAGCATACAAGTGGTTGAATAAGTTTATGTACAAATATCTAAATACTGTCTTTGAAATTCACTTAAAAGAATTCTACAAATTTTTTCCAACCCAATATTTATATATTTTTTATTATATATATTGGGGGAGGCACCGTGGAGTAACAGATAGCAGCTTGGATTGAGGAATCGGAGAGCCAAGTTCAAATTCCAGTTAAATCCATTACATTTATTTATGTGCTAATACCCTTGGGAAAGGTATGAATCCTCTTCTCCCTCCAGCTATGGGCAAATAGCAGGACAGACCAGGTTCTATAGCAACTGGTCTACCGCAGAAAGAAATGGCCTCATCAGTCATGTATCAAAAGATACATGATTGCCTAAGCGTGTCTCATACATAGCACATAACTGACTGATATTGGGGGAGAAGATGAAAAGTTATTCAAGGTTTGCTTTGTGTTTAATTATAGAGTACTCTAATAGTTTAAAATTAATTTTTTCATGTCTGATTTTTATAGTTTCCTTATTTAAAAAAAAAAAAATCACATTATTTCTGATTAATAAATGATCACATTCAAGTGTGAGCATGTGTGTGTGTGTGTGGGGGGGCTGAAATGAAATCTATTCAGACATGAAAATATTTTAAAATTCTCCAGAATTATTGAAATGTAAGGAGATTTGACAAACTTGAGCATAATTCAATATCAGATCTTCCTCTTTTCACATTCAAGAACTGAATCACAAAAATCAACAAATAGAAGAGGCTTGTTGACTGATTTTCTTACTCTCAGAAGCCAAAAACAATCATTAAAAAAAAAAAAAATGTATTGCAGGAGTTCATTGAAATAGGCTTCATACATTCCATGAATTTTTCAGACTCATTCTTTAAGTTACTTATGTTGACAGCACAATGTTTTGGCTGATCCCGAGTCAAATTTACAATCTGTCAAAAATGAGAGTGGGGTTACTTTTGCTTTTTACAGAAATAGATGGTGAACAGAAAATTATGGTTAACATTCTGACTTGATCCATAGATGATAAATTGCATACACAACATCCCATGCAAAGAATATAAAGGATAAACTCCTTAAAGTCAACCTCAAGGAATATAAGCAAGCCATATCCAAAAAGGAGGTAGAAAAACTTGATATGGTGGACAATATCTCAAGAGAGAAACATACACATTACCCTCTCTCGGATGAGGTCCAAATAACAGATAAGAAACATTGCTGGGGAGTTAAAAAAAAATAAATAAATTGAAGTGGCATACATTTTTATCAGACATAAGTCAAACCAGTGTTGATATCAGAATTGTTTTTTTTAAGCAAAAAAGCTTAAAAATCTTAAACAGGAATTTAAGTTAATTTAACTGAATCAGTCAGTTAAAAACCACTATTTTCAGTTTATTATATATTTCTTTAGAAAAAGAAAAAGAAAAACGAGGACCTACAAGAACTGTTTTTTTTTCCTTAAGGTCTATGCACTAAGAAAGCTGTTGAATTAACCAGCTGAAACATTGTAATAACATATGTAATGCAACGAGCGAGTTCAATAGTCTGAACAACTGTATTGGAATTATAATGACACTTCTCAAAATAATAGTTGCTTCTTCACGCCTCTTATTTTAATCACTTCATAATTTGTCAGTTATTTTTTAACGTCACCTTTTTTTTTTTATTATTATTAACTGCTAAAATTAAAAAGAAATGATTTTTTTTACCAATTTTATGAAATAAAATTTCAGAATTTATGTACATCAATTCTTGAAAATTTATTTCATAAAACAATTGTTAAAAAAAGTTATACTTCTTAACTTATTTTTAATTTAACAGCTTTTCTTGCAAAATTTCTAGATGTACAAAAAATTGTTTTTAAAAAATTAAATTTCATTTTTTAACTTCAAATTAATAAAGCAGCTTTATTGATTTTAAAGCTCCTCATGGTTTGAAGAAATAAAAATTATGTTTATTCAAATGCGTTTTCAAAGTTCAACTACTTCCTTAAACCGAAACGGTTACGTTAACTTCCATTTTTTAAAAAACACAATTTTTAATTTCATGCGCCTTTTTTTTTAGGCAGTTCAAATATAGCAGAAAGTGACTTTGAATTGCTTTTAAAAAAACACAATACGACAAAATTTGAAAAAAAAAAAACAAAACAAAAAAACAACACGTTTTTTTCTCTAAAAAAAGTAAAGGCGGTGCAATGGTTAGCAATCTTGTGAGTAGTGAGTTCGATTCTCACTGGGTGCTTCCTACTTTCGGCCTTGTGCTACGTCTAAGCCACTCTTGGAAAATCACTCTGAAAGTAAAACTGAAATAACAGATTTTTTTTTTTAAAAGCCGCGACTGGCTAAATTTAAACGGTGAATTATTTTCTCAATTACACCGTATGAAATCATGCCGGTTGAGTAATAATTTAATAATACAAAAAAAAAAAAAAAATATGCATGATTCGACTTTTATTTAAACATTAAATTACATACCGAAAATTCAAAAATTGTCTCAAATATTGTGTATGGAGACTATGACTGATTTTTATTTTAGCAAAGAGACTATTGCTTTAGTTACCACCTATACTCCCACGCAAAATAAATGACAACTTTTTACAAATTAAAAAGCAACTTTAGATGCTATTTATCTTTTTTGTCTTCGTACACTTCACAAAAATCTGAAGTTGCTATGTAACCAAACACGCCATTTTTAAACTGTTGAAACGATTTTTGATGTTAGAAAAACACATATATGCAGTTCATACGAAAGTACTTACGTGCTATGACTTTAAGAAGCCAATAATGCTGTCAAAAGTTTTAAATATTACTAATGACCGATTAGATGAAAAAATTCAACACTTAAGTCAAAAATAAATATCTCGAGTGAAGAAATATTTTCCTACCTGACCGCTGGTCGACACCGTTTAGAATCCAAGGCCTATTAATTAAAAAAATGAAACGAAATTGTTATAAATTTGACCATGCATTCATTTAAAAAAAAAATGTTATTGAAACTTAGATAGTTTTATATATGAAATAAGTAAACCTTCGAATTGCTTGATAGAATTCGAGTAGAATAACTAAATAAATGAAATCTATATTTATTTCGTATCTTAGATTTCTAATTTTGTTAAAACTCTGTTTTGATAGTTAGTAAAAATAGGAACAGAAAAAGGGAACCGATACGATGTCTTGTCATTAAAAGTGTGTATAATTATTTAATATTTCAAATAATTATCTTTTTGTTAATTAGATTATACAAACTATTTATAGAATATATAAAAATGGAATTGAGGCTTTTTTTAAAAAATACATTTCCAAAGAGCAGCTAGAAAATCACCATCCTCTACCAAGTGTTCCAAGAAATTAGGAATCAAAATATAGTACCTTTCCAAAACAGAAACGGCAGTGTTTAACCTTAAACGGTGTGTCAAAAGGACGATTATTCTCTTGACACCGCTATTACTGTATATACTTTTGACTCCCTCGGCAATGTCTTCTGTTTTAAGAAGCGATGATTAAAATTTTAATAAAAACCACACAAAGAAAGTGGATTTATACATTTTCTTTATTTTTGAACACTGACAACAAAGATATTAAACACTTTTTATTAGATTGCTTATTTACAAGAATAATTTTATATTCAAAACATAGAAATATGTGAACCAACTATAATGAAATAATAAGAAATATTCATTATTTATCATTTTATAAAAAAATAAATATAAAAAGAAATTATTCATAAATTTATAAAAATGTCTGTGAACAAGAAAATTTAAATAAACATATAATAATGAATAACTGTAATTTTAAATTAAAAAAAAATACATTTTCTCTTTAATTTGCACTTATATAAATTCGCTAAAATAGATTGAGAGCATCTCTTCCTCTTACATATATTGATAAATTTTTGTAAATTTTTGCATAAAACTATTTCTTTGCAAGTTTATTTCTTTTTAAAATAGTAAATAATAAATCATTATAAAAGTTAAATAATGTCACATATTTTTATAATAGTGTAAATAAACATTGCTGAGGGAGTCAAAAGTGTATACAGTAATAATGGTGTCAAGGGAATAACTGCTTTTTTTGTGGTCACGAAGGTTAAACATTACCACAAAAATTATGAGCTGGAATTGGAATGAAAACAGTGATGGCATGTACCCTGAATGCATCATTAACATTCAGTATGTGATTTTAAAGAATACCAAACACTTCACTGTATGGATCAGTTATAACAAATTTAGCTTAGGAGATAAGGAAATTGAACATAGTATAGGTTGCACTAGGAGCAGTTTCACTCAACAAAACAAGTTGTTAAAAAACCAAAACATTAACCTAAATTCTCAAGTCATGTTCTTAAATAGCTTCATCAGATCAAGACACTCATATGGATGTTATGCATAGTACCAATCTTGTTAAAAAATATTTAAATTGTCAACTGTAAGCAACAACTTTCTTAGATCAATGATTAAAAAATGTTCTTTGAGCAAAAGAAGCCAGCAGCTTTTAGTGAGAACCATACTTCTTTGAACCTTGTGAACTGGTGCTGCAGAATTACAAACAAAGGATTGTACCACATAACAGAAACCACATCACTTGAAGACTTCCAACAGCAGTAACAGCTAAAATGGTTATTGCATATAACTTTAAATGAGAATAATGACATAATAAAGATGTCGATTCTCTACATTACTTCAAATAAAAAATTAGGAAGGAAACTACCATCATTACTGCAAAGAGCAATAACAGTTACTGGATATAGCAATAGAGAAATAAATAAATAAACACTAACAAGAAAACCAAAATTACCCTGGTTCTAAAAGTAGATGGATAATCAGAATTGCCAAGCCACAAAGCCATATTTTGACCACCCAATCAGATTGCTTTCACAACCAGGATATAAGAAAAGAAATAAACAAATAATAACAAGGAGACTAAAATTTCACCATTAAAAATAAATGTATATTACAAATTGCCAGGCCACAAATCCAACCAATCAGAAAGTTTTTCCATTCTCTGATAATGCAGTCATCATAACATAACCAGAGCCAAAATGTGACCAACTGACAATTTGAGATAGCTAAACCTTACTGCTAGATTGAAAATATATATAATTAAGCAGCAGGCAGCTACTACATTTGGATACATATTTACTTCCTCCTAGATGCTTTCTTTCTCTCTCTCCCTCTCTCTCTTTCGCACACTTTCATATGCACCAACACTTTTACACTTGAACTCTTGAAACTTCAGCTTTCAACTTATCCCTGTGTATTATTATATTGTGTTATATAAAAATTTATTTTGTATTTATCAACACTTTATCCATTATCTTTTAAGCATTACACAAGGCCAATATACACCCAAACCAAAATAAACTAAATATGGAGATAATGGACACTGTGAGAAGATAATCTCCACAAATCCTTCATAGAGAAACCTATTTTCTTAAAAAATTGTTTTAAGAGTAAGACTTTATAAATTTCACTTGAAAATAGTACTGGCTACTTGATCAATAAATGCCAGATAATTCCTTATAAGAAAATGGCTAATATTACTATTACCATTTATGAGCATACAATAGAAAACTTCAAAACAGAAACCAGAGTAAGATTGATCATAATCATTATGTTTATGTTGTAGATTAGAAAAATTATTGCAAAATTGCTATTATTAAAGGAAAGTAATAAGTTATCAATTTTTACAAGAAATTGTTAAAAAAAGTGAAAAATTTTATTATAATTATTTCAGTTTTATTTGACACTGTAGCAGTATGCAAAGTTTAATAAATAACACCAGCACTTTTAAGGACAAGTTAACCAGCTAACTTTGTTTTTGAAACCGCATATTGCATAAGCATAAAATAGAAGATCAAAGACCCAGTACCAAAGCAAAAGGCTATCCCTTTTGCACTTCCCAAACACTTACTGACCTCAATATAAACCCAGGAAAAACAGGGCCTTGAGGTCAGTCTTTTCTAGCCTTTCATCAGAAATCAGGACAGGCTCTACCCTACCAAAAAACTTATCTGGACAGCTGCCTGCCACAAAGAAGGAAAGGTCACTCTATTTCTCTCTGTTCCAACATCTTACAAGCTATGAACTCTGTCTCACCAACAAGAATACAAGTTAAATTTAGCATTTAAATTTTTGAAATTTGTAGATTGCAGGTAAGCAAGAAACCAGAAGTGAATTTCATAGGTGAGAAGTGTGAGAAAAGAAACTATTAGAACAGAACTTACATTTAGATCTAGCTAGTTCAAGAGTAAAATAGTGAAACCTAGTTGCCAATCTAGTAGAACATTTAAATTTATGAAGTCAAGGGACCAAAGAGAAAAGCGCATCAGAAAAATGGCCATGAAAATATTTATAAAAACAACTGTGGAAGCCATGTTACAGTGATGGGAAAGTGGCTGAAGTTGAGGTCAAGATTGATTACATCATAGACCCTTCTTTGGATTTTGTCAAGAATCTTGATATATATATATAATAGGAACACTAGACCAGATATGGTAATGATGTTCAATGCACAGATGAATTTTGTTTATTGCTTGAAAGTTCTCTTGAATCCTTATTATTAAACAAATGTGGAATTATTACTCTTCACTGAATAAAGTCATTAATATATTAATAGAATCAACACTGAGCATGCTACATATAACTGGCCACGTGTAAATATTTCTTTCTGGAGCCAAATTACAAATTTTTGAAGTATTTGGCCTTCCAATTTGTTTATAGTTCTTGCAAATTCAGGGTGAACTAGAGACTGGATTCTTGTATATAAAAACCTAAAGAAAAAATATGCAAAAATATTTTTATTGAATAAGTATTTGTTATTTTAATAATTAAAATTTTTTCAAAATAGTGGAAGTATTTTGTATGTTAAATAATAAAACTTTATTTTTTCCAAAAAAAATGAATTAAAATTTATTGTACTAAGCCATGCACCCTAGTAAAGCCATATTGTACCCCTTGCACTTCTCCCCAAAATTTGGTTTCGATTGGTCAATGTATGGTTATTTTAGAAGGATGGACAGATGGACAGACTAATGGAAGTCACAGAATTTTATATATTGTTATATAGGAATAAAGTGTCACTACCGACACTGGAGTTTGAACACAGATCACCAGAGAGCAAACACAGGTGGTTTGAATAATTAGATCACATGATAGTAAAGGAAATATATATATGGGAATTAGCATGGTGTCTAATTGATCACTCTTTCTATTAAGGATAGAATAGAATATTACTATATGGACTGCTATTCTCTATACTATTCACTATACTATTTCTCTATACTGATCACTATACAGATTACTATTCAAGCGAGTATTAGTGAGCAAGTACTATTAGTGCAAGTGTTATTCAAAGGCATCTGACACCAGTATTGTTCAATGGCATACTATAGTTGTATCTGCGATTATAAAGTCTCTACTACAATGAGCATTACAAAAGTAACGACGAGTATTTGTTGACATTACAAAAGTGGCAGCGAGTGTTCACTGACATCACAAAATATATAGATTAGAAGGACTAAAGTATTCTATTATAATTGTGCTTGTCCCTCCCTTCATTAGTTTGCATGACCGTTATGTCCTGCCAATAGACTATTCCGTTTTGATTGCATGGAAAGAGGGGAAAGACACAACTTGGTTTCAGTGAAAGAAAGAAAGAAAGAAAGAAAGAAAGAAAGAAAGAAGGGAAGATAGAAGTGTTTAATGGTTGTTTGAATGAAATGGAAAAGTTGTCAATTTCAGATCTTCTCATTTGTATCCACTTCTTAAAATAACAACCAGAATTCATATTTATGATTGTTATTGCAAAATTTTGTTAAAGTTGTTAAGCTCAAATAATTAATGATGTTATAGAGGAATTTCTACAGATATTTTATTGTCATAGAACTCACCATGAGTTTACTCAAACATTTAATTAAGAATTAAGATTCATCAGAATATTAAAATAAGAAAACCATGAAATCTTCACAGGTTAAAACTAGTATGATACTAATTTTATTACTGAATGAATTTTATTACTGAATGAATTTTATTACTGAATGAAAAAAACTTGTATATTTTTTCTGTTTCATCTGACAAACAGAATTATGTCTGTTGTTTTTGGTAAACACATTTCCACTGTTTGAGATCACAAGACTTTTTCAGATATTGTTTTCTCTGGTAATAAATGACTGAGCTGGCCCATTGCAGTGTTCTGAGTTGGAGGACTGGCCTTTATATCAGAAGGCAGAGAATAAAAGTTTTTATGCCAGTGCATTTATGGGATCTCTAACTTTGCAGTAACAGTGACTGGTCCCCCCAAAAAAAAAAAGTCAAAAATAAAAAAGAAAAAATTCTCTTTTTTATCATTTATAATAAAAGATTTTTTCTTGACCAATATGCACAATAGAAAGTGAAATAATACCAAACATTGGAATGTCTTTGATGAATGGCTTATGTTGCAAAAATTAGCACACTAAATTAAGTTCACATCACAGTGGAGAGGGTGTAAATGATTTTCAGGAAGGCTACACATTCCCCTGCTTGACATGGGCAGTGACTGGGTAAGATAATGTTCAACATTAATGCCCCTAAAATTAACCAAAATGACAATATTAGTGTTATACCCACCAGGTCACTTTGACTTCTTGAAATAATAATCATTAAAAAAATTTTTGCTGCCAAAATAAGGTCACAAATTTGATATCTAAACGGAAGTGAACTAAGCCATAACTTTCTACTCTTCTTCTCTTTCCACATTTGCTGCTGAGATGTGAAGATGGTTTTCTTTTCTGCTTTCTACATTGTCTACAACAATTTGAGTTGTGTCCTCTTCATGATGTATAAATGTTTTCAACAAGCTCCCTTGATATTTCACTCCAGTTTTGGAAGTGATGTTAACATCTACTGACTCAAGTAATCTCAATCAATTGATAAATAATTCTTGTCTTCTACAGAAACAACTTTCATGCATTTCATTTTATAATTATCAATGAGATTAGTTAATAACTATTTATTTTATCAAAATTATGCACAATAACTATAGCATGTCTCGCAATTACTATGTCACCAAATTTATGAACCAACACTTATGAGACAATTCTAAGTGGAGAACCTGAACCCTTAAACTTAACCTGTTTGCAGATAAGTGATGATGTCATACTTGACTGCACTCACTGAGGTTTCCCACTATTAAAGCCTTGCTGTCACTTCTCTTTCTTGCTTTATTAATGGCTCCCATATCTTATTTATTCCTATGTTTGGCCTAATAAGGAGATCTGCATAGCCTACCATATGCACTGATTCTTTTGTTTAATACTTGTTTTTAATTTCTTGATTTAACCATTAACATTATACTCACAGAGCTACACATCTGATGCTGACAAACTAACTCAATATGTGATGGGTAAGTTAAGAACATTTCTTGCTCGCTCTCATTAAACATGACATTTTTACATCTCACATTACTACCTACATATGAGCAATAAATTTCATTCTCACAAAATTCATAGCATTCTTTACTTAAGGCCAAGTCATAATGTAACTCATGTTCAGAACTGGAGGCCTATATCAAATCCTGTTTTTCCACTCGGAGCAAAGAATTTTATTTTCAGTTTGGATTTGGAGTAGTTTGCTGCTATAGTCAAATTTTTAAAAAAATGTAGAGATTAAGAACATAATTAATTTGGCTCAAAAAGTTAATTCCCTTTATTTTGGTAAATTCCTTCTTTGTTAAGGTTTTATTACAATTAATATATAATTTGGCTGAGTTTCAGATCCAACACTTCCCATCCCATTAACAAAGTGTACAAAATTTTATATGCATTTTAATCTTTGAATTAATTATCTGTGTTAAAACTGTTTCAATGAAACAAAAACCATATTAGAACTATGAATTCTGGAATAAAGATATGACATGAAACAATATAAACATGAAAGTAACTATTATTATGTTGTCATAAATATAATTTCTTATGATAACAGAAGTAGAAAAAATCACTCTTAAAAGGGCATAGTTTAGCAGCAGGGTTAGGTTTAGCTTTTTGTACACCTCATTTACAATATCTAACAATATTGCATTAAATTTATTGAATTTAATTAATGAGATTAACTTTACATAATGTTCGTAATAAAAAATGTTTATAAATTTTATATTTTAAAATATCAAGTTTGCTCCTATTTTATATTTTTTAATGGTAAACTAAACTAAAATTCAACATCCTATTTTAAAATACCTTTTATAAAGAAAAACACAAATTACTCCTAAAGAATTAAATTTTATCATGAATATATTTGTTGTTATGAATAACAATATCATAAAGAAAAATATTAAATTAACTTTATTTAATAAATAATAGCATTTTTAAATAGGTTTTACAATGTAAAAACAAAATCAAAGAAAAAATCTTTGCAATGAAAAGTCTGTTAAAAATTAAACATAACAAAACATTATTAAAATTAACTCTCTTGGAAAAGTCTTTGTAACATTTTTAATAAGAAAGACAAGAAAAAATCAGATTAATAAATTATTTATTTAAATCAACACTTAATTTTTCTTCAACACACAACCTCTAACTTTGTAACAACTGTTTGATGACCACAAGGATAGTTGCAAATTTCTTTACTTCATGTTAACATTTCAGGCTTAAGACTGAGGCAGGCCACAGAACACCCTGATTGAAACATTATTAAAAACAACAAAGATTAAGATACTAGTTCAAATTATGTTCATGACAACACATGTTGGATAAACTTTAGAAAGTATTCACAAACATACCAAAGACTCAAATATACATAAAACCAAAAATAATTTTATGATGAAAAGATTCTACATATATATAATTTTTCTTTGAAATACATATGGATGCCTAAACATTTTTGAATGAAAAGCTCTTTTGTAGGAAAGAGCAGTGACCGGCTGTAACAGAAAAAAAAAAATATTTCAATCAGCAAAACAAAGAACAAAGAAAGAATAAAACAAAAGCTTGCTTTCATTTTGAAAATAAAATAGATGAGAACTTTCTGGAAGATATTTTAAATCTAACCTGTCATGGATTAGAAAATTTATACAAAAGAAGAAAATTGAGAGTGTTCAAAAATGTCTTTATTGTTTGTTTTTTTTTCCATTTTGTCTTACTTAAATCATTTCACTCCAAGCAAGGTAATAAAGCCATTAAGACATAAGTGGATACTGAGAGTGAGATAAGAAGAAAAAAGAGAAACATTATTAAAGAGTAAGAACAATAAAAGAAAAGTAATCAAGAAGACAGTAACTAACAACTGACATTGCAAATTAAATTTGTGAAGATCAATGTTGGTTGGAAAACATGGAGCCAGAAGAGAGCTCCACAAGTGAGAAGTGCGAAAGAAGAAACTGTTAGCATAGAACTTACAGTTGCATCAGCCAATTCAACTGTAAATTAATGAGACCTTGCTGCCAATCTATATCATTACAAGTTCAAAATGTGAATTTCCAAACTCAAAATGAGAAATTTCAAAGTCAAAATGAGAAAATCTAAAGTCAAAATGAGAAAACCTAAAGTCAAAATGAGAAAACCTAAATTTAACACAAGAATAGTGTTTATTGATATAACCATACAAGTTTAATACTCAACATCATTCAAATTTAATACTGATGGAAGTATTCTTTGAATTTTTGCCATGATTCGATTGCATAGCATTGACATTATTTCCTTTAAGGAATCTTCAATGATGCCTTCTAATTTGTCCAATTGAAAATGCTTTTTTGTTGTCCAAGATGGAATTTCTGCATTGAGGATCTTACCCATATTTTCAGCCAATTTACTTTTGATGCATGCCTTTATAACCAACCAAATCTTTTCTATTGGATTAAGCATAGAGCTGTACGGTGCCATTTGGAGAAAATGATAGCGCTCAAATTCTGAATTGAGTAAAACTCTTTCAATGTTGGTGTGGCATAAAGGATTGTCAGTGACAATAACTGTTGGTTCCTGATAGATTTTATAGGCCTTCTGCAAGCATTTCTTTTATCCAATTTCCAGCCACTTCCTTATTTTAGGAATCTTGATGAATTTCATGATAGCCCATTGGTACCAATGCATCCAATTAGATGAATATTTGCACCCTTAGAAGCTGCTAAAAATGTACTGCATCTTTCTCCTCTCAATGATTGACCTTGAGTTCTCATAATATGCAGGTTGAAATTTATTTCTTCCATAAATAGAATGGGGGAATTGTCAGCTTGATAATCAAACAACTTTTGTGGCAAATTATTGCTGCTACTATACCTCATTTCAAATTCAAATCTTGTATCTTTGATACTGTACATTAAGCCATCCAGGTACTGGCAAACATATTCACTTGATACAGAAAGATTGTATTTCTCCTGAATTTCTTCTGCAAGCTGAGCACAGGTGATTCATGGGTTCTGCTCAAACAAAAATCGTCACTGGGTCTCTGAAATCTTTGAATGCTTATGCTCTTGTATCTACTTTATAACCTTCTTTTATTCATCTATATGCAGTGGATGTTTTGATTCCTAAACATCTTGCTAAGGATATCCAGTCTCCAGTCTTTTTGTAGACTGCCAAAAATTGACTTTTCTTTCCATGGTATTTTCTTATGTATATCTTTTGGGTCATGGGTGTTAGGTGATGAATTGAATGAGTATAACTTTTTCAATTGGCAATGTAGAGTAGTGTTCAACAACTTTGAAACACCTTGATTAAAATTCAAACCTGAAGTTTATATATATATATATATATATATATATATATATATATATATATATATATATATATAGTTATGAATAATCAAGAGTGGTCTCCCTTGTTTTGTTACTCTCTTCTTGAGCGAGAGATATTTCTTTGTACTGGGACTTTAAAAGTACACTATATGTGAACCTTGTATTCTCAATAGAATTAAGCTTTCTTAAAGCCTATACCTGCATACTTTTGTCATTACATATATATATATATATATATATATATATATATTTAAGCATTTCACCCCAAGCAAGGCAGGAAGCCACTAGGATGCAAGGGGTTACAGAAGATTTGGAGCAAGATCAGATAGAGGTGATAGAGGAAAGGATGAGGAGAAGGATAGTGGATAGATCAAGGCAACTGGAGATGTCGATTGACATTACATTTGAATAGTTGGAGATTATAGCTCTCAGGGAAACTGGAATAGGGAAGGGATTTCAACAGGCGAGAGGTGCGAGACATGAAGCTATTGGAGTAGAAGAGACAGCTACATTTAGTAGTTTTGACAGTGAAAAGGTGAGAGTGGGATGCCAGCCTCGTAGGGCGCTTGAATTATATATATATACATATGTAATATATATATATATATATATATATATATATATATATATATATATATATATATATACTGTAAAATCCAAAGTAAACACAATAAAACAAAGATGCAAATTCCAATCACAACTATACATTAATAATAAGCATTTACTATTAATTTTTTTCTGTACATTCTAACAATTCATATTTTGCAACTTCTAAATTAATTGGGTTTGATCCACCTGCTTAGTGCATTTATTATTTTTTCTAGTGAAGTACTGCCGGCATGGGGTATTATGTATACATAATAAACCATGCTGACAGTACAACTCAGACTTTCATGCACTATGCAATCATCAGGTATGACACTGTGCACAAATGAATACTATTCACTGAAAAAAAAATAATGCGCTCAGCAGGTGGATCAGACCCCCAAAAATGAATAGTAAATGTTTATTATCTGTGTATAGTTGTGATTTGAATTTGCATCTTTATTTTATTGTGTTTACTTTGTGTTTTCTCATTTTGTCTTTGAAAATTCTCATTTTGAACTTGTAATGCTATATCACTGCACTTAAATTCATGAAGTCCAGATACCATAGTGGAAAGTTCATCTGAACAATTACAATGAAAGTATTTATATAAAAGTCACAGGGAAGCTACATCATGGTGGTGGGAAAGTAACTGAAGCTAAGATACCAGGTCTGGGCCAATAATATTGCTGATTCTTCTTTGGATTCTATCAAGAATCTCTAAATATATAATAGGAGAACCAGACCATATGTGGCAACAATATTTAAAGCATGGATGAATGGTAGATTTATAAAAGATAGATTCTGGACAGAAAAATTGCCTAGCATGACACGGGGAATCAATTTTCCTAACAGCTGACCTAATAATTGATTCAATATAATCTTTCCACTTCATGTTTCTTTCAATCAAAATATTGTAGATGTGTTTTTAAATATCCCCTCAAATAATACAGCCTTGTTTCTATGAAATTTGACAAAAACAGATATTTTAAATTTTATTTTTCATTTTCAGTAACCCCTTGCATCTTAGTGGTTTTATTGTCTTGTTAGGTGTGAAATGATTAAAAATAAATAATTTGCATGCTTGTCTTTGAATTTTGTTTCAATTTCTTTCTTTGTTTTTTTGTGTGTGTGTGTGCATCTTTGTTTTTGAGATATTGCTGTATCAGGTAATTAGGACTATATTAGTTTTGTCTTGCTTGGGCAAAGACTGAAAGTTGTTGACATGAAGACAAAAGAAAAAAATAAGCAATAACTTTAGTTAGAAGACATTCATGTTTTATTTTTCTCGATATGGCAATAGGGGTGCATATCACCTCCAAGTTTAAGATATGGGGTCCTCTACTATATGTACATTTCCATAAAGTTAAATTCTATAAAAAATTTTTATTAGTTAGGAATATAAAATAATTGAAAATAATAATTAATTAAAAAGTCTGAGTAAATAAATGTTAAAGAAATTGCCTTATTTTTGGGAGAAATGCATTAAAAGAAAGCCAGATGGGTTATTAAAAAGTTTCATTTTATGTATACAAGTTTGTTTGTTTGTTTTTTTATTTAGAATCAACTCTAAACATCACCCCCAGAAATAAGTATCATGGTGGACTGTCAGGTGTTATGGTCTGGTTCCTTGTACCATGGTGATAGTCCAAGGTAGAACTAATAAAGAAGAACTCGAACACAGATGTGGAATAACACAGATATATTACAAACAGGAATATATACAGAGAAGTAGAAAAGTGTTAGTACAAACAATCAGGTTTAGTAGTAATTGTCTGAATGCGACTCTGTTTCGGACTACCTCTGACTCGGCTCTTGACTCGACTGACTGACTCGCTTGCTCTGACTGACTGATGGACCTCACTCCAGACTTCAGACTGAATGGTATTTAGTCGCCCTCCCACGAGGGCATCATGTGGCACAAGGCCGGTTTAAAGTGGGATCTCCGAGCCCATGGGCTCGGTTAAAAATATGCCCTTTGAACCCGTATAAACGGGTTCAGGGTTGGTTTACCTCCCCGAAGGGGAGACTCCGCCCTTCGGCATAGCCTCATTCGGGTTCCTCCCCACCTGAAGGCAGAGAGTTCAACTGATCAGCCGGTCACCCAACTTCAGACTGAACTCCCTGCTTCCTCTTGAGGCGCAGTATTTATTACATATAGAATAGTCCATTATGTTATTATGGGTAAGGTCCCATAACATCAGGGATTCATTTTTCAAATTCAGAAAAATATATTACCTTCATATTACCTTTTTTTGTCCAGTGAATATTTTCACCATTGTAAATTTAAAGTCGAGGTCCATAGAACCAGTCCCAAGTATATTTAAAAACATGAGTCAGTGGATAATGTTAAAGATGGTTGGACAGCAGAAGGGAAGAGATATTTCACATATGAACTAAGCCTGCTATCTGCAGAAAGGTTTTTAGGCTGTAGTGAATATGAAATAATAATAACACCCTTTATACACACCCTTCAAATTCAGGGGACTGAGGAAGAAAAAGGAAAGAAATTCATGAGCCTATGTGAAAATTTCTTTGGACCAAGGAAAACCTTGCCTTCACAGAAATTGATTGGTGAGCTGAGAAGAAGAAAGAAATGAATTTCTGAGCCTATGTGAAATTGGTTATGTATCAATGAGAACCTTGCCTTCATAGAAATTAGCTGGTCAGCCAAGAAGAAAAAAGAAATTAGTTAACCTACACAAAATTGTTTTTGGTATAAAATGAGGAGAAAAATTAAATTAATCAGAGAAGAGTTTCTGAAATCATGTGAAAAGTTACATTCCAGTTCTTTGGGACCAGCATTGAAATACTTACCTGTGTAAAATTATTTGCCTATTATATTATTGGCCTCTAACAAGAACATGGCACTTCAAAGAATTTTCTCTTGACAATCCAAGAACACTAAATATTTCAAGCTATCTCTCTTCACCTACTTTTGAACATATGAAAACCATATATCCCTTCAGTGTGCAACAAACTCAAACATTTTTTAATATTATTTTTTGTCAGATCATTTAATCTGTTGTATGAACATTTTCTCTTCATGACAATTCATTAAGAAAATTCTGATTTACTTTCCTGAGATGCAATACTTAAACAACTTCAAGCATGTAAATTCATGAATAATTTCCTTATCTTGTTTTGTTAAAATTACCCGTGTGTTTTGTCATTATTATCATCCTTCATTAATCTCCTTGGTGTGGGTAAATCAACTGTTCATTTTAAACCCTAAGCCCCACGCCATTATAATCTTGTGACCCTTGATGTGCAAGGAAACACATACCTATTCTTACTGAATTCATAACAAGTTAAAATGTCTAACAATGAAAAGGATATAAATCAAGCATTCACAGAAGTCAATGAATCAATACAAAGAGTATCCATTAAACCACCCGTGTTCATTGAATTGAATGTGATTGCATGATCCTCAGTTATGGAGGCACAATTCAATATTATGAGGATAAGGACAGCCATACAGCAATTTTATCATGTGTTGGCTGCATTATTGCCAGAGATAGTATGCAAGCTACAACCTACCATTTAATAGTTTGGAAATTTTAGCAAACTTAAAGAAGCAGTTGTAATGTTGCACAAGAGATCAAAACCAGAGTTGCTTGACGAATTAATGTCTTCTTCCATTCTCACAGGTAGACAATCCATTTATTTAAATGAACTGATGGTGTTAGCAACAATGATTGAAGTGAGAAGTGACATCATACAAAACAAGTTCATACAAGCAATGCTGATTAACATAAGACCAGTCCTGGCAGTACAAACTGATTTAGAAGTGGAAAGACTTAGGAATATGGCTGACAACCTACTGTTGTATTTTAATAAGCAAGGCCCTAGACCTGTTCAGCAGGTTCAATCATAGAAAAAAAAAAGACTGTCATAGTAGGAATTTCAAATTCCAATCTACTGTAAACCCATATCATCACCACCTGAAACCAAAAATATACAGGGTGCACATCTACTATGCACATCGTGCAAGATCTAGTAAACCATGTTATATGTGGCCTAATAAAGAGAATATTAAACTAGAACTGTTTTCATGACCATCTTCACCAGCATGTGATGAGAAAGCAGAAAACTAGTGCAGCAGGAGCTAATGGTCTCCATCTTCCCGTAACTTTTGGAAACTTTAGAGGCTCAGAAAATTACATTCATTATGGATACAGGGGCTGTTGCATCAATTATTCCAAAAGAGTACCTGACAAATACAGTCCTATATCCTACAAACATCATGCTGGTTTTTGCTAACAATATAAAAAGAGAGTGCTTTGGACAGACTGTGCAAACCTTGGCAATAAAAAACCTTAGGAGAAACTTCACTTGGGCTAACACTATGAAACCATTTTTGGGATATGAGTTCCTAAGTCACTATGGACTAACAAATGGATTGTAAAAACAACAAGTTGATTGACACAATTACTAATAGGCAAAGTGTTGAATGCTGGTTAGAGGCCAATAATATAATTGGTGATTAATTTTACACAGGCAAGTACTTCAGCACTGGTCATAAGGAACTGAAAGGAAACCTCTCACATGACTTCAAACCCTCTTCTCTGATTAATTTAATTTTTCTCCTCATTTTATGTCAAAAAGAATTTTGCATAAGCTCACTACTTTCTTTTCTTCTTCATCTTCTTCTCAGCTGACTCGCTAATTTCTATGAAGGTAAGGTTTTCAATGGCCCAAAATCAATTTCAAATAGGCTCATGAATTTCTTTCCTTCTTCTTCTCAGATCACCAGTCAATTTCTATGAAAGCAAGATTTTCATTGGTCCAAAAAATTTTCACATAGGCTTATGAATATTTTTCCTTCTTCTTCCTTCTTTAGTCCTCCAAATTTGAAGGGAGTGGATGAAGGGTGTTATTATTATTTCACACTTACTACAAGGCTTCCTTGTGTGAAAGTCACCAGCAGAGCAAAGGGCAGAAAAATTTTGGCATTCTTAAAACTATGCCACTGAAAGACATTTCACAATAATGTAAAACTTTATGGAGACTCTTCTTTTGCTGGGGGTTGAAGAAAAGCAGAAATAAAACTGAACAACATTGAAAAATGATCATTAAACGTCCCCAGTGAGCCACATGGGATCCAAGCAGAAAGAAAACAGAATGCCATTGAAAAATGTCATTAAAGTTTCCCTGAGAATCTTGAGGGAAATATGTGTAGGTTTTTGTGTTTGTCTATTAGGTGGGTACACCTCTTTTTTTCTAAAAGTAATTTCTTCTTAATTTCAACAGTTTTTGTATCACCTTCTCAAAGTTTTTCTTTCTTGATTTGAAAAAAAAAAATTTGTATTGGGAATCTTTTTTACAGGCAATTATTTTTATAATTTTGTTGTTATCTTGCCTTGTTGTTAATAATGCACATAAATGGAAAATTTTGTGCAAGTCTTGTAAAATTTGTACTTGTTATATTGTTTTGTATCAGTTCAATAAATGTTAGTGCCTTTCAAATTTCATGAGGTAGTTGTCAAGTCTTATTTGTTATTTTTTTGTGCCTTTTTAATATTTGGGATAAGAGAGGTTACATTCTTTTTTCTCCCATTCCCTCCCAGAAAAATATTCTTTTATTTTGCAGAAGATATTGGTCATTGTAAAATTAATAAAATACATTTTATAATTCATATAAAATGCAAATTTTATTGAAACCTAATTTTATATACAATAATCATCATAATAATATCATATTAGAAAAATATCTTTAATCATTTCAAACTTGGGTAAAATAGAAATAAACATTGCCAATGTAATAAAATAATAACAAAAGCATTATTAGTTTTACTTCTTTTATCACCAGAAATAAATTTATATTTTCAACCATTTTTATTTTTCAAATTTTTAAGAAATTTTAAAAAAAAGAATTAATTCACCTATAAATCTCATAGCTCCACAACAGAAATTTTGAAGCAAGTTTTTAATAAAAGTGATAAATTTTAAATATCTAATATCAAACTTCAATTTAAATTAATAGATTAATTTTTAAAACAATTTTGAATATTCTAATCTTGAAGTTGAATTTCCAAAAACTTATGGAATATTTATAGATCTGATATTCAACAATGGGAATATTAAACCCATAATAAAAATAATTTTTATAATTACTCTCCTATTGTCTTGTTGGGTGTGTCCTATTAAACACTCTGGTGATAATAATTCATACCACCTTGTATAAATAAACAATTCAACAAGAAAATTTGAGCATTATTGAAAAATACCTAAATTCACATTAGTGACGTCATAACAGATCCTTCCATCTTATGTAAATCTGAAGATATGTATGCAATCTATTGATGTGTTAATTGTTGTATTTGATGTTTGTTATATCTTGTCTCTTTTGATTAGTTGTAATCCTTCATAGTTTGTAAAAGTTATTTTTTAGAGTTTGTAAAGGTTATTCCTTCATAGTTTGTAACAGTTATTTTTTAAGAGTTTGTAAAAGTTATTCCTTCATAGTTTGTAAAAGTTATTTTTTTAAAGTTTCTAAAGGTTATTCCTTCATAGTTTGTAAAAGTTATTCCTTCATAGTTTGCAAAAGTTATTTTTTAGAATTTGTAAAGGTTATTCCGTCATAGTTTGTAAAAGTTATTTTTTTAGAGTTTGTAAAGTTTATTCCTCCATAGTTTGTAAAAGTTATTTCTCCAGGATTTGTTAAATATTAAAAAGTAAGAAAGAAAGGGTCATTTGTTTTTAAGGTTGTTTGCATTGTTGGCATTGATTCTAGTATTTCAAGGTCCTATGAATAACAATGCAGTATTCATTACAGTTTCCATTTTTTAACTCAATGACAAAATTTCACCTGTCACCATGTCAGCAGAAAATATTTTTGAAAAAGTCAATAAAGCTCATGTTATTTTGTATGTTTAATTATTTACTTTATTTCTGTTAGAAAAAAGAGCAAAGGAAGGTGAGAAAAAAGGAATGACTATTGATTATAAGAAGATGTAGTGCATGGTAGTGAGCAAAAAGTGATAGATGAGAGTTATATATCAAGGATGTCAAAATTAAGCAAGTGCAGAAATTCAACTACCTGAGTAGTATAATAACAGATGATGGAATGTATGACATGAAATTTCTGTGGTGACAAAGGAAAAAACCAAGTCTTACTTTGAAAAAGAATTTGCTTTCTCTGTACTTTTTGTTGAAAAAAGAAATCAAAATCATGTCTACTTTAGTAAGGCCTTGAAATATGGTAATTTTTGCACTTGCCTACCAGTCACAGCCTTTCTTACCACAATAAGATGATGTTACTTTGAATGACAACAGTATTCTGTTCTTTGTAGGTGAAGTAGGCAGCTGTATATTGTGAGTCATGAATATGGATTTTTGACCCCTTTGATTTATGCCTCCAGTATTTTTGAGTACTTGAATTTGCAAAACTGATTTATAACCTTTGGAATTGCAACCCTGGATTTCTGACTTTGGATCTGAAACCCTCTATTGCTATTTTTCCATAATTTCAAAGTCACATAGAAAAGCAAAATATACTTTTCAGAAGCTGAACATGATAGTAATGTATCCCAAAAATAACATTAAAAATGGAGAAAAAAAATGCTAGAGTGGTATATAATGTCTACACTCCTATACAGTAGTGAAACCTGGACAATTTAATAAAAATGATAGAAAAGACTTGAAATGTTGAGAATACCATAGACAAAGTATGGGATAAATGATGAAGTTCTAAGGAGAATATGAACTACAAAGAAACTGACTGATTCATTGATTGACTGATTTGTTTTTTACAGCTTATCAACCTTATTTAAAAGTCAGAAAATATTTTTAGATTGTAAGAATTTTCTGGAGATAATAATGATTTACTGATACAAGTCTTATTAATTAACCTGTGTCTGGGGGGAAGAGTTGGATTCATACCTTTCCCATGGGTATTTGTGCATAATTGAATATAATTAGCATGATTAGAATTGGAACTCAGCTCTCCGGCTTACAATTCTGAGCCTTTATCCATTAGTAACCAACAGTTACATCTAGCCATTTAAACTGTAAGATGATAAAACCTTGCTGCCAATCTAGTACTGTGCTTAAATTCATAAAGACTATAAGGAAAATTTATCAGAACAATTACCATAAAAGTATTTATAGAGAAGACACAGAGAAGTTATATTATGGCACTGGAAAAGTGACTGAAGCTGAGATGCCAGATCAGGACCAATAATATTGCAGATTCTTCTTTGGATTTTATCAATCTCTAAATATATAGCAGAAGTACCAGACTATAGCAGTAATATTTAAAGCATGAACAAATGGTAGACTTATAAATATATAAGATAGATTCTGGTGAGAAAAATTGTCTAGCACAGTGAACCAACTTTCTTAGCAGCAGACATATAGAATTCATTATAAAATATTGTGCACATAGAGGATATTAAGTGTGTTCTATTTATTAAATTATTTATGATGGCTCCATTTCTTATTTTGGCATTTGTAGTTCAGTAGGTATCAATTTCAGTTGGTTGAATTTTTATAGATGGAGGCTTTAAAATTTTCTTTATTTGAATCAACTTAACAATAACCAGAAACTAGATGAAAAGGCCATGTGTCTAGGGGTGTGTCTAGAAACTAGATTCTAAACCATGTGTCTTTTGGACGATCAGTCAGTTAAGGGCCATACATGATACATGTTTGGGCAATCATGTCTCTTTCAATTCAACAAAATTGTGTACAAAATATTTAGATTTCAGCATTAAATAACCCATAAGGGTTGATATGCCACTAAACAAAAATAACCGAACCAATCAAGAGCCCTCTGCAGAAGCTAGCTTAAATGCTGCCTAATAGGGTGGATTTTAAGCTAGTATATATTATTTATCATACTAGATATAATACATACATTATATTATATATTATATACATTTTATTATATATTATATATTATCATGACTGACAAGGCAGGAGATTTTCCTACAATAGGTTGCCATTTCTTTCTATAGTAGACCAGTTGCTAACTAAGTCTGTCCTGCTATTCAACCCATAGCTGGGAGAAGAGGTGTATTTATACCTTTCCCAAAGGTATTTATGTGTAAGTGAATCTAACAAACCTGACAGGAATTCAAACTCAGCTCTCTGATTTCTTATTCCAAGCTGTTATCTATTACACCACATTGTATATCGTTTCTTGGACAATAGACAATGAAGTTTTGATCTTTAAGTCTAATGTCTGTGGTGTAATTTATAAGTGTCCTGACTCAGATGGTGCAATTTCTTTTTATAATTCACCTAATGCAAGGCACAAGTGTCACTGAAAGTAGAGGGCTACTGAATGAAGTGTGTAAGGAGGTAGCAAGAAGTGAAGATTGTGAGGGTATTTTAGACAGATAAAAATTGACCCTATACTTGAAGAAGTTAAACTTGTAGTGTTTAGGGAAGCATCCATATGCGAGCCTGTCCCACAAAGCAGTGTTTCTTGGATAGAAACTTTTGGAATGGTATGTCTTTCTTATCAAAGGAACGCATAGAGAATAAGAGTGATTCAACACTGTGGATGTAATAAAGCAGGTCTTGGCAGTAAAGGTCTGACCTAGTGGGACTAAATAACAGAGCTCATCTGAACATTTGCCATGTAAGTAGCAATAGAATAGGCTTGCAACATTGTGTGTAGGGAAAAAGACTGTAGCACGGAAAATACCATTGCCCACAAGGTCGTATAAACAATTTTGAACATTTTCAAGTTTAGAAAGTGAGGATTGGGCACCTTCAGTTTAGATATGGCTGCAATACTCCATTTTTGCTCTGATTTGACTCCTGTAAAGATAAAGAATGGCAGAAGGAGTTATTAGTGATTTCTTTATGATTATCCTTCCTTACTTAATTAGAAACTCTCAGATGGTACTGATTTCTATGCTAGGTCTACTGATGAAGTTATTAGTGTCGTTTCTTTCAGTTGTCTCATCCTCTAGTGTTGTTCTGCATTATCTCTTCTAAGATTTCATCAAAGTTACAATGTTACATTTATAATGAAGCACACCAAAAGCATAAATCTAATCATTCAATCAAATCAATTGAACAATTGTTTATCTTAGAATTTCTCATAAACCCAACATATAAAGAAACTGTTGCTGACTACAAACTTTATAATGATGAGAACCTAACATTCTATTATTATTCATTATCTATACAAATTATTCATTATTGATTTTCATTATTCATTATCCATTATCTATAGAAATGATATCAACTTACCTTTATTTGCCAACCACTGTCCTAAACAAAAGTGGCTTACAGCCATCATATGTTGAAACACTGGTTCTTGTACAATCACAAGAGTTAAACAACATTGAGCCTGATCAGTACCTAGATGGGTGACCACTTGGGAATACCAAGTACTGTAAACTTGGATGTGTGGTTGGTGTAATGGATAGTGGCTTGGAATTGGCAGTAGGAGAGCTGAGTTCCACTTCCACTTGGGTTTGTTATATTCACTTACATGCAAATACCCTTGAGAAAAGTATGCATATACCTCTCCCCCAGATATGGGTTAATTAGTAGGGCCTGTATCAGTAAATCCTTATTATCACCCCCAAATTCTTACAATCTAAAAATATTTTCTGTCTTTAAATAACCTGCAAAGGGTTGATAAACTGTAAAATAACAAATCAATTAGCTAAACAAAAGTAGTAGACATTGATCATTAGAAAGATGAATAAACATAGGTTCTTCTAAATTTTTTCAGGCCTAAACAGTAAATGCTCTCTATTAAAAACTTACCACTAACCAGTAAAATGCGGAGTAATTTTATATATTATTGATGGAATTACATTTCAGTCATCACACTACATGAGAAGCAATATATTGTTTAGTATCTAATCATATGATAATGATAGACAAGACAGGCCACATGTTGTTTAGTATCCCATCATATCAGTGTTTCTCAACTGGTGTGCCCAGCAACACTAATGTGCTCTGAAAAGTAGCCAGGTGTACCCCAGGTTAACTGAAGAGTAATTTATGAATTATTTTTATATTTAAAAAAAATCTTTATCTTTATTTTTAAAAAGTTATAGGCATCAAGTATATGGCTTCCATGTCTAAGTCAAGTCTTTGTTATTTCCTTTTGCCTTCCTCAAGGGATTTAAATCTGTCGTTATCAGCTTCTCTAAAAAAATAAAAAAAATTTTCATAAATCTTTTTGAATGAAAACTTTATCACTAATCTGCTTTTGAAATGTTAATAAGAGTATATTTATCACATATAAGGCTGAACATTGAAAAATTGCCAAAGCACATCAGACAAAGGTTTCACACAAGCAAATTTAAATATACAATGTAAGATCTTAAAAATAAATGCTTATTTCAGGAGACTTCTTTATTATTTTCCTATTTGCAAATTGCTTGATTAATTTTCTTTATTAAAATTTAAAATGTTCCCTAGAGTTTTAGTTATTCTACAAGTGCACCCTGAATTAAAAATGGTTGAGAAACATTGCATCATATGATAATGTTAGATGAGACAGTCCACATCTTGTTTAGTATCCCATCATATGATAATAATCATGTGCTGAGCACACCCATCTGCCAGAACAACTAGCAATTCCCTATTACAGACACTTACTCAATCCACAGACTCTACCCATGGTTTATACTGCAACTAAACTGAGTGGACTTTAGTTATAGTTTCTGGAAGAAACAGATAATCTGGCCTGATCAATTTTTTTAACAAGGCCTGTTTGCTCAAACCCTCAGCCATGATGACTTGTGACTGAGCTAACACAACCGTTGACAAATTCCAAATGGTTCTGTCTACCAAATTTCACTCACAAGGCTTGGATTAACCTATTTTAAGGCACTTTTTAAAGGTGCTATGTGCTGGGATTGCCTCCCAGCTTGATATTGCCAAGAAGTCACCTCTCTGACAAATTGACCATGTTGAGATTCAAACCCAGGGCTCATATCCAAAAAAACAGAATTCTAACCATTCATCCAAGTACCAATACATAAATGGTATAATAAATAATATAATCTATATAATATATAATATAATGTATGTATTATATCTAGTATGATAAATAATATATGCTAGCTTAAAATCCACCCTAATGGGCAGCATTTAAGCTAGCTCCTGCAGAGAGCTCTTGATTGGGCCTTCATCACAATACCTAGTGAGGGATAGATGCAATAAGCAACAATAAACTACAAAAGATCTCAAAATTCATCACTGCATTTAAGTATTGCATTAATATTTAAACTTGCCTTTTAAAAGTTCAATGATAATTTTTCTGCTGCCATTTAATTTAAAGACAATTTGATATACATAGGTCCTTACTTTCTGTACAAACAATTATTTTGATTTCATGGGTGACTTTTGGTGGATTTCACAATTAATTTCAATTATTCCTAAATTTACTTCCAAGTTATAAAATTGTTATTGTACAAAAAAATTTGTTGCAAAAAATCATGGAAAAAAAAAAATAATCACTGAAAACAATAACAGTAATGAAAACTTGGGAATCCAAAATTTCAGGATTGTAGGTTTGGATCCAGCCCAGAATGTTTTTAATTTGCTCACAGAATTGGCCTGATTCCAAAATGGTATGATATGTTGGGCTATGGCCTCTAGGAGTAAAGTTAAAAAAGTGTGACACAATGACACACTGACATTCGCATTTATTATATGTATGAGTGGATGTTAAAATGTTCTCAGCCAGGTCTTCTTCTATGTGGCATGTCCCTTCAAGACATAGGCAATCATTGTTTGCCACAACTTCCTGTTCCTTGTGGCTCTTAGCAGTTTTTCTCTCTTTGCTAAGGCTCTACCTGCCTCCTCTCTGTTCTATCATCCATTCACACAAGCTCATCAGGTAAGTGGTTCACTGCCTTCCACTATCTCACTTGTTAAGTTTTCCAAGCACTCCTTCCTTACTATGTTTCCAAGGAATTTCAGCTATCTTTTCCTGATTCTGAGTATAAGTGTTCTTTCCATTGCCATTTTCTCAAAGACTTCCTTGTTGCTTACTCGTTCCAAGGGCAATGCTCAAAATCATATTCTGATGTTTGGTCATTAAAATTTTGATTTTAAAAAATCGGTCAGACTAAAAATTGTCTCTGTTATAATAAATATTATATATTCTATAATAAATATTATATTTGTTGTGTCAAAAAGTGCCCAGCAACCATTGAATACATAGCAGAAAACATTGTGTCAACTTAATATATAATGTATAATGTATATATGACGTATGTTTTATCTATATTATTATTTTCTTTGTGTAGTAGGTGCATGGCTGAATAGTTAGAGCGTTAGCATTTTAACCATGAGACACAGGTTTGAATTTCACCATGGCTGATTAGTCAAGGAGGTGACTTTTTGATAATATCACTCTCAAGAGATACAGCTCTATTGGGAAATGTCTTCAAAGCATACTTAAGCTTTGCAAAGAAAATTGGGTAGACAAACTTTGTAAATCATTGATGGTTGTGTAAACAAGAAAACACGTCATCACCTCATTGACAAATAGAAGTTCTTTAGCCTTGGCTGACAATCTATCAAGATATGGTAAATTAATAAAAATATTAATTACATTGCAGCCTGGTTATTCACAAGGACTTATCAGTTTGAAAAATACTGAATATCTAAAGTTGTTAAAAAAAAAAAGAATTCATATGTGTTCTCAAAATGCCATAGGCAAAAAAATTTTTATTATTATTCTTTGTTTATATATACACTCATTACATTTTCCACCGAGGATCATAGTGTAGTATATGTATCTGATTCCTGGTCACTAGGATCTATATTAATATTCTGCTTGCTTGTCAATATTACTTTTATGTTTTTCTACCTAAGATCAGAGTGTAGTATATGCTTCTCTACCCAGGATCAGAGTATAGTATCTTCTTGAAACTTGTCTCTTCTAAGCTGGAATCAAATATGCTTTCTGACTAAATAATAATATTAAACAGGAAGGAATGGAACAAAGCAACAGTGAGGGGAGAGGAAAAATATAGGTGTGAAGGAGAAAAGGTAGGAGTTAATAAAACCAGAGAAAAACAAAAAAGAGAACCTGGTGAAAGAATATATATATATATATATATATATATATATATATATATATATATATATATATATATATATATGTATGCATGTATGTATGTATGTATGTATGTATGTATGTATATAATGGATTCTCCTGTCAGTTTTGACATATGAGGATCTGACAACTTAACCAATTGATTCAGTTATGAATTTTGTGCGATAATCTTAAGTGGCACTTAAGACCCGCAAGTGATTTGCAAAGGCTGCTGCATATGGAGCAAGATTGAGGATTGTGGGATGAGGTCACTGTTAGATTGGCTGACCTTTTAGATCTTGCTCTCACTTCTTGAAGACAATTCAGACTAGCAGATTGAAAAGTGCTGAGTCCACTAAAACACATTGATCTCTAATCTACCTGCTCCAAGGTTAAGCACTCGAGGGTGTTATGAGGTATATTGACAGCTGACAAGTTGCTCTTCAGGTTGTCTTTGTATCTAAGCTATCTTTGTATTTCTGTAGCCTTGATCTAACTGGCTGTACATTAGGATCTTGGGTATCCTGTCATCAGACATTCTCAAGACATGACCAATCCACTGCAACTGAGACTGTAAGAGGTAAGCCTCAATTCCTCCAATATTACACCTCTTAAACAGGTCTACATTGTATGTCCTGTCTTGAAGGCTAACACCACAGATGGCATGCAGACAGTTCTTATGGAAAACATCCAGCTGGCATATATGGTACCTGTATGTATATATATATATATATATATATATAGGGAGATGAGAAAAGGATGAAAGCAAAAAAAAGACAGAGAGTGACAGGCTTGTTGGCTGAATATCAAGAGACAATGCAAAAAAGATTTAAAGTCAAGTAAATATACAAAGGTGTGAAAATTATAATGCATTAAGATTCATTATGGAGAGACAGAGCAAAAGAAAAACAAAAGAGAGCATGCAGTAGAAAATATTTATGCATTTCATATTCCTTGTCACATATGAAAATGATCCATGTTTGTATAACATTTTAGCTAGAAACATGGATGGACAATAAAGATTGGATGGGATAAGGGAGAAAATGAGAAGATACAGGCAAAGGGTAAGAGAAGAGCAGAGTCATGACGTTATGGCATTTAAAGTTTTTCTTTGTTGGAGTGTATTATACATGTGTGAGTTTTCATATGTAAACAAAGAAGCATACAAAAACCAGTTTTCTACTACGGACCATTTATTTTCTTTTTATTTATATATATATTTACTTTTAGCAACATAGACCTTGTGCCTGATGAGCTGTAATTCAGCGAAACTTAGGTCGCACACCAAAACGTAGGTACTAGTATATGTACTAATTAATATATATCTTTAGTCTGTCTAGCCACATCAAGCACTATTATGTTTAGACCTCATATATAAATTTGATGACTATTTAGCTGCTTATGCATACCAGCACACACGTATACACATACTTATATCTGGTCATTTGATTTATCTATCCCTATAACATATATAATAATGAAAATACTTAATTAGTCATCATATAATTGGTTATAAATTTATTTCAACATATATATATATATATATATATATATATATATATATATATACCTACCTCATCAGACTGACTACATTTTATTAAATGATATAAATTCAGCCAGACAATTTGATAAAAAAAAACCAGACATTTTAAAGAAAAAAAAAAGAAAAAATGAATTAGCAATTTTAACTTAAAATTTTTTTGTGGGTGCTTACACTATTGAAGAGAGAGAAAAGTCGGGGAAGCAAAAAGAAGTTTGTACATAGGAGTAAGGGAAGGTAAGGGAAGATTTTATGTGTAAACACAACAGTAATAAAAATTATGGAAATGCAATCTATGTTGTTATTCATTTAAACAATATCATCATTTTTATCATCATCATGATCATAATAATAGTAATAAAATATATATATATATATATATATATATATATATATGTATAATATAATATTTAAAAGAAGTAATAATAATAGTAATAAAATTAATAAAAATTACTTATAATGTAAGCATATCTATGACATCCACATAAATAATTAAATACATCTATAAACACATATGTATGTGTAGCACACACACACACACACACCCACACACATAATGGTTGTGCTCAAGTCAAAAAACCTTTTTCCACATGCTACTACATCTTGAAGTAAGTAGAAAGAGAGGGAGGAAGGAGAATGTTTATCTTCTTAAAGACTTAAACAGCGCTGACTAACGAGCATTTGACAAAGTCAGGTGGAGCAATGAAATTTCCAGTGGTTCCTTTATTACTAACATCATGGGAAAATGGATATCTTTTTCTTTTCTTTTTTTTTATTCATTATTATTATTTTATTTAGTGATTTTATTTAATTTTCCCACAACATAAAGGATAATCTAAACTGTCAACACCTGTGCACTTTACATAGGTCCAGCTACTCAACATTATAAAAGACGAGTTTATTCTTTCTACATCATGCATTGTCTACATCTGACTTTGCATATATCTGTGTTATAAGTGTGGGAATATATGGTACTGTAAGCTTGAATGTACAGGTGGTGTAAAGAATAATGGCCTAGAATTGTTAATCAGAGAGCTGAGTTCTAATTTCAGTTGGTTTTGTTACATTCACTTATATAGAAATATCCTTGGGAAACCTATGAATCCATCACTTCTCCCCATCAGTTATGGATTAATTAGTAAGACTTGTATCACTAAACCATTATTATCTTTAAAAAAATTTAAATAAAGAAATATATTTTCTGGCTTTAAATAACCTGCATCTGGTTGATAATCCATAGAAAACAAATCAATCAATTAATCTGTGTTATGTGTAAGTGATCTACATGTGCTTGTGCAATTTAATACATGCACAAGCATACACAATTTGAATAAATTTGAAATAAGACATTCCCTTTTCACTCAGTCTGGACAATCTCTACCCTGAGCTTATCTATAAAATCATAAATTTGTAGACAAAAAATTCATTTTGACACCCACCCACGAAAAAAACAAAATCAGATAATTATAAAATCTTATTGAACTTTTTCAAAACTATTTGGTAAGAAATAAAATTATTCAAAAAATTTTTTTTTTTAAATTTTATAGAAATATTTTTAGGTCTGTCAGTGAGTTAAAATATCCATGGGCACATGCAAATTTGAATGAAAATGATATGAACATCTGTTTCACAAGGCATAATTTCCCTTTCTGTCTGGCAACAACCCCTGAGTAACAGGAAAAGAGTATGAGCCGAAATGTGTGGATCTTTGAAGTCATTTTTATGACTACTGTATTTAAACTGAACATATCTTCTAGTAAATGTAGTATTTTAAATGGATAAATCTTGCTATCAGCAAAAAGACAGGTAACAAACTAGTATATATAATATATACTGAGGAGTTAAATATAATGTCTAATCAGATGTTGGTACTAAATGTACCTGCAAATCAGCTATTACCTGATCAGATATGAATTCTCTAAAACCTCTAAATTTTCATATTGGAGATCTGGTGCCAGAATATTAATAGCAGGTTCTTAACTTTTGCAAGCTATTTGTAAAACATTATTTTTCATGTTAGAAATTAAATGGTTTTTTTTTGACAACATTATCAACTATACTATTCATACATGTCAAATTTTATTATGCAACCCTGTGTTTTTACCTTAAAATTGATATTTGATTGTGGTCAGGATCATCGAGGCAATATGAACAACCCTTTCCTTAGGTGCATTGTATGTGCTTTGCTATGGCTCCATACAGTTTTGAATTCAGAGTTTTGCTTCCCCTAGACTGGTTGCCATTCAAGGCTATAAAACCCAGTCTGTCCTACTATTTACCCATACCTTGGGAGAGAAGAGTTGGATTCATACAGTGCCCAAGGGTATTAGCACATAAGTGAAAGTAATAAACTTGACTGGAATTTGAACTCAGCTCTCCAATTCCTTAATCTGAGCCACAATCCATTACTCTACCATGCCTCCTGAAAAACTGAAATTGATATTAACCAACCTATATTGGTGAAAAATTGAAATTGATATGAGTTTTTCCATTGCCCAATCCTTCACCCAAATCGTGAACTTCTCCACTTGTTTCCCTAGCCAAATCAAGCAACATGCTTCTCTATTGGATCTATTTCTTACCTCCTCTCCCTGCCCTTGCCAAGCTTCACAATACTGACCTCTTGGTAACTCAGCCCACTCTGTGGTAACTATTGATATCTCCTTCTAAGCATCCATTAAACAGGAACCCCCTATCCATAAAACCTCTTTCTGTTACCAGCATGCTAATTGGGACTCATTCCAGGATTTTCTTTGTGACACTCCTTCGACCTCCCAATTGAGAAATGTGCCACTGAGGTTTCTTCTTAGGTCAAAGCTGGCATGGATGCTTTCATCTCCTCTTGGAAATACCAGGTGAAACCATAATCCTCTCCATGGTTCACACCAGAATGCTAGGCTGCCAGAGCACACAAGAACCACTGTATAGCCTCTAAAAACTTTGGCTCTTGTGACTACTGGCGTCTCTGTAATAGTGTACTAAATAAGTGCAAGGTCTCTCTTCCCCACCTCTTCAATGAATCTGAGATGTTATCATCCTCTGCTGATAAAACTGAATGCCTGTAAATTCTTGACTCATCTGATGTATGCCTGCCTAACTTTCCAATAAGAACTGATTCACTCTTGAGTGATATGCATATAACACTTTCCATAGTTTCTGCTATCATCTCTAACATTGATCCCCACAAAGTATGTGAACCTGATAGCATTCCTGTAATAGTCATTAAGAAGTGTGCTCCTGAACTAGCTCCTGTTCTCTCTAAACTATATATATATAATAAATACCTCATTGCTACCTCATTGCTTCCTGCTTACTGGAAGTCATTGTTTGTTCCAGTTAAGAACTCTGGTGAACCATCTGACCCATCCAACTATCAGCCTATTTGCCTTCTCCCTCTGTCTGGGAAACTCTGATCAATGCAGAATTGATTCATCATCTCTCATCACAGGGCCTCTTCTCAGACAAGCAATACTGCTTTTGCTGTAGCATTGGATATCTCAAAAGCCTTTGACAGGGTCTGGCATTCAGGTCTTCTCCACAAGCTGAAAAGCTATAGTATCCCTGGGAATGTTTTTGAGCTGATCCAGTTGTCCCTATCAAATCGTGAAATGAAAATTGTCCTGAAAGGGACTCAAAAAATGAGGACCTTGATCTCCTGTATATGTGCTTCTGTATGGCACTTATCCATAGTACTACATTTGTCTTTGCTTTGTATCATCCTCAGGATGAAGGTTTGGTAATCTTCGATCGAATATCAGAGGATTGACAATATCCTCACCAAATTTCTATCAGCCATCTTTCACATATGCAGTGACTTCAATATTCACCAAAAAGAGTGCAAAGTCCACTCTAACAAAAACGAAGGGTAGATATTGCAGAGACTTCTCCATCACCTATGAACTAACCTAGATTATTGAAGAACCCACCAACAGGACAGGAGGCAAGCCTCCTTGACCTTTTTCTAACATCCTGTCCTGACAAATGCTCAGCAAAAGTTTTACTCATCCCTATTGGCACCTCAGACCATTTCCTAGTCAGTGTCCAGATTGACTCCAAACCAAGGCAATCCATAACTCAGGCCTGGCAACCATGCAACTGAGGTCCACGACTGGGTGCGGACATGTGGAGAACTAAACTACTACTAAATAACAATTTCAGAGAATATTTTTAGTAAAGAACTTGTTACGAATGTCTAATAATTAGTTAATTAGAAACTATACATAATATTAGAAAGCAGCTTACAATTATTGACTTATTTTTATAAATGCAAATATACAAAGAAAGAACAAAAATAACCTCCTCTACCATAAAATAATTAAATATACAAAAATCACTTTATTTGTTATAAATTAGACAGAGATGATATTGCAAATATAATGTGCTAAATTGTTTATAACAATTGATTACAAAATATATAAAATTGTATAATACAATCAGAAATTAATTTCAACATTTTAAAAAATTGTGTATCAACAAAGTCTGAAAATACTTTACAAAAAATGTGCATTTCAGATAAACAATAATCTTTATAAAATTTATTGGGATTTCTGTTACATGTACTATTTGTTCCACAGAAAATGAAGAAAATACTTATTTCACTATGATACAATAATAGATATTACCAGTATACATAGTTTTAATAATAATTAAAATCAATTTACATTAACAAGAACACAAAATTAATTCATTAATAGGGTAATTTTGGGAGTTAACCAATTAAATATATGTAAAAAGGGGGGAAAATGAAAAAAAAATTCTTTGAATGAATAAAAATATGTACAACGGACGAAAAACGTGAATATGGCAATGAAGATGAGGATTACAGTCCGAATAATGTAAATAATGTAAATACTTTAACTGTTAACAATACTCAAATAATATCAAGTCAGGATTACAACTACACCAACCCAAACTACCTACCCGTTCAGTTACATTCATTTTCTGTTTCTTACAAGACGATACCAACATACTTCACATGTTATAAAGAAAACACAAATTATTCATTAAAAATGAATTTTATAATCTGATTATAAAATTCATCAAAATATTCGTTAAATAAAGAAAAAATTTAAATTAATTTTCTGTGACAAAATTCTTAATAATGACATTTGTTTCGCAGAAAGACGATATTGACAAGGCAATGTCTTGTCTCTTTTATTTTTAAGAATAGTTGTAAAATATTAAATTTATTATTGAATTTAATTTTTAACATTCACTTTAAAACTTTATTGTCATAAATTATTTAATAAGTGTCATTTTTCGTTAATTTTACATACAGTGAAAAACATTACATTTTTTTTAATAGACTATTTATTTACAAAGGACAGAATATAGGAAATGACGCAATTTCTCATCAAGGAAAGTTCGAGAAGAATCGGATCAACTTTGACCTAATTCTTAATATATGACAAAACGCCTATGCACGTTTTCTTAAAAAATAAAACAGTCGACCACATTTTTGACCAATCGGGATAACAAAAAATATGCGGTCGCTTCGTAAGAAATTTGTGGAGCTAACGCGCGTGTACGTGATCCCACCAGAACATTTAAATAATGAGAATATTTTCAAAACGCTTCAGAACAGCTTACTTGTCCGGCAAGATGAAATACAACTGTCTCTCACCGCAAGCCTGCTCGTTTGACCGCTGAATGAACAGTGTCAATTTACAATTCTCAACTTGATGACAATACTTCTCTATTTTGTAGCACTCATGTTAATCGTTTTCAATTAACATTAGTACCGCTATATAGAAAAATTCATACTTTTTAAAAAAATACCTGTTATGTTAAAGAAAAACATGAATTACCCATAAAAATAATTTTATCGTAATTTTTGAAGAAAAATAGAGAAAAATATTAAATTTAAATTAACTTTATATGAAATTATTAATGACACTTGTGAATTTCGCATCGAAAAATTTTGTTTTAATAAAGATAAAATATGCAATGTTCAAATAAAATAAACAAATATTATACTTCAGTGTCTTAGATAATAAACTTAACTTAATCCAAAGGTAAAGCGTAAATTTCTTAATCCAATTCCAGTAACGAACTTTCAAGTGTTAATCGTTCGCTCTCAGTCGTTTACTGGTCTTCTTTTACTCGATTTCGAGGCCTGACTTATGGATCACTTTGCTCCAAACCAATGAAATCCTCCGATTTACCATTCCATACAACGATTTTCCTCTCGCTACGTGAAAGCAGACTGGGACAGCTTTCGGTCATATTTGACGGAAGCTCCTCTCTCAACATTCTTCAAAGAAGCTGGCCCCAAATCTGCTACCCTAATCTTCGAATGGAATGGATCCCCACCCCACGGCCAAAAAAAAAAAAAAAAAAAAAAATTAGCTCATCGGAACGACTACTTCAAAATCTATGGCAAGGAGCGGTGCAGTCTGGCACTTACTACTTTCAGAACCGCAATTGCTGTAAGAGAGTTCTGGAAAACGCAAAGTGTAGTTACGCACGAGCTGTCCAGGCCAATGTTGAAAAAAACAAATTGGATTTCGTGGATTCTGGAAGATCACCAACCAAATTATGAACAAAGCGGCTTTGCCTATTATTATAAATGGCTCTAAGGTCATATCCTCCACGCAAGATTCCCTCCTTTCGCGACGTTCACACCACCATTCTAGCCACGGCTAGCAACGTAAAAAAAACATCATCCGTTTTAGCCCGGAGAACGGAGGCGACACATTGTCACACGCGTACGCGAGATCGATGAGCACGAGTTGATCTGGAGCGATACGACATAATTCCAGAACGGGTGCACCTGAGAACAATGATAGAAGGCGTGCGAAGCCGTTTTCTCTAAACCAAGGTCACATCAATGACAGTCTGACAAATCTGCCTCGCTTCATCTGAAGGTTACGTCATTGAGAGGTAGCACGTTCCAAATCAATCGCCAGCTAAGTGAAAACTCAGAAATGCTGAGATAATCCGCCGCTAGCGCCCAATACCAAAAAGAGCGCAACTCTGATGCCGACAAACCGACCCGGTCACATAGTGGATCTTTCGCGATCCCCTCCACTAGAAAACTCCCGATAGGAAACTCTCCTAGGCCGAGAAAGGTCACTGGACCGAGGAATGATCTTCAAGGCCACTCGGCAGTCGCAAAGGAAACTTGATCGATCCCGGGGCTTACGACGGCGGGAGGAATGATAGTAAGGAAAGGGAAGGCGTCCCTTACAATCCCTGCCAGAATCGTGTCCCCTGTCAATACGCGTCGTAGGAAAGCTAGCCTCGAAGCGAGCTTTTGACTTACCAAATGCGGCATTCCCAGGTCCCCATGACACGGACGTTTGGCACAGACTTCTCTGTGGACGTGATGCTTACGTTTCCCCTCACCACAATATGGAGGATAGCAAGCGCTCGATCGCCTTCTTACGTCGCTTACAGAGAAGAAGTACGGGAAAGCGGCAAAGGACAATAGGAAAGACGTAAGTAGCACACGCCTCCGCCCTGCCCTTCAAGGCACCTAACCACAAGCCGGAACATTTGTTAATCTTGGCTCCTGTCACCTTTTCGTACTGTTCAATCGCCTTCAGTACCGCCTCAATGTCGTCGGCGTAAGCGAAAACCCTGGTCGTGACCCACAAAGGACAGCGACTCCACGTAGGGCCGGACTGCACGCCCTGTCCCTCAGCCGGCGAAGGAGGGGCTCTAGTGTACATGTGCAGCGTAGGAAAGTAGAGACGACAACAGATAACCCTGACGAACCGACTAAGTTAGTACGAAAGCTCCCAACAGCTTTCCATTCACCTGTACCACAGCAATGGGGAAGTCATACAGCAGGCTAATCCAGCGGCAGAAGTTGGGTTGGAATCCAGCGGCCTACAGGACAGCAGCCAGGTAGCGATGGTAGACCCTATTAAATGCCTTGGACTGATCAGCGCGACCTCATCGTCGTCTTTTACACCCTCTAGTATCGTGCGGATCAGATGCAAGTTAATTGTATTGTTCGACCCCTCACAGCACAAGTCAGCACGGGTCCCAATAAGCTCGCAACAACTTACTGCAAACGGTAAATCTACTTCTAGGCAATATCACTCTTCAGATTTAACTAATTTGCATACTGATTTAAAAAAAAGTTTATTTCATTAATTAACTGTTGCTCATTACTGTTCTTTAATTGGAGGATTGTTTTGATTTTCATATAAAAATAGTTCTGTTTAGAAATATCCTCTTATGTAGTGCGGAAAAATGTTTGAAATTTGCATTTTGCTTGACCTTCAACAAGTTGGCATCTATTTGTAAAACTTTCCTTAACGATAACAAGTCAGTTTATGAATGAAATGTGCATATATATATATATATATATATATATATATATATATATGTGTGTGTGTGTGTGTGTGTGTGTTAGCGTTTGGTGGGATTTCAAACAAATTATCCGCTTAGAAACAGTGACAGATGCTTGAGCCATAAACTCAGACAATTACTGTGAACGGCTGAACAGAATGTTTGCCTCTTTGAAGAAAAAATTACTTACTTTGATCAATAGAAAAGTTCTCTTGCAACATGACAAGAAATTATAGGATATTATGTAGATTAATGTCATGAAAGTGTTCTTTCATGTTGGTTGATTTTGTTTAGTAGCATATCAACCTGTATAGATTATTTAATGCCGAAATCTAAATATTTTGAACGCAATTCTATGCCTTCAACTCCAGATAAAATGTATTGTTGGTCATTTTGCTTTAAATACGTATTGTTGTTAATTTTACTATAAATAGGTATTGTTGCTTGGTTGATTTTGTTTAGTGGCATATGGGTTATTTAATGCCGAAATCTAAATATTTTTGAACGCAATTCTATACTCTCAACTACAGATATTTTGTAAAATTTTATGCTTTCAGGGTTGTTAGGAGGCATTGCTTACTTCTCCCTATGAAGGACAATAACTCAAAATACAATGGAGCTACGTCCCACGTCCCTTGTCCGCGAGTGGGAACGCGACACTTCTGAATCCAACATGGTGATAAGCTGACACCCACGTGGAACTCGTGGTTTAAATCCAAACAATGCATGCTCTTCTCAGGCAGCAAATGGATAAAAGTTATCTATATAATTCTCAAAATGTGTGTGTGTGTCTATGATCGGATGTTGTTTATGCGTTTGCACAGTTTTCATCCGATTTCGATGAATTTTTTTTTGTTTGTTTGATAGATAATTCTTCAGTGCTGGTTTTGAGTCCAAATTACACATTCCCCTTCTCTTGGACAAGCAATCAATCTCTCTCAAGTGAGGTTACCTTTTCCGTTGCATAAATCCTACTACTACAGTTTTAAGTCGTTGCTTTCATTGTCGTTTATAGCCGTTCCCAATTTAATTTTTTTAAAATTATCCTGTCAGTTTTTGCATTGTATTCACCGTAGTAATAAGTAAGCCTGCTTTTTTATTACTCAACATTTATTTTTCCAACCTTCCCGAAAGTTATTTGAGCTTAGTGATCCCTGTAGCTTTACAGCGTTCTCTTCTGGTATTTGCCTAAGACATCTTCACACTTGCCTAAGACATGCCACCAAAGAAAAGAACTTGCCTAGGTTGCAAAACCGCTGCCACCAGGTACGCCATGCGAATAAGAGATAACGAATCGTCTTTAGAACGTTCAGTTTGACTGTCTCAAAATGCCTCTCGGAATGCTTCAATCAGAGCCACTGAGTCCGAAGATCAAACTAGCCATTCCAGAAGAGCATATATGAAAGCTTCTGCGCGTGGGGCTGAAAATGATGATCAAAGGACTCAACGACTGAGTAGAAACGCCCCTTTAACTGCTGCTGTGCGTGAGGCTGAAACAAGATTGAGAACGCAAAGACGGCCCTTTTCAGGGCCACCCTCCCATTGAAATTGTTAACCCCCACCCCCAGTTGTGGATGTGCCTCAGTTGCACCCAATTGTTGTTATTAATATTGATTTTTGGGTTGGCTGACTTTAAACTTAAACTGTTCCAATTGAACGGTAAAAATTACCAGTAATAAAAGACCCGGTCGAAGACGGGTTATACTGCTAGTTTTATTATAGTTTAAAATACACTCGTAGTTACCGAATTTTGCTACCTTGTAAAAATTACCGAATTTTCCGTTACCGAATTTTCCGTTACCGAATTTTCCGGATACCGATCTGACCATTATCTGGGAGGTATTTCTGATACACCCTATTGTGACATGACATTCGTTATTTATATAAAAAATAATTAAGTTGAATTAAATCAATCATTTGAAGTATTGATATTTAATATAAATCTCCACCCTAAAAATTAATAATTTATCTTTTATTCTGTATTCTATTTCTTTAAAATTCTATTTCTTAAAAATACGGCCTTGACCACTTTTAAATTGGGGCAACAGTTAAATTGTCAATTTTATTTGTCGCGTTCGACGATTTTTTATTTCATATGTAGCAGGGGTGTCCCTACATTAAAGGATCTGAAAGATTGCGGCTGTTGTATCCTTTCTCCGTGGCCTAGCTACCACGTAAAATTGTTTTCTGATATTCCAGAGATGGAAAGTAAAAAAAAAAAAAAAAATCCGGGATTATCAGGAATTCAAAAGCCATGATTATGTATCTTCCATGAATGAAAAACAAAACGCTTTCGGATTAATAAACTCCAAAAACCATATTGATTGACCGAAGCACTTCTACATATGAAGGGAAATATTTCAAGATCTGTCTACTATGACTTGTGTCTAAAAGAAAAAAAGAAGAATGGACAGATAAGTGACCGTTGAATATTTCTCTTATAAATCCTTACATTTTCTTTCCTTTCTCTTATTCTTTGTTTGTCGTTTCTTTCTTCTTTTATATCATATTTTTATATTAAAATAATCATAATTTTACATCTCGTATTTGTCTTCTGTGCGTTGTCTGTTTTGGTATTGATCCTTAAATGAGTAGGAAATCCCATTTTTTCTTTCGTTTAAATGAACCGCATTCGCTGCCATATATTTGAATTTTGTCGAAAGATGAAATTCATAACAATATATATATATATATATATATATATATATATATATATATATATAGTTAAATTCCCAGATGAATTCTGTGGACAAGACAGATTGGTATCAAATGACAAAAAAAAAAAATTTTGCCGACGCGTTTCGTCTTCCGACTTTTCAAGGCAAAAATGAAATCGAAATGTTTTTGTTGTTATAGTTACATTAAAATTCAAAATGAAAAAGATAGACGCTTGTACATTAACCAAAAAAAAAAGGCTTAGACACAAGCGTCTATCTTTTTCATTTTGAATTTTAATGTAACAACAAAAACATTTCGATTTCATTTTTGCCTTGAAAAAGTCGGAAGACAAAACGCGTCGGCAAAATGTAAGATTTTTTTCCAATTGTCATATATATATATATATATATATATATATATATATATATATAAACAAAAGAATGATACCACAGAACTTGTAAATAGTTGTGAACAGACAAAACCGCATTTTTTCCCTTAAAGGTAACCTTTTCGGCCAATACCTCATCAAAAGAATCTTTGGCGACTTGGTAAATTAAAATGTTAACGACATTTGCGAAGTAATAAACAGACTGTGAGGAAACGATGAACTACGGCTAAAATACAATTTATTATTAAAAATAAAATAAAAAGAGGTGAAGAAAAAAATGGCACAAACTAGAATAAATAGTTTCAGTGAGTATAACAAGGAAAATCAAGACTCACATGCCCTCCAGTAAAGAAAGAGAACGGATAAATTATTCTTTCTGTCGATACAAAGACGATCGGTGTAATTTACTGCCTCTAGTACGCAGATGTTTTGCCGACCGTGCTTTGTCCCAAATGGAAAACATTGAATCTGTATATTTGTACGCACAATCTCGATTGTGTAAAAGGTGCTAACCTATCGCAGAATCCTGTATCGTTTACATCAACGCAATATATATATATATATATATATATATATATATATATATATATATATATATATATATATAAAAAAATTAAAAATTATTAATATTAAAATATATATATATATATATATATATATATTATTTTTTTTTAAATTTAACTATTATTATAATATACCGTGATCATTTTGGTACAGAAAAAGGAAATGAATATAATATCAAAAGAGCTAATTCAAATAAAAAATGATCTTTTAGAGTCAAACAGCTCTAAAAATTTTGCCCCGGCCCCTCAACGTCCGGCGTCTTACTTTGGGGTTGAGCTGTCTACTCGGTCCTAACCGAACTTAAGGGAGTGGCCATAGGTCCCCTGAGCATCCGTAGATTATTCGACCGATCCGCTGGTTTAATCCTGCTTTGTGCCCACGTTGTGATTTGTTTGATCTAGAATATCTGTCCATTCACAGTCGACTGAAGATGTAGACACGGCTGTGAAGTCTGTGCTAAGAAATTTAGAATGCAGCAAAAAAAAAAAAAATAATATCTGCAGAAAGTCGGACAAACATCGATTCAATGGTTGAATTGGTAATATCTTTTATATAGCAGAAAAGAATAGTAGAGAAGAGAAACGGGTTACAGAAAAGAAAAGTAAAAAAAAAAAACAAAAGACAAAACTCATACACTGGATTCTAGACACAGAGAGAGAAAGAGTATATGTGATTATCTTGTTAAATCGTCTCAGAACGATATATGACTCCTGCGATGGAGGGATAAAGATTTCTGTGCGGGGCTTAAAGTTATAATGGCGTTCCTCCTCCCAACGCTCGCCCGGGCCAATTATCTCTTCTCCCTACAAGAATTTTCTCCCGTCTGCCTTTTTCAGCATAACTACGCGTTTATATAGATAAACCAGGCTAGTTATAACGGACCCTCAGTCCTACTACTTCGCACGCGATTATCACGGGGGTTCTGGCTGCTTCAACCAAAATCATGTGAATTCCAAAGTTCCTTCTAGCTTACTCAGCTCTATTTCAATTTTTAATCAATAAAAATTATTTCGACCATTTCCATGGTCTACTGATGACCCAGATTCAATGGGTACAACTTCAGCCCTAGATCAGATTTCCCCATCAGTAAACAAAATGCTCTGATTTAATTTCGCTATTCAAATCTACTCCAATTTCACTAAAAAAAATATACGTGTGTGTGTGTGTTTCCCAGACTCTCTCTCTCACTCTCTGTCACACAGCGGATTCATTAAAAAATCACTTTAATAAAGCACCAGACAACAAAGAGCTAATAAAAAGTGCAACCTACAGAAGTTAAAAACAAAAAAAAAAAAAAAAAAAAAACAAAAAAAAAACTCCTTATCCTTTCAGGATCAGAAAGTACAAGGACACAGTGGTAAAAGAAAATGTACTGTGCACTTTTAATAAGGATCATACAAATTCCCAAAGAACTAGTTTTAGGTGAAAAAGAGTGCTGTCCTTAAGATTCAGAAAGAAACTTTTGGAGTGTACTTTCACAAATAGGTTTATTGACTCTCAATATAATATTCGTCTAAACTGTTTCACAGTAAGCCACATTCTCTGGAAATGGTATTTGACAATCATGAAATTGACTGAAGTTGACTTCAAATATGTTTAGCGGGAGAGCTACCAAATTTCAACTGGAATTTTAAATAGAAGAAAGCCACTAGTTTTTGTGTATTTCACATATGTTTGCTATTTTGAGAAATAGATCTTGTTGGTTTAAACTTTGGGGTGTTAATAACAAATTTATTTACCCACATTCATTATATACTTTTTAGAATTTAACCAGTTCGATAAAGGGAAATTCTGTGATAATACTTCATTTCGTAATGCTCCTTTTTTCTGTATAAGGAAGTAAATATATTTTTGCATGAATTCGACCTGTAGGATTAAAGTCCCTGAAATCAGATACTTATAGAATAATTTGACTTTTTGAATTAATTTGAAAGTAATAAAAAGAAGTTGTGTATGAATGAAGGTAAAATTGAAGTTTTGTCACCATGGTGATAAGGAGAGAAAGAAACAGCATGACAGATAATTTCTGTACTCTGGGTCAGCCTGTGTGTCACTATATCATTAAGAATCCGTTTAAAAGATCGTCTTTGATAAAATTCAGTCGGATAGATGCATCTATTTAATTTCTTTTTAAAGCTTTTCATTGGATGAAAACAAATATTTTTGTTATTTTAATGTTGAGTTCATTCTGAATAGTGTATGTTGAACTGGAAACAATTTTTCTGGCGGGCTTTTATTGGTTTTTAATTTCCAGTGTGTAACAAACCATCAAAGTGAAAATTTTCATCATGATTTTTTAAAAACACTTCAACATATGCATATATGAATTTTCAAATACAAAATATTCGACTGAATGGAAAAAAAATAATATCATAATAATGAGAGATTGTGTCGTCTCTCTGTTTCTTTCTTATTGGTTAGATTGGGCTCTCTTGCCTTCGGTAATAATTAGTCTAGAAAAAAGGAAAACTCGGATTTCAAAAACCGTGGAGAACACAAGGGGAGGCCATTACTCTTTCTCAAAGATTTATGGTAATTTAAAGATAATAAAGAACAAGAATTTGTGGCGAGTCAAAATCACCTTTATCCTGAAGGGACATGGCATTAACAAAATGAGATAGTGTACAGCACGAAGGTTAAAATATTGAATGTAAAAAAATCAATACCTCTCTAATGAATTTATGGACAATTTGGAACGTTCATTTTATAATCGCAATCTCAAATAAAATATTTTTTGATCCATCGACAAAAGTCATTTATTTGGCTAAGAAAAATATGTTTTCTAATAAAGGCAGCATACGACATCCTACCAACAGCAATTAACCTCAAATTGTGGAAGTATACAACATCCAGTTTACGACATCCTACCAAGACCAATTAACCTCAAATGGTGAAAGCTGATATGATATGTGTGGGAAGACTACGATACATCCTTATTGAATTCAAATACTCTTTGAAATGGTACACGTGGAGATACAATCAAGTGTTGGAGGTCCTTAAACATTTAGTACCCATTGTTCCACTAGTGGAACATAATTTAAGATATATTTTATGATACCAAACGATGATTAATTTTGATTATTTTATCGATAATATACACGGAAAAGTCTAAAATACAATATGTGCTTATGTGGCAGAGAGCAATGGTCACCCTTGAAATATTAATAATTATAGTAATATAGAATTTTGTTTATAGATTAAGAATATAATCTGTGGTGAAGTTTGTGTCCAGAGAATCTGTGCTTCGTCAGAATTATTAATATAAAATGTCAAAACAATAGTATTTAAATGAACTATGGAATACCAATTGAGAAGAGACTCATGAAGGGGGAGAGGTCAATAATCAGGTTGTATTATATATTTACCAACACCCCAGGTTTTTGTCGCTACCACCGCGTTTATTTAAGCGTGTGTTTGTGCGAAAAGAAACAGTCGAAGTCGTGAATTGGAGATGAGTGAAGTGAGTTGACAAGCTTTCATTCTCACTGCCTATCTCTCCCTCTCTCTAGAGAGATAGGCAGTGAGAGTGAAAGCGACCGTTTGCTGCTGTAATAAGGGAGGAAGTGAATTCAAGTTATCTGCAATATTGGCGCAATACTGCCAGTGAGCCCTCCACCTTATATCTTGATAGTGAAACAATTACGGCAACTACTAAGAACAAAAAGGGTGAACCCGAAAACTACTTCTCTCCTTTCAGCATTATTTGCAATATTTGTTTTTTTTTCTGGACTTTATTTCATATATACTACTTGCTTGTAAAAGAAGCATTATTCTTTTTGTACCAATTTCTTCCTTATATACAAATACATAAATTTTTTCTTTGGACTCAAATCGACTTGTTCATATTTGATTTTTCTGCTTGGCCCGATTCTCGCCCCAACGAACTTGCAGGTAGACCAGCTGAATCTTCCGGGATCTACGATTTATTAATTGCTCTCCAAGATCAAAAAAATCACAACGTTGCTGGAAAGTGGAATCGAATCGACATTGTGAACCGGAGACTTTGATTGAACCTGTAATACTGGACCAGGACAGTGGTATTGAATTGTGTTGAAATTGGGGTTTACTTCCTATAAATATGATCTATAAATTTCTATATATCAGGACACTGTTAGATTTGGCATCTGCCAGAGATTCTACCCCAAAGATATTGTCGCACGGCAGAGCGGAAGGGAAATTTTAACGTTTTTGCTATGCGAAAGACGTTAGTAGCTAGAAGAGCTCGATTCGAGCAGAAGAGCATTGCATTAGCAGCCACTGTTTATAAAATCACCCCTTCCTCTCCGAGAGCTCAATCGATATATATATATATATATATATATATATATATACCAGGCTTATGTCAAAGGTTATCCCCCCCCCAGACGAGGCTCTGCCGAAGGGCAGAATCTCGTCTCGGGAAACTGACTCCGTTTTTACGTGGTCTATAGGGAATTTTTGCCCGAGCCTACGAGCTCGTATACCCCATTTTAAACTCGGCCTTGTGCCACATCTTGCTGCGTGGGGTAGCGGTAAATAATTATAAGCGGCAGTCCTTCTTTTATACATGTTCCCTTAAATATGACGGAATATTTTGTAAGTTTATTATTCAGTTTTATGTCTTTTCCTTACATTTTTCTTTTTTTTAGGACTGAATGTGTGGAGAAATTGTCCATTAGTTTATTGTATTAACTGCTTTCAGTCAATACTTTAGTGATTTTCAGGTTGGGTAATGAGAATTGTTAACATATTTTTGCTTTTTTTCCTATACTGTATTCTGTAAGAGATGTTTTTTTGCAGTCATAATTTTGTTGTTAGTGGATTCTTTGCTTATTTTCCACACACATTTTGACCCGCTTCAAACGAGGTGCTACTAAGGGAAGGTCATTTTTTTTTTAATGAGATGTGCTTCCAATATCTTCAAACAGTTCTTACAACTAGACGTTCTGATTATCTTTGTTTTGTCTATGAGGATTTTCCTTATTGTCAAGGGGAATTGGATGTGAGAATTTAAGTGTTTTCTAAAGTCACATAAGTGTTTGGTTAGACGCCTACTAAGAGAACTAGTTGTATGTCTAATGTGTTCGTTTTTAGTTTTATTTCTATTGACAGGTTTGTAATGCTGAATTGGACAGCTACAATTGCAACAAAGATTGATGAATCATATAGGTGTGGTATTTTTGGTGATTATCAGGTTGGAAGTTTTTAACTTTCAGTTTCAGTAAGTTTTACACGTTTTGTAGTAACTTTTTTTTAATCATGTTCCAGTCGCTCCTAAACAGGAACTTAGGATGCTTCGACCTTAACCTTTCTTCTTCGACTTGCCTACACACTTTACAATCAATTTCATTTGCCTTAATGACGTCTTTGGTATTTTTATGAACCTAGTCGTAATACACTTCATGACCATTTTTATATTTCCATATGTTGTAGCGAATCTCAGCATATTTTTTTCTCGATATTTTTAATATTTCACGAAACCAGTCAATGTTGTTATGCTCCCTTATCATAACCCGGCGACTTCTCACCAAATTCAAGGAGTCGGTGAGTGGAGGAGAAGAAACATTCTGGCCAGGGAGCTTCGCCAGGCTCTTTGTCTGCCAGTTGGATGCTAGTTGGGCTTTTACTTCTATTCTTATTCCTGGCTTCTTGAGCATTTCCACTTTCAGCACAACTATTACCCTCTATTACTTCACCATTACCATGGTGAATTTAAAAAATAAGTTACTCCAAAATTCGCTTGAGGATGAAATGGAACTAATGTTTTTAATTTAATTACAAAATTAAATTCGAAGCTTTTAGCTTCCATTTTTGAAAGATGGTTATTACTGTGTAGCGAAAAAAAAAACACATTTTAAATCAGTTAATTTATAATATTAATGCTCTGTAAATTTACATTGGGCACTATTTTGTAAAAACACCGGATTATATATCTTACTGTTCTATCTTTACTGTTCTTTTTATTTACACACACACACACACACATATATATGATGTTTGATCAAAAAATATTGAGACTGTTGCTATACTAACAGAGCTAAAGTATGCAGAGTGAAGTTACTTGGCATATATTGACCTTGAACTCTGTCCTTAGTCTCTGTCTAAGATGGATGTTCTCGCTCACTTCCGTTTTTCATAGCAATCCTTGAAAGGAAAGTGTGTAGAGTGTGGTCGTCTCACACCACAAAGGTTCCATCGGTGACCAAGGATTGTAAAACATTTGGCCAAGTGCACTATTCCTTAGATCTGGCAATCACCATATTCCCCAGATTTTGCCCCTTGCAACTATTTTCCTCTTCAAAAATCAAACCCCACTTGAAAGAAACAAGAAGACGTGGAGGAAATCCAAGAGAATGCAACAAGGCGACTGCTTATTATCCCAAAAAAGGAGTTCCAGGAATTCTTCCATCAACAGTAAAACGTCACTGGATAAAATGTGTGGTTTTAGAAGGGGACTACTTTGAAGGAGATTAAATGCTGAAGTGATATGTGGTGTTTAAGTACATTATTGTTGAATTCTACGTAAACATCTTGGAATGGAATTTTGTTGCTATCACTAAATTCGTATGAGATTTTTAGTACCCAAATATGTCTGAAGGTAGAATTTAGGTTTTCAATTTTTTAACGATTTCTGCTTGTATAAAAATGTTGTCTATGTAACGTGTAGATTGGAGTTTGGTTATTTTATTATACATATCATTTTCAATGTGTTATGTAACAGTTGGAAACGGTAGGACATGAGTGCGTGTTACCCATACTAACACCCTTTGGTTTAGATATTCCTGGTATAGTCAAAGAAGAGGCTTTTTTTTGTACATGTATGGAGTAATTTTCAGAGATGTTCAACTTTAATTTTTGGTGGGGATGGAATGAAGTAAGACAATCACAAATTATATTTAATGTTTCCTCGACTAAGATGCTAGTAATCGGATTTTCTGTAAACAACGTGAAAATAGGAGCATTAAAAATTAATAAAATCATTAGAGAATACCAAGCGATGAAAATATAAAACCCATGAATCTGATATATCTCAGACATATCCCAAATCCCTACTTCTGTCTATCACCGATCAAAACTCTCACTGGCATAATTTCCCCATACATACCCAACAATTATAGCATCGCATCTACAAATGAATTCCTCCAGATCCTTAATACAACAACACCGTCACATGACATCCTTGCTTCTCTTGATATTGAAAATCTCTTGCCAATGTCTCAGTACTTTCAGGTTTCATAAGCCATTATTAAGGAGTTATTTTTTGTTGATTTGTTTAACGGCATATCAACTCCTTATGGGTCATTTGATGCCGAAATTTAATTTAATTTAATTAGCAGATTTGAAGTAATAAACATATGACATATGTTATTCTGTTTTCAGAATTGAATACATGGTAGATGATACTCAGCTTTTTTGCATATTCATGTTTGTATGGAAATGATTACTAGAGGCGGTGATATGTGTATTCTATGTTGTAATTTTGTTGAAGTTATATTTTGGAATGCATGTTGATTTCTTTAAGAAATTGTCGGATATTATATGAATTAATGTAATGAAAGAGTTCTTTCATGTTGGTTGTTTGGTTGATTAATTTTGTTTAACGGCATATCAACCTCTATCCGTTATTTAATGACGAAATGTAAATAATTTGAACGCAACTGTATGCCTTCAACTACAGATAAAGTGGGTTTTACTCGTAACCTGACCGCTGAACGATTCTTCTGAAGAGTAGACATAAATCAGGATTCTTCTGGAATACGAATTAAGAATATTTTTTAGGTCAAATATCTTGATGTCAGGTTTGTTGTTTGTTTGTTTAACGGCATAACAACTCCTTATGGGTCATTTAATGCCGAAATTTAATTTTCTTGGCAGCTTTGAAGCAATAAAAATATGTTATTCTACTTTCACAATTGAATACATGGTACGTGATATGCAGCTTTTCTGCATATACAAATTTGTGTGGACAATTAATAGAGGCGGTGATATGTGTGTTTTATTTTTCTAAGTTATTTTGGAATACAGTTTGAATTAAGAAATTGTAGGATATTATATGGATTAATGTCATGAAAATTCATGTTGGTTGTTTGTTTGATTTTGCTTAGCAACATATCAACCACTATGGGTTATTTAATACTGAAATCTAAATAGTTTGAACACAATTATATGGCTTCAACTAAATATATTTAGAAAGCAATTTTATGCCTTCAATTATAGATGTCTTGCTGGTCATGTATTGTCGGTCGTTTTTATATAAAAATGTGTTGCTGGTATTATTACTATTAAAATATACTTTTATCCTTTCATAGTGTTTTTGTTTCGGGTGCTTACTATTTGCCCATAGCTGAGACCCTAAAAGGTGTTACCACCACGGGTTAGGGTGGACCTGGGAACAACAGTAATTAAGGTGTGGTCCCAGGCTTCTCAAAACCTCCAATCTCCCGATCAGAAGCCATGCTGCCGGATGTAGTTTATCGTCATACTAAGGGATTTCGTCAGTTTTTCAAATATCACATCTTTATGCGTCATGTCATTATTTTTTGTTTTTTTTTTTGTTTTAAATATTGCATCTTCACGTGCTAGTTAATGTTATGTCGGTTTTTTTTTATGAAATATATTTAGCATGTTAGTTCCTAAATGTGATAACATTTTATTGATGTTGGGTTGTTTGTTTTTTTTTAAGTTTAATGCTTTTAGTATTTGTAGTTGTTTTTTCAGTTCATTTGATATAGTACTTTTATATTGTTGGTCAGGATTTGCCAGATTTCATGTTATGTTTTTATGTCATATTAGTTGGTGATTTTATTTATGTATTAATGGATAAATGGCAAGTTAAATGGTGTGACAAAATAGTGGTTGTGTATGTGTTTGAATTATTATTAGAAAGACATTTTCTAAGTGGATAAGTGAATTCATAAATAACATTGGTCTGTTGGAGTTTCAAACCTTATTTATAATGGCTTATGAAAGTCGAAAGTACTCAGACATTGAAGAATTTATATTTAAACGTTCATTGGAAACCAGGTTAATGACTCGAAATATAGAAAATTAAACAAAAATGAAATTCTTAAAAAACTTTCACATGTTTTGTATGTTGCAAACAAACCCTTAGTTTTAGTACTTCTTAAATAAAGGTGAAGTAGATCTCAGGCACCGATAAGTATAACAAAACATTGGTTGGAAGAAATATTTTTATGTGTCAAGCTCTGATTGATCCGAGTGGTAGTATATCAAAATTAACCTCTGAAGTTTTAAGATTCAGTGTGCTATCTGGAAAACAAATTTAAAGAAAATAAAATCATAGCCTGAAGAAGACTACATAGAAATATTAAGTAAAAAAGAATTAGAAATATTAAGAAAGGAAGAATTTTAACAAAAAATTCACGAAGAATAGGAAAGATGAATGCTATTCATGTTCATGTGATTCACAGTCAATTCCCGATTGTTTATAGTTTGTTAAAACTTTTATTCCCTATGGTCATCCATACATTTATTACTGATTTATTCGTATAAGACTGTTTTCTCGGGGCATTTTTACTTATACGTTATTTAATACCCAGAAAGACTTAACTTCTATAAATGTCTGTGGGAAAATTAAATAAAATAATAATAAAGAATAAAAAAAGAAATACATTTTACCATGATGCTAGTAATAAAGGAACCGGAAAGAGTTTTGGCCATCTGTGCAATTTTATGATCTCACTTCTGAAAAGGACAAGACCATGCTATCTTCCCACTTTCCAACACAGTATTTGGATGTGTTTTGCGGAACCTCCACCAATGAAGTAAGTACAACCTTTACTTTGGTCATTCCAACTCAGCTCAAAGCTGACTTGAACTTAACCATTCTTATCATTACTTACCCTAACTTACTTCTAGACCAGTAAAAGAAAACGAACATACTTAAGAGATGTTGAGAACTTTGTTTCCCTACAGTTTCTATATAAAAAAGAATAATCGGTCCGTAGTAGAAGCCCAAGTTTTTATTGCTTCTTTAATTGTTTATATTTGAACACATACACATCTACAAGACACCAACACGCAACCTTAAATCCTATATGTCTAACATTCGGGGAACCAGATGAGCTTTATTTTTCATTTGGTTTTGTTATAAAGTTAGCAAATGGACGCGTAAAAAATATTCCAAGATAAATAAGTGAAAAATAAATTGGTTATTTATAAAAATGTATTTTATATATGTAGTGAATCCTACTTGGAGTTATTTGTGGTGCTTTCACTTTATTTATGATAATGTAATAATTTTCCTTCCTCTTCTCCAGTTAGTATATGCCATACTTGGTCGGTCATGTGACTTAACAGCTAATCAGCAGAGCCCTGTTTTTACAGAGCGTTTTGTAGGAGAATATGTTTCTGCCATTGGTGGGTCATCAAATAAATGTTTTCATTTGATGACCCATCAATGGCAAAAACATTTAAATGCAGTGGATACAGGTACTGATCTTTTCTTTGGCTGATCATAGCTTCTGCTACTGGATGTTGGTTCCCCATTTACAGGGCCGATGCATACTATCCCGTATATACGTTACAAATTAAACTAAGCACACCTGACTATAACAGGAGGAAAAACTTTCGTATTTTGACGTCGTTCTGGAGACATTTTTTGCGTCCACATTTGTGAATTTGTTTTGCTCAAGTTGAGTCTCGAAAAAATACGATGTATAAAATCCACTATTTTTTCATCCATAATGTGTTAAAATTTTACAGCTTTTTAACAAGAAAAATCTCAAGTTGTTAAAAATTGACGCAAAGCATTGTTGATAGAATGATGACATGTCTCTAATTTGTCTTTAGATACATTGTATTTATTTTCAATTTTTCTAGTTGATTTGTTCATCTATATTGCATATGATTCATTATTGTACATAATTAGGTTACAATAAAATTTGTATTATATATGAATACTACTTTATGTAAATTGTGATGTAGTAGGGTGAGAAGCCGTGTATCATAGATGGGGGTGACATGAGACCTTTGCACCGGCCCTGCCTATTCATGTTCGTGGACCAAACTGTGAGCAAATCGGATCTCTCTCAGACAAAATTTTGCTGAGAGAGTGGACAAATTGTGTTCGTTAAAAGTTTTATTTTGCTTTATACCCGCTTACTGATGTATTTGTCGGAGTTAGGTCCTCCTTAATTCCCAAATTGTCACTAGGCGTAATTCTCCCTATACAATAAATACTGGGCGACTTCTCGTCTCGTTCTCTTTTTCATTTCTTCATTTCAGCGACTACAATGTAAGCTCTCTTAGAAGATCCGCGTCTTCCTATTTTTGTGGGAGACGCCATGAACAGTATACACACATACACGTACGTACGAACATTCACTAAAGAACAAACACAAATATTCACACACACATACAAATGCTATTGTCTATGTCTATTGTAAAATTGTTTTGTTTAATACATATTTGTTTATATATATATATATATATATATATATATATCGGACTTGTTTGTTTTCCTTTCATCTTCAGTTGGACTTAATTCAAGTCCGGCCATTTTCTTGTAGTTGGACCTTTTAATATTCTACCAGGATTTACACACGTGTTTCTAATACAACACGCTAACACACACGGTCCTATACATATTTATCTAGTGGTAATTTTTACCTACGATTAGCCTTGCGCAAATTCTACCTACAAGGTCTGTAAATTTGGGTTTACTTCATTGAGTGGAACATAGTTATTTTTAAATTAATTTTTTCATTTAAAGCTAAATTAGGCCTGCTATCATTCACTAATTTCATTTGTTTCTTACACTTTCACTAACACACCGAAAATTGTTGGTTGACCTTTTCAATGGCAACTGTTTATTAGGGACTTGTCTGCTTCAGCAACTCTTTCCTCATTCCATGAAGCATCTTTGTTAATGTAGTAATGATATTTCTTTAAATGTGTTGCGTATTGTATTGTAGCAAAGTGAAGAAGTCAATTTGTCTTCGTTTCCACGAATTGAGCTCTCGACTGTCAGGAAATTATGTTTAACAATCGTTTCTACCCACTAGGTCATTTTTTTAACTCTCTTATGAGCAATTGTACTTAAATTTGAGTAAGTTTTTCTCTTCTTAAGCAAATCAACTACTGATGCCAGCGTGGGTTAAGCAACGCAAAAAATAAAAAAAAAATAAACAAAAAGTGTTACAAAAACAAAACGTTACTTTCTCGTACTGTAAGTATTTTACCAATTCTATTAGTTCAGTTACATTGGAATGTCTTTATTTCATATTTATAAGACCTAAGCTCGCAAACATTTAAGCACCTTGTGTACTAATTCTTACACAAAAATTAAGCAACCCGAGTACTGGTCAAAATCTTAAGTTGAATATTTTTAAAAAATCGTGTAGTAGATTTAAAGCATTAGTTAAAAAGTAAAACATAACATCAGGCTAATTCTCTGTCAGTCGTATGATCCTTGTGTTTGGTAGTAAGTCACATACAGGGGGTCCTCAACTTACGTCGGAGATCCGTTCCTACGACGCGACATAACCTGATTTTCGACGTAGGTCGGAACTGACCTACATAAGCACCCACGAGTCTGCCTTACGCTTGGGAGCCATAAAGTTCCCCCCAAAACCAACACAAACGAGAGATAGCGAATGTAGCACAATCCAATATTGCGTACAGCCAGTGAAGAAACAACGCCCTCTTCCTCATATAGCGACGCGTGACAATGTATGGGAGATGGAGCCGTAATTATGAAACGCCGTACGTCGAATCCGACACAACCCTAGGACCATCTGTACTCTGATTCAGTGAAAAAACTAAAACGGACAAGCGACACTAAGATGAATAAAACTGGTGAGTATTATTAACTAATGAAGCTTACAGCCACATCACATTGAAACACAGGTTCCCATACAATTCATCGAAGTTAAGCAACCTCGAGCCCGGTCAGTACCTAGATGGGTGACTACTTGGGAATACCAGATGCTGTAAGCTTGGACGTGCGAGTGGTCTAACGGATAATGCTCGGAATTGTTAATCGGAGAGCAGCGTTCCAATTTCCATTGGGTTTGTTATATTCAGTTAAGTTATATTCACTTGGGAAAGTAAAACTAAAAAAGCTTGAAGAAAGATTTTTCATTATTAAAAATTAATTTTATTTTAAAACGTTATATCTAGAAAGGTATGAATCCACCTCTTCTCCACCCAGCTATGGGTTAATTAGTAAAACTTTTAAATTTTTTATTATTTAAAAAACTCTTACAATCTAAAAATATATTCTGGCTTTAAATAACCTGCAAAGGGCTGATAAGCCGTAGAAAACGAATCAATCAAACAACTAAATATCCTCTCTAAGCATGAAAAGCGGAATGAGAGTAAGCTACCATCATGAATTGAATAAAGAAGGATTTGGTTCGAAATTCCGAGAACGTTACCGCTATGACAGACACCTGAAGAAGGCGAAGAGTAAAACGGCAGAAACGTTGAGTATTTACAACCAAAGTGAAGATATTTAGTTCGAATAATACAAAAAAAGGCATAATCATTCCTCGTGAAAATTCCGACAGAGAACGATATTGCCGTAATTGAAATTAAAGTGCAGTTTTAAAATCTCAGTTTCAAGTACCTGCAGAATCTCTGATATCAACACATCATACAAACATGCGTATATTTTATGTTCGTGTGTGTGATACTGCTTTATGCAGATAGTGTATTTAATTTAGGTTTACTTACACATTTTCCATTTATCATCTGTACGTATGTGATGTGTATTCTTTTTGAAACAATATAAAAAACACATGCGTCATACGCACGTGTACTCAGCCAAAATGCAATGCAGACAAACCTAGAACGCTGTTCTGTCGCACATAAGTTGATAAATTTTGATTCAGAGGGTGACAGAGATAAAATGGAGAGAAAAGAAGGAGAGAGCCAAAGGGATGAACAAGGAGGAGGTAGTTGGTAGAGAAAAACGTTGTTGCTGGGGCAACGGCATTCGTCTTTCTCTACAGTGAGTACACTGTCTTCTAGTACTGGCTATAAAGGAAGGAAGGAAGCTGGCTACTCGTCACCTTAGGCCGCGCCACACCAATATACACAGAAATGGCTGAAGTTCTCAATAATGAACCAAATAGTGGCAGCGAGAAGAATAAGGTAAGATTGGTACATGAACGATTGAAAAAGCAGGATAAAAAGACCAAGATGCTAAATCGGCAACTCTTGATTATGAAAATGAAAATAGCATTATTGTTTCCTTGCTTACATGCTGTTTTAAGGTTTGTCAGTCTCCGTAAGAAAGAACGTTACAATAATAACAACTACTTCTACTCTATCTTTCTTTTCAATTTAAATTGGTTTTACTATTATAGAAAAATTCCTTAAATTTTCATTAAACTAAAACTTAAAGTAGATTCTTTATCCATAAAGGCGCAATTACCAAACCCGAAAATTGAGTGCGATTTCTAAAGATTCTTTTAGTTTCATAATAATTTGAGTTTTGACAATACAAGAGAAGAGAATATTGGTTTAAAAATAAAATGTACATGTACATATGAATAGCATGGGTTTGACTAGTGTTCTTTTACTTTTAGTTTTTACGCTTAAAATTAATTTATTTAAAAAATTACATTTTTCGTTTTCTTTCTAAATTTTTTCTTCTTCATTTCTGACTAATTAGGAAGGCAATCATGGATTTAATTTATTTGTTTTAAATATCTACCAAAACTTAAGAAACCAAACCACTAACCAGAGTTACAGATTTTTCAAGTATCTCAATGTAACACGAATTACTGAAAACAAACTTGCTTTGATTTTAGTTACGTGACTTTTTTGTGAATAACATTTATTGGATGATCCACTGCGTAAAATTGTTTGAAGCAAGTATAGATCGCATCTCATGGGAATAAAATTCAAAATATCCATTTTTAATTCTAAATGCATTATTCGATAGAAATAACAACGTGAATAATGGATGTTATTTTTGTAACTGATATTTTTTAATTTTTTCTTTTGGTAAAAATAAAAAATGTTATCAATGAAAAATAAAAATATATTTATTTTTTGCGTGTTTTTATTGTGCGCAACTTACTGGTTTCAGTTTTAGTACCGTCTCCACGGGAAGGTTATTTATTTTTCTTCTAAGACAAAAAAAAGTAAAAAAAGTAAAAGTCACAGTAACTGAGTAGATACTTGGAAGAGTAAGAAGAGCTTCTTGCTTTTTTTCCGTCAATTTAAAACATTGTTTGTAAAGAAGACTGTAAGTGTATTGTAAGTACAAGTTTTTTCTTTCTTTTATTTTATTTTTTATTTTTTTTGAGTGGGGAATTAATGGGGAAACAAAACAAAAAGAAAGAAAAGCAATCATTCTCTAACCAAAGATTTTTATGACAATGAAGAAAGGATCGCGTTAAAAAATTGTAATTTACGTAACGAATTTTCATAAAATCATTACGCGCCTTAAAAGACGGTTTCATAATAATGAAAATACGTAAAACATTTTCTCACTGCCTAAATTTTAAGGTGCACTTGAATTTTGAAGTAAAAAGAACATTTTTCTCAAACGTTTTTTTACGGTTTTAAAAATAAATTTTATAAATGTTTTTGTACGTTTTACTTTTACCATTCTATTTTTTCAGTACTTGCCTTTATTATCAGTGTATTTTGTTTTTGTACTAATCATTTTGTTTTTATTTTACCATTTTTTCTCATTATCACTTAGCATAAATGTTTTTTTTAACGTTAAAAAGTCAAACTTTACTTTAGGCACAAGACATTATTTTCAATATTACAAGGTAAAAATAAAAATAATATAACTTTTAAATGTTTATTTCACATTTAGAATGCGATAACGCAGTTATTTTTCTATAATGCAATATCTAAAAAAATAATATAACCAGGACATTATTTAATTGCCGGAAAATAAATAAAATACAATGAAGAAGGAAGAGATCTCGTTCGAAGTGTCATGCATGCTTTTATTGTTTACAAATGTTATAACGGTGTTAGGCGTAAAATGTCTCTATTTTTCTTTCTTCGATTTAAAATATACGCAAAAATAATTAAAATAGAACAAGAGAAAAATAGTAATAAATGAACGAAACATTTTCCTCTAATTTACACTTCCACTTGAAAGAAATTCTTTAAGTCTTATTAATAAAAAAAAGAAAAAAGACATTTAAATCCACAGTCCGAGATTGACACGGTCTGTCTGTCTGTAGTACTGAACTACTTTGTCCATTTTTAGTTAGGTGTTTGAATTTTAGGAAAATTATTTAAAAAAAAAAAGTAAATTCAATAATGAATAAAGATTTTTTAAATTGTGTTTTTTTTTGTTTTGTTTTTTACATTTTAAAAGTAAAACAAATTTAGTTTAAAGCTATTCTTAAAAGTTAATTTAGATAACAAAAAACAGAAAAAAATATGTATAATTGTCTTTTAATTTGGGCGCGTGTTATTTGCTTAAAAAATTAACTGTGTTGAAAGAACAAGAAAAGGTGGGAGAGAAAGAGAACTTAATTTACTTACACAAAACAAAAGTTAAAAGAAATTTTATTAAATTAAATTTTCTCGCACCTTGTTAGACGAAAGAGTAACTGCCCTTGGTAAACGAACAAGACATTTAATTTAAAATTGCCTTTTTATTTTGACGATACGGAAAATTTTACCTGATCCGCGGAAAATGGTGCAACGAACACATGTAATTATTTACTACTAATTTATTTATCTTCTCTGTCATTCATTTAGAGTGATCAGAATGTATTTCTTCAGTCTAATGAAAGAAAATTTGGAGAAATGATATTGAAGTAGAGACGAGAACTTTTACGTAAACTTTTCCCGTTTGTAATTTGCCTTAATTTATATACCCTGTTCAGGTGAAATTCAGTATTATTTATTTATGACCACTCCTTGAATCAGAGACCCATTCAGTTACAATACTTGGCAAGTAATATCTACGTACACATGAAATCGTAATAAAAGTTATACCGTACCATTTTTTTTATAAACGTAAATAAATCAAGCAAGCTGCAAGAATAACGTACCTAGCTGATTATTATTTTAAAATACGCACAATGTCATAACGTCTGATTACTCACCACCATGTTAAATTCATCGCGACCCCCCTCCAAAAAACAAATATTTTTCCAAGCTACCCGATTTTTTTTAAAGTAAAATGACGAGTGTCAACCAGTGAGACTTTTTATCATAATTCGTTTGTTTGCTTTTTTTTGTTCGAGTTATAATACTGAGTAGTAATTGTTAGTAATTATTATTGATGATACTGAGTATAATATTCAACTGATACTTTGTATGAGTAACACAGTGTAAAACTGTATCACTTAGTAGCGACTTAGTGCTTGATTTCAATTTCAACACAAATTGAAACGAGGTGATTTTAAATTAACCAGTTTAGTAATAATTATATCTGAAATTTAAAAAGAAATAATCTACTACAAATTAAATATTAATAAAAAATAAAAATAACGTGTCAATTTTTGTTAGTAGGCATTCCATTAAGACTGAAAAAATTAGTGGTAAAAAACTAAACGATAAGCATTATTGGCCGTAAACATTTATTTACAGAGACTGCTGTTAATAAAAAGTTTGTTTTTAAGTAAAAAAAAATTATATTGAATTAACTGAGCTAACAAAACAACCTAAAAGTATTTAGCGCCGCGCTGGAGAAAATGGGCGTAGTTGCGCGCGTTTGTGTGTGCGAACCACATTCAAAACTCCGACTTTTAACTGGGTTCGAAAGCCAACTAGCGTAAGAATTTCAAGAAGAATAAATTTCAAAACCCATAGAAATTCCACTGGTGTTCACAATTTTTAGCCATTATGTTACCTCTGTTCTTGCTCACGCTTTCTTTCCTTGCTCTGTCAGTGGAGCACAGAATACGTACGCTGACAGCATCCCTTGCAGAGAGGGGTTAAAAAAAAAACTTCAAAAGAGGCTACATACAAAGTAAATGCAAGTCTTTAAACTACTACTGTGTGTAAGCCTTATAGTCTCAAATTTCTGAACCAAGTAAATGCTTACTTACAAAATAAATACATTAAAAAATGACTGATTTCAATATTAGGTTAAATTTTTTTTACCCAACAGGGGTAACACTGACATAAAATCAAAAGACCCAACCCAAATAATCACCTACCTACTTTTTTTAAACTTTTTTTTGCACGTATTTTCTTCCTGTATTCATTTTTGTTGCGCATTCATTTTTTTTATGTTATGGGTTATACTTAGTTTCATATTCAACAATAGAATAATGAATGCGCACGTATTTTAAAATTTTCACCGAAGAATTTTACCGCAGCTTCTACGCTTTCAATCCCAATCTCAGGTTTGACATTTTTTTCTTTTTTCTTTTTTGTCGCTATCCTTTTCTCCCTATATATTTATTTTTCTTTTCACTTGTTTTTCGTTGTCATCTATATTTAAAGAACTTAAAACGGTTACTTGATGGTTACTTAGCGCATCATTTTACTTACAATTATATTCACGTGGCGCAAACAATAGTCAGTGCATTGTTTAAACTTTAAACAAATTATTAGCCATAAATATTCAACAGTGCCTTTTTATAGCCATCTGTCACTTTTATTATTGCCAACTAAGATTGTTGTTTTTTTTGTTGTTTTTTTTTACATTTCTATGTTGTCAAGCAGTTATTAATCGAAATAAGTGCTGCGTAATTTGTTGCGTTCAGTTTGCTTTATTTAACTCAGACCAACTTCTCTTTCTCAATTTCTCCAATTCCTCTCTGCTTAATATTTTAGATTATTCGGTCAAAAAGTGTAATTAAGTCTAGCTCAGAATTTCATGGGTAGTATAGGGCAGATACTGCATTCAGATCCTCTATTTGCCTACACTCCCACAGTGGTAGGATATGGTAGATGGTCGGTCTATGAACAGCTCATATGCATATATATGGAGCAGGGACAAAAATTGCCCAGTTCCTGCAATCACTGCCCACCAAATTCAGAATCCTCCAACATTGTGATGACTTTGATATTCCTCTCTCTTTGGTGCAATGAGGAAGGTGCTGCTGCATGGTTGGAATCCCCAGGACCAGGCAGACCGCAATTATTTTTGTGTGTGTGTGTTCTGTCCATTAGTGTAATGAGGATGGTACTGCATGAAGTTGGAATTCCTGGGACTAAGCTTCCGTAATTGCTTTTCTGTGAACTGCCAGATGTCTGAACAGATACTAGTAGTAGTGAAGTATCATACTATAATTTGATCTTTACCTACATCCCGATGGTGGCACGGCTTTACAAACTGTCAGTTTGTGCCCATATGCTTACATATGGGCTAAGGCAAAACATTGCCCAGCCCCCATGACTAGTGTCATACTAGTGTTGGTATTTATAGCATTTATTTGTTGTGTTCTGTCTGAAGAGAGAAATACAACCTAGAGATAAGTAGATTGTATTTACTTGCTGCAAGGTCAGTTTAATGTGTGGAGTCTGAGCATGTGCACCCGGGACAGGTCCCAAAATTACTGGCTCCCACAACCGTCGCTTGTCTTGGCATCAGTATTACTACAAATCCCCCATCTTTAGTGTAATGAGGGTAGGCACTGCTGCAGACTGCTGTTCCCTGAAACTGGGCACCTCTCAACATTTTTAGTTGCACTCTGTCCAAAGACAGAAATACAACTGAGAGACAAAATGTAGTTTATCTACCTGAATGTATATTAACCTGGCCTCCTCACCAAGACTGGATGTGACACATGGGGAGCGCTATACACATAATTGATTTTTGCCTAGCCCCTGTGACCACTGTCACACTGGCATCAGTATTATACTGACTCAACCTCATTAGTGCAATGAGAAAAGTACTGCCACAGGGTTGAAATCCCTGAGGCTGAGCAACTTCTCCCATCTAAAATAAGGAGATTCATAGCACCACTTACAGCACAGTGACATTAACAACCCCTCAGTAAATGCTCATTGGCTAAATATTAACCCCTGTGCCAGGTAAGGTAGATACTACACTTTGATCGCACAGCAGTGCTTGGATGTAGAAGAATGCTGCTCTCGTACAGACAGACAGAATAATAGTATTTGTATAAATTAATAAGGAAAAATATGTTCCTGCCATTATAAAATGGTATGTTCTAGAATCATCAAAAAAATTTTTTTTAAAATCATTTCACCCCAAACAAGGCAATAAAGCCATTAGGACATAAGGAGTTCACTGAATATGAGAAAAAGAAAACATTGTTAACGAGAGAGAGAACAATAAAAGAACAGGAATTAAGAATACAGAAGATAATGATTGATATTGTATTTAAATTTCTGAAGATCAAAGTTAACTGGAAAGCATAAAGCTGGAAGAGAGTTCCGCAAGTGAGAAGTGTGTGAGAAGAAACTGTTATCATAGAACTTGTTTGCATCTGGCCATTTCAATGCTAAAATGATGAGAACTAGCTGCCAATCTAGTAGTCTACTTAAATTCATAAGGTCTAGGAACCAAAGAGGAAAGCTCATCAGAACAATTACCATGAAAATATTTATAGAAAAGCCAAAGAGAAACTATATTACAGCAGTTGGAAAGTGACTGAAGCCAAGATACCAGACCAAAACCAATAACATTACAGATTATCTATGAAGTATTTAAGGCATAGATCAGTCTTTTCCAGGAGGTCAGATCAAATATGATGCCCTCTTATGATATCATGCTTCTTGTTATTTGGAGAGCTTATGGGCAATGCCAAGTGACCCTTTTACCCTGTGAAATGATATGAAGAATTCAGAATGGCATAATTTGATTAGTTTCCTTCCATGTTTTTTAAGGATTTTTAGGGTTATGGCCAAACAGTTAAAACATGGAAATTATAATCAGCAAAGTGAGTTTCTTTCTTTTTTTTTTTTTTCTAATAATTTCATCCCAAACAAGGCAAAAATCTGTTAAGATTCAAGGGGTTACTGAGTGTTAGAGAATATGAGAAAAAGAAGACATTATTAAAGAGAGAGAACAAAAAAAAAAAAGAGGAATTAAGAAAATAGAAGATAACAATTGACTTTACATTTATATTTTTGAAAAACAAAGTTGAATGGAAAGCCAAAAGTCAGAAGAGAGTTCCACAAGCGAGAAGTGTGAGAGAAGAAACTGTTAGCATAGAGCTTACAGTTACATCTATTCATTTCAACTGTAAAATAGAGAGACCTTGCTTCCAATCTAGTAATGTACATAGAGGAAAGTTTATTAGAACAATTACCATGAAAATATTTATAGAAAAGGCACAGGGAAGCTATGTTATGGTGGTGGGAAAATGACTGGAGCAAAGATGCCAGGTAATGATAAATAATAATGCTGATTCTTCTTTGCATTTTATCTAGAATCTTTACATTTTTAATTCTCAGACCATTTTCAGTATTTTTAAACAGTTTAACTTAGTTCATAATTTTACTGCTCAGCCACAAAAATTCACATCTGAAGGCAAAAGCTAAGAAGGCATGTAGATATCATGTTAGTATTTTCTTGTATGTGCTTTGTCATTCCAGGTGGTAGACAATCACAGTTCTCCATAATTTTCTGGGTTTTGTTGCTCTAAGTAACTTTTAACTGATTACTATTTTTCTTTATCCTTGTTCTGCCATCTATTCACATAAACTTGTTTAGTAGGTTACTTGCAGATTACCTTTGCTTCTGTTGCCTTTAATGTCCTGTGAATGTTAAATTCTCTAAGCCCACTTTCCCTATTCTATATCCCATAAATTTCAGCAGTTTCTTTTTTATTGCAAGTATCATTTTGTTGTTCCTATATTTTTTAAGACAAGATCTTCAACGCGGTGTAATGGTTAACAAGCTTGTCTTGCTAGAACAATTATGACTGAGTAATGAGTTTGATCTTCAATGTGTGATCCACACTTTCAGCTTTGTGCAACATCTAAGCTACACTTAGAAAATCATTTAAATACTTTGTATACTGGCATAGAAGTTCACTTCTATCAGAGACATTGAAAATAATATTAAACTTAAGCTGCAGGGTGCCATTCCCTCCAGGCAGCACCTATCCTACTGGAGGGGCTGGAGTCATTACCTGGTGTCCTGAGGTGTCCTCAAAGGGGGAAGTGTCAAGAGGGTTTGAGTGATTTTTCCACAGTATTGTCATTAAAACTATTTTAAACTAACTTTGTGCCACATGGCCACACTAAAAAATACACCTATGTTCTTTAGGAATTCCATAATGCTTACATGTTTTGTGTTATTCTTAGCATTTGTCAGTAGAACCACATTATGTCATATCATATGATGTGTCATGAGTAACCTTGACACTTGTGATGTGTAACTAAATAAAAATTGTTTATTACCTGCTGAAATTTTATACATTTTTCAATTAACAATGACTGTTATTCAGCAGAGAGCTGTTATCTTCTTTTCTCTGTTGTGTCCTTTTATGATGTGGGTGATAATGTCTCTCCACAAATCCTTTGTAGCTCTTAATAATGTTTATTTTTTTGTTTACTATTCTTCCCTCTCCTTGTTCTGCCATCCATTTACACAAGCTTGTTAGTTTGGTTTCCTTCTAACCCTCTGGCCTTCAATATGTCAAATTCTCCAAGCTCTCTTTCCTCATCCAAAAATTTTAATTTTCTCTTTATAATTTTAAGTGTTTTTTTTCCATTTTCCTTTAAAACTTCCTCATTACTCACATGCTTCATCCATGGTATTCTCAATATTTTTCTGTATTCCCACATCCCTGTTGCCACATGTTGCCACTTCATTTGTGTGAAAATTGTCCAGCATTCACTGCCATATAGGAGGATTAATATTACATAGCAATTCAGCACTCGTTTCTTTGTTTCTGACAAAAGTTTCCTGTTTCTTAATACTTTGCTTAGCTTTTGGAAGGCCTCTTTCACTATTCCAATGTGCCTTTGGATTTCAGTGTTGCATTTTCTGTCATCTGTTAAAAAACTTCTCAGTATATTTAAGTTCTGTACCTGCTTGATTTTGATAATATACAGAAAAAATTGCATATATACAGGAAAGAAAAATCTTTCTTTTGTCATAGTGATTTTTTTCTTTTTAAGAAAAGTTTTTCTTTCATGATGAAGTGGAAGGAAAAATAAAACACAGAAAAGACATTTTCTTGCTAGTAATCTCACAGTAAAAAATACTCATTTTATTAGTAAGGTAGATTGTAAGGAGCATATTACAGTGTCTGCTCATTGAGATTTAGGGTTTATGCCTACATCACATTGAAACACCAGTTCCCCTACGATCATTGAAGTTAAGGAAATGAATCAATCAATCAATTTGAGATTTAATGATTGGTGTTGTTAGGCCTTTGTTATTGTAATTTAATCAGTGCAAGGAGATGGCTCTTCAGAATTGTTAATTAAAGGGAAGCTGTTTGTTATTTTTCTTCTCGTTTAAATACTTTGATTTAATTTATTATATGTTAATATTCTTTTGGATAATATCATAATTTAAAAATATTGTGAATGTCAGTTTGGAAAATTGTTAAAAAATTGCTAAGATTTCTATATTAAACACAATATTGACTTCCTTGAATTACAAGATGTTTAATGTTGTTTATCTTGATGTAAATTCATGCTGTTGCAGCTAGTATTTAATAAATAAATATTTCAAAATTTTTATTCATTCAAATCATCACATGTACTATGGTGACATAGAAAATGCTGGTGACAGGAGGATGAAACAATAATTTCTGTTGTATGTTAACTCTAACTACATTTGAACTGTATAACTAAAAGAAAAACTTGTAGTTCCAACGAATGATTTATTTCATGGAAATATTTCAACTAGCTGTTGCTAGTCTTGGTCACGCCTTTAATTTGAGTAAAACAATGCAAAGAAACTAGAAACACTTAAGAATTCAAATAATGAAAAAAACGAGTTGATGATGTTTACAAAGTAAGAGAATACATTTTTTTAACGAGGTCCATGCCTTATTTGTATCAAAGTTAGGATGCATTGGTAGTTGCATAATTAAAAGAAAAACTTCTAGTTCCAACAAATGATTTATTTCATGGAAATATTTCAACTAGCTGTTGCTAGCCTTGGTCACTCCTTTCATTTGTTGGAACTACAAGTTTTTCTTTTAATTATGCAACTACCAACAGAGACAAGCATCCTAACTTTGATACATTTGAACTGACTATACACAGGCAAGTTTTCCATCTTCCTAATTGCTACTGACTTACTGCTATTTCACTTCTTTGCTTTATTTTAGTCATTTTCTGCACCAACAAACTAAATATTTTTGTTTAGAGGGAAAATGCTGAGTTTTGCAATTTTTGGTCTAAACTTTATTTGAGCAAATTTAGCCACTTGTTGAAATGTGTATTAAAGGTGAGGAAAAAAGGCGATTGTAAGCAATTAAGAATTAAGATAGGTTTTATGAAAGAATAGGACCATTAAGTCTATGATGTAATAACCTGCCACCCCCATGAGTGGCAGCACTATAGGTGGTTAGGACTGCGGATAGCAGAGAGTTGAGCTGGGATCTGCGAGACTAGCAGCCTTCCAATAGCAGCACGCACACAACTGTACTAACTTGTGACAATCATGCGCATGACTATTACTTCCTTCCTTGTACTGGTTTCTACAATAAACCTCTTACTATTTATCCACTGTGTTTGTCCATTCCATATTCCTAACAGCACGGAATATAACGCTTTATATGTTAGCACATTTTTTGTTTTCCTGAATGTTAGATCTTAAATTCAGTGGTGCAAATGCAAGTCAATCTTCAAATGTTAGACATTTTTAGTTACTGGAGAAACTTATTGAAAGCAGTCATACAGTAGACTTTTTAGGAACAGCTTTTTCCTTTATCGGTACTTTCGCCATAGAATATCTTTAGGTTTGTCACACTGCCTTCTACTCATGTGTACTTATAGGTGGTACTATTGTGGTCATGTGATCAAAGTTTAAGCAGTTTTCTTACTGCTGTTATAGTGTAAATTCTATTGCTCTACGAGTAGTTTACATCAAGGAGGAACAAAGAGCAATGATCCAAATCTGCAGAGAACATGCTACCTCATTGATGATAACTTGCCAGTTTGCCATTACCATCACTTGAGCTAGTTCAATCTTCTTGTCACTGGTGGAGGTTGAGGGGGTATCCTGTTCCTTCTTTATGCATTATGCTTGTCTGGCCCTTTTAAACTTCTCAATCCATTCATACACACTTCTACACAGTAGGGTACTGTCACCATATTGTGTTAACTTTCAGCACCTGACACACCTTCCACCCAAAGAAATTGAATCATTGCTCTTTGTTCTTCCTTGGTGCACACTGTTAGTGGAGTGGCCATGTTTACATTGTAACAGCAGCAAGAAAATTGGTGTAATCAAGCTCAATCACATGACCACAATAGTATCAACTATAAGTATGCATGAGAAGAAGGCAGTATGATAAAGATATGTTATGATGAAAGTGTGGATAATTTTTTACTTGCCCTTGTACATTTAGTTCCAACAACACTGTTTTGGCTCTTGCAGACAGTGCTGAAGATACATCTGATGCATACTTATTTTTTGGTTAATTCTGCTAGTTTACCCCATATAAAAATATCCCAATTCCAATTCTTCCAGTTTAACTCATTTTCCAGAAGATACCATTATTTTTTTCTGCTACAATAGTTAAAGATTAAGCAGGCAAGTAATATTTTTCAAGAAGATTATTAATAAGAAAATGATTCCTTATTCACAAAAGTGATATTAACCTTATATAATAAGATACAATTTTTTCCATTACAAATACAAGTCTGCTATGTGTACTCTTGAGTAATATAGCTTTCTAGAATAATATTGAGTAACCAAAAATGTTGAATGAGAATTAAGACAAATATTTAACATAAAATATTACAAATCCCTTTTAAAATATTCAGTTATTCACAATAATGTCTCCATAGATTGCACAAATCTTTTTTTATATTTGAGTCATATTTCTACCTTTCTTAAAATAAAAAATGTCTAATGTACAATAAATGTTGCTTATTTTCTTTCATCTTCAATGAAAAAAAAAAAGATGCCAATGTCTGTCTATATTTCTGAGATGTGGTATTGCAATTATCTATACAACTTACATTGTTCAGACTGTTGTCCTCATCTTGGTTGTCATATTCATAATGTTTTGGCCGTTTTACACTCCAGCCTTCTTCTCGTGATTGAGGACTACCAACAATGACAACAAATAAAATGGATAGCACATGTAACTCGAAGAGAAAATAATGACATAATGTTGACATTTCACATTACTTTAAATAAAAGGTTAGGAAGGAAATTCCAATCAATATTTAAAGGAGCAATAACAGGTACTGGACTTGAGAAACCTGTACTTCTGAAAAATTGTTTTAAGAGAAATATTTTATAAATTTCAACTGAAAGCAGTACTGGCTGCTCAGTCAATGAATGCCAAATGTTTCCTTGTAGGGTGTTTCCATTACCATTAATATTTCTACAGGCTTCTTCAGAGAGAGGTATCTATTATGTGGTGATTGGAAAGAATTTATAGCTAATATACCAACTTCACTAATTTCTGGTAATATGAGCTGCTGAGATAATATCATTAACATATTTATACATGAGGATGCTTTCTAATTCTCTGCTGACTAAAGAAATATATACTGGTCTGACCTACATAGGCTGCATTTTTTTTGTCATTCTCCATTATTATTATTATTATTATTATTATTATTATTCCTCAACCTATTTTATTTTCACTTCTTTTAATGAAAAGAATATGCACCCCATTTTGCTATAAGGATAATAATAAGAATATAATAATAGCTGGCTACTAGAGCAGTTAGCCAATAGCTGTTGTAGATGCCTGCTTAGGCACATTTGTGTTTGTTCAACACCTACAGAGCCCACCTACAACTCTGCTGAGCAGACCTTAGTTATATTTTCTGGGAGGGAGCGCATTATCTGGTATGATCAGCAGAACAAGGCTAGTATGCTCAAAACTATGGTCATGATGACTAGCACAACCATCGAAGGCTCCCAAATCGTTCCATCTACCCAATTTCACTCACAAGGCTTGGGTCAACTCGTGGTATGGTTTTCAGGCACTTTCCAAAGGTGCTACATGCTGGGATTGCCTTCCCTGGACTGATAACATCAAGAAGCCACCTTCCTGAAAAATTGACCATGAGGAGATTCAAAACTGGGTTTCATGGTCAGAAAGCAAACATTCTGTGGCAAAAGAGAAAGTCACTTACTCAGAAAAAATGCACGTGTATTCTGTATGATATGCGGAAGACAAAATAACCAAAACAGAAACCAGTCAGTTGCAGGTGTTGCCATGAATGCATCTCGGATATGCTAATATTGTGTGTCCTCTCCCACCTGTTGCCCAATGAAAAAATTGTTTCGTCGATAAAAGCGGTTGGTGTTCTCGAATTGGGAATATTATTTTTTCTACTGTGTCTGTTGGCTTGCATGTTGAATTTCTGACTGTTTACATGTATTGGGATTTGTGACATTGGACCTGTGACACATGACATTTTGATATTTCTTTCTGTCCTGGATCTTCAAGTTTGAACTTGTGATTTGTTTATTTCATTGTGGAATTGAGCTGCCACATCAATTTTTGAACATGAACCCGGCCATGAGGAAATTATTGGTTAAAGAGCTAGGAAAATGTATTTTGTACTTTCATGTTCATATTTCTTGTTATTCACCTCAAGGGATGATGATGATGATTCCTTCAAGAAGGAATAGTGTGTGCACGAGGGAAATCTGGGAAAAGAATTGTGGTTCAATGATCTGACATGTATAGTGAAGAATTGACTTGGAAGTTAACTTGATGCAGATCAAGGTCTGACCTGAAAATGGCCTGGATGCCATTCAAAAATACCTGACAGTAAGTTACAGTGTAGGCATTATGTCTCACATACAAGCATATACATGAGGTCTCTGTAGCAAGAGACCAAGCATTTAAGAAGTTAAGGAGTAGAAAGACAAGCAGCCAGTGATGAGGTCACAAGTTCTTCCTCTGTCCCTGGGGTCAAGGCAAAGATACAAATCTAAAAACCTACAGATTTGAAGAGAGTCTGTTTGGAGTTTCTAGGTTGTGAGTGTTAAGTTTTTGCTTCCTTAAATCGCATATAAACCCTCACATGCTTAACGTGCCATTATGATAAATAAAAGCATTGAATATGAGAACAGTCTACACCTATGAATTAAATAAAGTGTTCAGTTCAGAATTCCCTGTAGGTTACCTGCATCGATATACATCTGATGAAGGTCAAACCATTGCGATAATAATCACAAGGACAATAGACCGAATGTAAATAGTGTAAACAATAATAACTCCTTATCCCAGAAATTCAGACAGAAGAGCAGTGAAAATGCTAAGAAGTTGTTTGTGTCCAGCCTATACATAGTTCCTGTACAACATTTGGAGCAACAGGTACCAGTCACCATTTCCTCATTTTCACAACTGCACAGGTCTAGGCATGCTTTCTAGCAGAGGTTTGAATTCAGTTGGGCTTATATATTCTTTTCCCTGTCAAGGCTAAAGAGCCTAACCAACCCTACTATTTTACTTATAGTTGTGGTAGGAGAAGAAGAGATGGATTCATGCCTTTCCCAAGAGCATTAGTGTGGAGCAAATGCAACAACCTCAGCTGGAATTTGAACTTAGCATGCTGATTCCATTGTCCATACTAATAACTTTCATGTCACTCATAATTATTAAAATAACACATTCAAATAATTTGATGCCTTTCTATAGTAGGATTAACTATAAAATAGAGGATATTTAAAGTAGGATTTATGAACAAGGGGATTGTGGGTGTCATTTTGACCTGGGTAATGCCAGGTAACCTTGTTAATGCTAAATAATTTAATCATTTTACTCAGCCCAGAGCAAATGACAGTTGCATTTGGTTGTGAATGGAATAATGTGAAACCTTTTATTCTGCTCTCTGCTTTGATTTGCTTGAAGATATTAAATGTTGGGAAAAGACATACATAGAAATAGAGGAAATAAGAGAAAGTTGAATCAGAGGAGCAAGAGGCAAAATTAAAGTGTAGAAAGAACAGTGAGGGTAGGATGAGAGAGAGAGAGAAAGGGCAAACGACCTTCACTCTTTTGTAATGTTTATCATTTTAAAAAGCAATGATTAGAATTGTAATAAAATCTAAACATATGAAAGTGAATTTATACATTTTCTTTTTTCTTGAGAATTGAAAACAAAAATAATAAACACTCTTTATTAGATTCTTTATTTACACTAATTATTATATTATTCATTGGAATGATTGGCAAAACATTGACTAATTGCCAATTGATTCAAAATTTATAAAATGGTAAATAATAAGGATTTCCTTATAGTTGGTTCACATATTTTAATAATTTAGTAAATGTTTATAAATTTATGAATAAAAAATTATTTTCATATTTATTTCTTTATAAATTGGTAAATGATAAATATTGCATTGCATTAGTTCTAATTGTATTAGTTTTTAGAATGTTGTAAATATAAAATTATTCTTGTAAATAGAAAATAAAATAAATGAATAGTGTTTAATATATCAGTTGTAAATTCTCAAGGACAAGAAAAAATGTATAAATGTTAGGTTTTAGTGCAATTCTAATAATCATTGCTTTTTAAAACAATAAACATTGCCAAAGAGTGAAGATAGTTAAAAAAAAAAAGCAGTGTCACGGGGAAAAACTGTCCTTTTGACACTGTCTTATTGTGGGCACATTTGTCCATGATTGCCAAAAAAAAAAAAAAAAAAAGAATGGTTAGAGTAAAAGAAAGTGTAGATAAAGATATACTGAGAAGAATTTATATTTCAGAAGAAAGACTTTAGAGATGTTTTTTTTTTATTTATAAAATTTTAATTTTTTCTCTCCATCAGGTTTATGGGAGGAAAACAATTATGGTTTAGCTTCATGAAAAGTGATTTAGAGACAGTTTAACACATGTTATAGGCTCTCAAATAGGTAATGAGGCTGATACAGTAAAGGCATGCTTCTCTCATCAATTAGAAATGGTTTAGCAGCCGATAGAGGTCTGGCTTTGCAGAATTCTTTTCTTCTGCTCTGTTATTGCAGATTGATTCAATGAGGAAGGAGAGAGATTTTGTGCTATAATATTGCCCTGTGAGAATCTTTTCTTTCCCACTGATGGTGGTTGTATCCACAGGAGATATTGAAACCATCTGATATTGAATATAAAGGCTCCAAAAATACACTACTGATGTACTTCATAGTAGGTATCTGGTTAAACATATCACTGTCATCTAGTGGTTGCGAGTTTAATGTAGACTGGTTCAGCAGGAATGAACAAGAACTGGCATCACAGGGATAAAAATAGCACAATAATTAACAGATGTTTCATATCATCCAAACAATAGACATCTGAAGATGACCAGTGTGTACTTAGTGAAACATTGTGTCTATAACAACATCCATAATAATCAAATGAACTTTCTTCTAGGGACCAATAGTCATCAAGCACAAAGGGGCAAACTGGTCTCTGTGGCTATATATTTAGATATTCTGCTATATATTTGGAGATTTTTGATAAACTACAAAGGAGAATCTGTGATGTTACTGGTCCTGACCAAGCATCTCAGCTTTCAGTCACTTTCCAACCACTGTAATGTTGCTTCCCTGTGCTTTTTCTATAAATATTTTCATGGTATTTGTTCTAATGCACTTTCCTCCTTGGTACCTCGTCTTTACAAATTTAAGCTCATTACTAGATTGGCAGCAAGGTCTCATCATTTTAAAATTGAAATGGCTAGATGTAACCCTAAGTTCTATGCTAAGTGTTTCTTCTCTTGTATTTCTCACTAGTGGAACTCTCTTCTGGTTTCTTGTATTCCAATCAACTTTGATTTTCAAAAAATTGATTTCAATGTCAATCATTATTTTCTGTTTTCTTAATTCATGTTCTTTTATTGTTCCCTCTCATTAATAGTGTTTTTTTTTTATCATATTCTCTAACACTCAGTACACCCTTGCATCTTTTATTGCCTTGGTGAAATGATTAAAAAAAAATTTGTTTGTAGCAAGAACCTGGAAGCCAAAGTTCAGCAGCTTTGATAATTTGGTACTGTCATGGCAGCTTGGCTGTTCCCACTGCAACTTACTTCCAGGGTTGGACAATGTGATATTAACTTTGTTACAGTAACTCTGTCCCATCTATCAGTACAATTTTAACATAAGGGGTTGCCATCTCATGCAAATATCTGAAAAGTGGCACAAGTGAAGAAAAAGTTAGTAACAACTGATATAGGTAATTACTCTACACCTTTTAAAAGCTAAACAAAGTATTAACAGGAAAATATCATTGGAAACAAAGAAAACAGTGCTAAACTGCTTTATAATATCAGTTCTCTTATATGGCAGTAAATGCTGGAGAATTTCCTCAAAGATAAGACTTGAGGCAACAGAGATTTAGTTCTAAAAGTGGATGCTGAGAATGCCATGGATGGAATACATGGGCAACAAAAAAAGTTTTAAGGAAAATAGGAGCAAAAAGGATAATTAGTATCTGACAGATGCTGTTGAGATGAGAAAAGAGGGCTTGGAGAATTTGACACTCATGTGGCATATTGAAGGCAAGAGGGTTAGAGGGGGGAAAAGCAAGTAACCTACTTAAAGTGTGTGCATAATTAGATAGAACAAGAAGTAGGAGGGATAGTAGAGAAGCTCAACACAGAGCTACAAAATATAGGAAGTTGTGGAGAACCCTGATCGCTCACACACTGAAGGGACATGGCATCTAAAATATTTTATCAATAACACTTGCCTTAATTTCTGATCACCTAAAATTTGTTTCTTCTTGATTTTCAATGCTTTTGTCTAAAAAAAGGTCATTACCAATGCATTAGTATTATATATATAATAACCCTATTCTGTCAGTACTTCTCGTCTTAAATCTTGACCACCAGAAATCCTTATCTTTCAATTCACAACATGCAGATTGAACACTGAAAATTGTTCAGATTTTAAGCCAAGACTTCAAAATTAAATGTTAAATCAACAAACCTTTTGGCTACTATAGTGGGATTAAAATTGTTAGTGTAGAAATTTGCTAAAATTATGAGTAGTAGTTGAGAGTAATGATAAAATCAGTGGGGGATGCTAAGATAAACTGAAACTCTGCTTACGTATATGGTATACAAATGCAACAATGTATATTGTTCTATTATTGCTAGAATCTGCTTTATTACTATGTGATAATTAAAGTTGTAACCTAGGAAAAGGTTACTGAATAAGAATAACCAAAATGAAGGTTGGAAATGGAACAATAATATTTATAACAGAAACAACATACAAAATTTGCCAGCAATGTGTAGTAAGTAATCAACTGCTAGTAGTGTGCTAGAAATGAATTAAGGTGAATCACAATCAAAATCTCACTGACTACTAAATGACTACCACATACAGTATATTCTATTGTATTTATATGGATTGAGGCATACCCATTATAGTCCATAGGTATGGTATAACAATTAGAATAAAACTTTTTGATGTATTTATTTAATAAATCCTACCTGTGATGTAACAGCTTATATAAACAGCTAGATTCATAAACTTGTGGTCTTTGACAAAGATTTAATATTGCTTTGGTTCCAATCATAGTGGGGATGACTGCAAAAATATCCTCTGCCTCAAATTTATAGACAACACATGCAGATGCATGCTGGGATTTTCTTTCTAGCCAATAAAATAAGCCACTTCTCAGTCTCAGCCAACATAATTCTGTCCTTGTTTTGAAGTCAGAATGATGTGATCACTTGTTTGTTGCCTACTTTTGTTTTGCATATATTGTTTGCTTAATATTATTTTCTTGTCTTGAAGTCAAAACGCTGTGATCACTTGTCTGTATACCCTTTTCTGTGTTAACACCATTCTTAGCTTGTGAACTTTTTGATATATTACTGTTGCTTTGCTTTGCATATATTGTTTGCTAGCTTTATATTATTTTTTGCCTGGTTCTTTTCTTTTCTTTCACTTTTTATTTATCGCAAACATTGTCAATTCTGTTGGGCATTTCTGCCAATTACATTTAACCATGGCCAATTACTCTACAGATATATTTTGAAATGTATCTACAAGCATATTTTTTAAAATAGAAGACTTGAGAAATAATAAGGAATAAAATGATATTCACAGTATAAAATTGAAACTACTTGTGTTTATTTGTGTCTTCAACCAACTCTCTTGACATATACAAATTTTCTTACTCTCTTTCTATTCCCACCAATAAACAGATCTTTAACTTCCTACTAAACTATGTCAAGTGAACTTCTATTCCATCTCTATCACTGTATATACAAGACATGAATTCTTTCAATATAAATAAGTGCTGCCTCTGTTCCTGACACACTATAAAGATTAAAATCTTCTTGTGTTGATGAGGAACAGGGAAGTGGGTAGTTTAACCCATTAACTGCAGTAGAAATTTTTGTTTCCAGAACTGAGTCCTAGGACTACAATGATTAAAATTTCCATCATCTGTAATTAGTGGATCAATGATTCTATACTTTCTGTTGTTTTTTGGGTCAAATTTTGAAGTTTTCTACTTGAAAACTAAATTTTTATAGTTCCTATTATTGTCTATATAAGGTGTGGCCAGATTTGCTTTATGTAAGAGCCACATATGATCAACATTAATCATTTTATGTATGCCCTATATGTGCACATGGGTGCAGGTATAATGTCTACCTATATCTTCCTATGGGTGCAAGTATAAACAAAAAAACAGATTTTGATGTTAAATGAGCCTGCAGGTGGTTGATATGTCATTAAATAGATTATCTAATTAATTAATCTACAAGACTACTTTGCCAGTCCCTATTCCAGAGTGAGTTACTTGTAATTGGCATTTATGAAGCTTAGATTCATATGTATCCAAATCATTATAGTTATAAGTCTGTCGAACTAGCTTTTGAATATAATTCTCTTTACTGAGGATCCTGATATTAGTATTGTTATAAGTCGGTGGTTCCCAAATGGTGAGGCGCACATCATATGTGTGGTGGGAGAGAATAGCAGGTGAGGAAAAATGATTGAAAGTCAATCAGAGATTTAAAAACAGTTTTAAAAAAATTCATATGCTAAATATAAATGATTTGAAAATTTTAAATTTGTATTGCATGCATGAGTCCCAGTATAAATAATTATTGGCAGATTTTATCACTGTGATACTTTTGCATTATATCAAGTATTAAGAATATAGTAACTAGGGTCTGCAAATTGGAGGAGAGAGTTATCAATGATAATGTTCTGACTTCAAATCTGCGGTTATCTCCCTTTAACCCTATCTCTTTTTTATTTTTAAATGTACTTTTTATCATATAAAATTGCGTGAGGCACAAGCAAATTTTCATTCTGAAAATGCAGTGAAAAATGTTTGGGAACCATTATTATAATAGTAGCCTTTTTGGGGTTTGTTTAGGTAGGTGGCACTGGTAGCTTATTTATATGGCAGTTGTGGTGATAAGTGGTTGACCAATAAGGACCATATACATTGGCTGCTTGATGTAGAATATTACTCACTTTGTTGTATCCAAACCTCCATTCTGAGATTTAAGCAAATTCTTTTAGTTAATACAGAGTAACCCGGATATAAGTGAGTTGTTGGGACCGGAGAAGAAGTCTCTTATATCTGGGTTTGGTCTATTTTGTTTAGGTAAGTATGGGCTCTAATTTGGGACCAGAGAAAATCTCTCTTATATCCGGGTTACACTGTACTGATATCTACTGAGCTTAATATAGCAGCTCAGAAGCCAAATTGCATAGTAGTTTTATTACTTTAATAATAGTTTTAAATTTCAATATTACTCATTTCTCTTAATCCTTTCAATAGCAATAACCAACATGCTACAGTTGGGGAGAAAATATTCTTGTTTTGTTTAATGTGACTGGAATCCACCAGTGATCTCTATTTCTAATGGCATGGCTGTTCTGTTATCTGTGCATTGACTATCTACTTGCTTTTTTTTTCTATAATGCTTGTAACTGAATTTTAAATTATTGCTGATTTGTCCTAAATGTACAACAGTCATTGAAGTGATTCACAGAACTTCAATTTTAACAATATGGATAAGAGATTTTCAGTTGCTATTATCTGGGCATGTAAACTAATTATGGGTGGGTGTCTTTTTCAATTGATCACAAACCCACTGACATGCCAGTGATGAGACCTATTTGCTCAGATATCTGGAAGTAGGACAGAATGCAAAGAAAAATGAATGGCATCTGTTGGAATTTGACCTTGATTTGCCAATTTCTGTACTGAGAGCCAATGCACCATGCTGTACCATGCTATTAAGTACATACCAAGGCATAAAGCAGAGCTAGGAAATTACAGCTTGTTGGCCATAGCCACTCTGGCATGCCAGATGAAATGTCATGGCAGACATATTGTATAGGCTGTTATTCTGGAATTAATTTTATATTATTTTTTTTAATAACATGATGCATAAAATGTCATTTATCTATCTAATATATTTAAGTGCCTAATACAAGAGGGTGTCTTAATAATCAAGTGGGGTTGGAATTTTTTTCAACATGTAGTTATCCCAATTTTGATTGATTTGTTTTTTTTAAGGCTTATTAACACTTTTGTGTAGTTATTTAAAGCCAAACCATAATTTGGATTATAAAAATATATTTTTTTTCTTTGCAAGTGAATATTACATTAACATTTTTTTTGAGAATAACAATGATTTTTTTTAGATACAACTCCTACTACTTAACATGTAGCTGGGGCAATAAATTGAAGAGGGTCTTTATAATAGGGTGTATAAAATCACTTAAAGAGTCAAAAAGTATGAAATTATTTAATGCGGTGGTTTTAACAAGCTTTGTGGAATCTGAAAATTTCCTCAAAAAAATTATTGTATCCCCCCATTTATTAAGCACTTAAGAGTATACAATAAATAATGTATCCAAAAAGTTAAAAATTTTTATTTTAGAAAATGTTAAAAATAAAATCTATACCAATTATAATCAAAGAAGAATATCAAATAGTCATCAGCTTTATCTTGTATCCATGTATTTAATTTTCTTCTTTGGTGATCGCTTCCTTTATGATGATGGCATTGATAACTAAATTCACTGCTAGTGTGCAGGTTCAGGACTAGAAGCTTCCAGCTTCATCAAAACCTGTCTCCGTCATCCATTCTCTATTGCCATTTGGCTTTGTTTGGAGGTGAAAGAAAATCAGAGTACAAAAAAGTGCCAATGGCTTGAATTTGTTTAAGGTGGGCCTTAACTTGCAAGGAAATGACCTACACACTTGATTTCATGACATTCTTCAGAGGCACATATGGAATGAGACCTGCAGAATTCAGTTATGAAACTGTAACAGACTGGCACTAACTCTGTTATAATTTTGAGTGGTGCCTTCTGTAGCATTTCTATCCTGCATAGCCCTCTTCATCTGCTGGTTCAACCATTGAGATCTGTTGTAATTATCATCTTCTTGTTCCACTGGTGGGGTTTTGGGGGTTGGCCATGCTTAGTCTGGGTTCTTGTCTTTGACCTTGCCGCCAAGTGTAGTCCTACCAGGAATTTAGAACTTCTGATAGCATTGCTCTCAGTCATTGAACCATGCATGCTCCCCCACCATGACAAAGAGTGAACATTAGAGGTATGCAATCAAATAGTAGAAAGCAATTAATCATCAAAAAATATTGACAAACATAAAGAAGGAAAGTTAATGAATCATTGCAACTACATCTAACATGAAGGATATTCTGTTTTGAAATCTTTTACCTGACAATTCATTTCAACATTTGGCATATGGGAGAAGACAATTTCTGAGATGAAGCCTGCTAAATTTTCATATAAGTTGTTTTATTTGATTTACATTTATATTGATGATAGGAATTCCAAATTTTGAGCCACTGTTTGACTTAGAAGAATTCCATCATTCTTATTGATTCTTCATCTTAACCTCTTACCAAAATTAATTGTATTAGAGTTTATATTTCTTCATAATTAACAATATATTATTTAATATGGCATAAATAATTGATTAAAAAAATACAGTGTTAGATTTATACAACTCCATAGTTTTACTCTGGGTCTCTTTGCCAGCAATTTCAAGAAACTTGACTAATCTAGCCTACTTCCAAAAATGTTTGCCAATCCCAGGCATAAATTAAATAAAAGGTGCTGAAAATTTCTTGGCCTGACCTAGAAAGGGTTACTAATTAAATTTTGATGACCTGGTCATTTAGACTGATTTAGGAGAATGAGCCATATAACTTTTCAGCATTCCTTCATAATGAACATAATGAATAGAAGTTTTTGGGTGAAAATAACTAAAATTGTTTCAAGAAGATGCTTTTTGTAGTTTTTCTGAAGATAATTGTTCAGAAATGGGGAGGGGCAGAATAAAGGCTAATGGTGAGATTAACAATTTCCAGAAACTGTTGCTGCAAATCAGCCTTCCTGGCATAGGACCATTGGAATGGTGGGGGAGACTTTTGCATCCAACAGTTGACATGAAGAGGATCTGCGATAGACTGTAAGTGTAAGGAGAGCCAGACCCACCAAACTGTGTCCACCATCCACGTTCCTCTGTGACTCCTGCTCATAACTTTTCAGGAGTAGGCTGAGCCTTCACAGACATCTCTGCCACCATTGCCAGTGGGGAGGAAAGGAATAGGGAAAGAGGATGATGATCCCAGTGCTCGGATGGAAGCAGGTGCTGATGATGACTGTCAGTTGAAATTCATAAAATCTTTCTCTTAAAAGAGATTTTTAAGAAATTACACTTCACAAGTTCACTATGATTGCTCTTTCTAGTAATGATCGTAGTTTCCTTCCTAAACTTTATTTAATGTAGTGTGGAAAGTCAACATCTTGATTATATCATTATTTTCTTTTCTAGTTACATGTGCTATCCATTTTTGTTGCTGCAGTTCAACTGATCTGTTTTTTTGTTATTTGATATTGCTTTGCTTTTGATTTTGTAGCTTCAATCTATAGTCTCTGATGGATGATTGTCTTCTTTAAGATCTAAGGGATTCATTTGCTTGAAGACATTTTTAATCATTGATCTATGAAAATGATTGCATAGAGATAACAGTTTAGAGAAATTTCTGAATGAGTTGGACGCCATACATGACATCTGTATAAGAGTTCAGATCTGACAAAGCTATTTAAGAATATGATTCGAGTTCTTAGATTAATATTTTTGTTTTGTAGCTCCTAGCGGTGTTGGACAAAAGTATCCTGAGCCCAATCAATCCTGTATTCTGTTTCTTTATCTCCTCTATTAAATTTATTATAACTGATCTATGATAATCTAAAAAGGTTTCCTTCCAACAATGTGACACTGGAAGAAATTTGGTTCCGGACAATGAAAATATTGGTATCATTAATTTTTAATAAAGCTTTTCTTTTTTTTTCCTCCAGTCTAAGTTTCACATATTTTGCTTAGGAATGTCTTCATAGTGTTGTTCTAATTTGTGACCTAGATTACAAGGCATTCTTTTCTTTTCCAGTCAGAAGTGGAAAATTGATTCTTCCTTGGCATTTCTTGCTGTGCTTTACTTAACGTTTCCTCTTTTCACTACCAGCAAAGATTTGCCTTCTGCATTTATTCATCCATATCCATTTGCTCTTCTCACTTTTTAAATGTAATTGTATGTATATTGTAAATTTTGCACTTTAAAAAAAAATAAAAATAAAAAAAAACAGGCCTACATTTGAGAAGCTGTTTTTATCTATATTTTTTATAGATTTCTTACATTTTAAGCTTAGTGATTTTAGAAGTAAACTCTTTATAGTCAGTTATGTGCCATGTGTGATACACACTTAGGTGATCATGTATCTTTTGATACATGACTGACCAGGCAGATTTTTTTCCCGCAGCAGGTTGCTATTTCTTTCTGCATTAGACCAGTTGCCATCCAAGGCTATAGAAATCAGTCTGTCCTGCTATTTACCCATAGCTGGGGGAGAAGACGAGGATTCATACCTTTCCCAAGAGTATTAGCATGTAAGTGAATGTAATAAATTCGACTGGAATTCAAAACTCTTTATAGCAAAGTCTTAATAAATGCATATAAAAACTTCTTTAATTATGGTATTTACAACAATTAACCTTGTACAATAACAGTTATATCATGGGCTTTCATCTTTTTCTTTTATTTTTTTTACTAAATATTCACTCGATACAAGACCCAAGAGCCACTCAAGGTGGAGGGCTATTGAATGAGGTATGAATGGTAAGAGTAGGAGGTATGAGGAAATGTAGAACAGATAATGTTTGACCCTAGATTGTTGTGAGTGAGATATAATCCTCTCAAGAGTCTGTTCCACAAAGTAATGGTTCTCAAGAAGATGCTGTCTGGGTGGAACCTGGGTATATAGCAGATCCTAGTTTTAAAGTTGGTAGAACTAACCAGTGTAGCTCATCTGAGCATTTGCCATCGAAATAGCAATAGAGTTGTGATAGGCTTGTGAGATTTTGCCTATGGAAAAGGCACTGTACGATTAGTTATAAACTTGTATTAGAAATGGACTCCCTTTGTGAAGAGAAATCTTAAAATATTTGTTTAAAGTAAAACTGTCTAGGTTATTAAGAACAAATACAGTATTTAAAGAAAATGAGCATATCTAATGGATTTTTGTTTTATATGAAAACTGTTGAATGAGAAAAAAGATTATTACCTCCAGCCTATAATAGTTGAATATATATTTCAATATATATATATATCAAATATACATTTCTTACATAAATGTAATTATTCTTATAGGGCAGAGGTAGTATTATTGGAATACTATCGTAACATTTTATAGTAGGCTACAGCTGTTATTAATCATATATTGATGTAAGTTCAATTGATGACAGTTGAAAGTTGATAAACCCTAGCATATAAAATTTTAAGAAGTATCCATCAGACCAGATGTTGCCTTTTCCATAAGGATTATGTTATTATCTATGAACAAAGCTTGCTTGATGGTTGAAATAGTCATGTATTTCTCATTGTACCAATGGTTGATTTTGAAGCCTAGATAAAAGTGAAAATTTCATATGCTTATTTTCAAGCAAGCAAGCATTCTGGTTGGCTAGCTGGTTTCTTCCTGCTTAGAAGTTTGGCATTATACAATCTTTCATTTCCTGATAGCTCCTCCCAGACTAAGTTAAACTAATATTCCACACACATTTTGACTAATATAGTTATCTTTCTTTTTATTCTTTTGCTGATAATTTGTTTGAACTTCAGATTAAATTTGGTTGACCTTTAAATTTATTTGAGTTTCTAGTTAAATTTTGGAAATTCAGAAAAAAGTAGTTCTAAATTTTGCACCTTTTTCATTTACTTAATGTTGACATATTTCTGCAACACATTGGTTTTGGAGGCACACATTTGATATTTTTGGAACCTTTTCCAAATGATGCTATTTCTAGTCTGAAAAAAGAATCTCAGATTTTCAGAACTGGTCAAACTTTGTCCTAACTCCAAGGATTTGTCAAGTTATGATCATTTGAAGTTAATAAAAAACTTGGGCATGTTTAATCACTTACTTTTAATTTTTTTTTAATCAGTTCACACCAAGCAAGGTGATAATGTCACTAAGATGCAAGTAGCTATTGTGCGTGAAAGAGAATGAAAAAAACTTTAGAAGGAACTGGAAACCTAATCCTAAACAGGAAACAGGGGATAAACCTCTACTCCTGTTCAAAGAAAAGGGAGAAGTGTGAACCAGACGATAGGCAAACCTATAATAGTTGCTTTCTTTGCTTCTTTTTGTGAGGAAAGTCATTGGAATCTTGTTAAAATTAGTGTTATTAATGATTGACTGGTTCAACTTGATAATTTGTTTTTTTTTCAAAAAATGACCTATATCAAGTGGATTTTAGGGCCCTAAGACACAAAATTCAGTCAAATTAACACCCTTTTCTACTATATTTTGTTTTCTTTTTTTTCTCTAAACCAACACCCTCCACTCTGCCATGTGCAACTTTGAATAATACTAAGAAAAAATCTTTCTTTTTAATGTAAGTTCCCAAATATTAAAACAATCTAAATCTACATTATACAAGAAAATTGTTGTCATGAAGATATTTAAAACATTCAGTTTGATAATTTCCTGCTTTTGCCACCATATGCTGGGCATTAAATATAAGTTTTCAGCATGACTTTCCTTGTACCTACCAAAAAATCACGATCTAGACCTCTAGACCTATAGTTTTTGAAGGAGCTGAATCCATTTTTGAAAGTCCTTAGATTTTTAGACTAAGCCCTTATTTTAAAATCAGAAATGTGAAAGTTGCTTTAATCTTACTCTCAAGTACAAATAACATTAATACATTTCTATAATTGAGCTGAAATTATTCAGGGGGATGAAAAACAAAATGTCTGCTTGGCTTTTATTGTAAGAGCTCACTGTTCAACCATTGTCAGGTATGTAATTCATAAAACAAGAGGAAAAAAGTTATTTTCCCTAGGATAAAATGGCATCAGAAGAAAAATAGAAGTCATTAATATACCAACTGGATAAATGTATCTCAGCAGTCCGAGGTGCACAGACTTAAAGATACTACCAATGAAGTAGCCAGGCAATTCCAAATTATACATGGGATGTTCCCAAACATTTTTGCTAAACAAAGAAAATCACATGGTGTTTAGTCCATTTATATACTTAGCTGACAAGTTGATATATGCTACATCCTTTAACTTCTTCATTCTCCAATGATATTCCTTATTAATTATCTGGATCCCAGAGAGTAATATGTATCATTTTCATTCCAGGTATGGTATGCTATACTAGATTTTTTTCACGTTTCCTTTGGCTGTAGTTTTCTTAATAGTTTCAGACAAGACTTGAACCATATGCTATTTTTTTAATTGAAACTACTAAAGTAAGCACAGTAGATATCAATATTAACTAAAAGAATGTCTCTAAATTAACCATATGACCAAATATTTTTTAAAAAATCTGAGTGACCTTTTAACTTTTAAATTTTATAGTAATTTCAGCATGGAAGTTTGCAAACAATTGTCTTTGTTTGAGTAACTTTCCAAATAAAGCAACCAACTTATATAAGCAATGAGGTTATCCCTTGTCAGCCAACCATGCATTACCATAGTTGCCATGTAAATTAACTGCAGTGCCACTTTCCCAGATAAACTTCAAAAAGGCTATTGTTAAGGGAAACAACTCTCTCAACTTTCAGATATGAAAATATATCAATAGTCAAAATACAATTAAAAAGTAATCTCAAATTTTGAGCTTCTATCAGAGATCACAGACACTTGAGATCCTAAAATGTTTGTTCTTTTAGATATATTTTACATATTTTCTAGTGGCAAATTCTGAAATCTATTTCAGTTAAATCTGCATTGGTCACACCAATTTATGAGATATATAAATCTGTTTCAAACCTCTCAACTGTAACAAATGAAACAATAGTGACTTTATTTTTTTTAGCTTGCTCTAGAAACAGGTGTTGTTTGTTCAAATTGAGACTAGATTTTAACTTTATTAAAAACAAACTATGTTGCATTATCTTGTGTCATTATCAAAATGTTTTAGAATTGTCTGTTCTCAAATTGATACACTTATCACTTTCCAAACAGATATCTGCTTTTTTGTCTTTATTGTTCATATGTATTGCCATAGTAAGTAAATGATGCAAGTTAAGTTTTTATGAAGTAAATTATAGAAATAATTGTCAGTTAATTGTATTAGTATTTGTATAAATTAAGTTAGGGTTTTATTCACATGGTTGATAATAGCAGAAATTAAAAAATGTTTGAAGGTGAAGGAGAGAGCTGTTAATTTTATATTAGTTGTTTAGTACATTGCAAAACTACTTTGAAGTTGAATTGTAATTATTTAAGCATTAGTAACAAAGAAATCAAACAACTATACTATTAGAATTCTAAACTATAACTCACCATTAAATAATGTCTATTTGAATTTCTGGGATAAGGAGTGTAGTGAGAAAACAAATGCAGGTATAACGTATTTGAAGCTTTATTCAACTTAGAATGGATTGTGTCCAAGCTGGACTTAATTAAATACAGAATATATATAAGGGACGATAATCCATACCACATTCTCATACTATCGGCCTGGTCTCCTGCAGGTCCTTTGTGGATGTTGTGGTGGTTTGCAGTCAACAGCTGCCTCTGACATTGACTCATCTGAGCTTGTTGTCCTGGGTTTGTCTTGCCTACCTGGTTTTGAAATAAATTATGTGCAGCAAGTTTATAGTTTCTTCATAAAAAGGGTTGTTTGAAATTATCCTGTAGACAGAGGGGGACAAATAGTTTGTTATCAGCCTTGCCTTGTCTAGTTGTCAGTACTAGTGCTTCACTTTCTATGAAGTTTTCAAATGTTAAAATCCAATGTGTCCATTGCTGTGCTATGGTCAGAGTTGATGTCAAACCTTTGTAGTCTCATGCAATGTTCCATGTTGATTCAAAGCTGAATAAATTGTAGTGAGAAGACAATATGCAGGTATAACTTATCTGAAGTCTTATTTAACTTAGAATGGAGTGTTTCTGAGCTGGACTTACTTAAATACAGAATATGTATCAGGGGTGATAATCCATACAACAAGGAGTTATCATTATTTACATTCTCTATTTTCTTTATCTTTGTTATCACAATGTTTCAGCTGTTGTGCCCTCTGCTATGATATCATCAGTTGAAATTATTAATAAAATTTTCATTCATTCTCATATATATATATATATATATGTATATATTTGAGAATAGCCGTATGCAGTACAGTGCCTACAAACGTCTGATTTGTAAAGGCGAACAGGGTCCAGCAACGGGTCCACAAATTCACCACGTTGTGACATATGCAGAAAATTGTGCCTATCTTTGCCGGCTTCAAAAGCCATTTGCGTAAATGTGCAAAACTCAGTGTGCACCCGAATAATGTCACTGTAAACAAAACTGATTGGGTATGCCAATTCTGTGGCAAAATTTGTCGTAGTTTGGCTGTTCTGAAGAGTCACCTGCGAATACATAGAATTTGAGGGGAGTGAGGACATGAAATAAAGGAGGTGGTCACACTCGAAACCGAGAGGACAGCCATGATATATATATATATATATATATATATATGTCACACAACAAATTCTTTCAGTAACTTGAAAAAGCAGAACAATATTTACAGTTGTATTTGGTGTTGACTTCATTTGAATCTGGTATATGTAGATGATATTTTGTCTTCTCTTATCACTGCCCATAGACTGTAATACTGTTCTTTTCTCTCACTTAGCTTTAGTCATTTTTTATACTAATGAATTAAATATTTCTGGCAATCAGTAAAATCAACTGAATTTTGAAATTTCTGTTTTAAAATTTGTTTGAATATATTTCAGCTCTCTGTATGTTATGCAGAGAAATACAAAACCAAAATGCCTTGAAAATCAGAAAGAAAGGATTTGTTCATGGTTAGGAATTAAGACAACTATCACTGATTGAACAGAGATATTATATGTATAGTGTAAATGTAGTTTTACTACAGAAATGCATTGAAAATCAAGAAGAAACGAGTTGTCAGTGATCAGGAATTATTGCAAGCATTATTAATTGAATAGAGCTATTATATATAAAATGTAAATGCATTATTAATATTTTTACTATAGGAAAAACATAGTAAATAATTTACACATTAATACATTGTAAACTCTTTTACTATAAATTTACATTGAAAATCAGGAAGAAAGAAATTGCCACTAGTCAGGCAAGTGTTACTGAGAGAATAGAGCTATTATTAGCCAAATTCCTTGTTTATGAACATTTCTTTTAATAATAATTTAAAATTCAGCAGATGATATTATTTTATTTATAGTAACTGTATTTTTGATGATTACCTTATTTGGTTTCCATTGTTCCATATTGTGTGTTTGAAAAATGGTGATTTTTATTGTGGTTGCCATTACTTCTCAACCTTTTGGCCCAGATCAAAGTGTAGTATCTGCCCTCAAGCTGGTAAACTGAATTTCATCTCTCAGTTGTGTTTCTTCCTTCAGATGGAGTGAAGCTCAGTTGTGTCTCTGTCTGCAGACAGAGTGCAACTGAAAATATTCTTAAGAGGTTCCCAGTCTCGAAAAACAGCTGTCCATGGCAGTACCTTTGGACCCGGCCCGGGTGAATGCACATTAAACTGAACTTGTGGCACATTCTGCCAACATGGGGCAGAAAGAAATTACAATCACCTCTCAGACTTTTGACTAAGATAAAAGTATCTGTTTTTATTAGCTTAATTTGATTCTCTCTACCCACTTCTATCTTCCCCTTCTTTCTTTCTTTCACTGAAACCAAGTAGTGACTTTTCTCCTCTTTCCACACAATGAAAATGGAATAATCCATTATTTATGAGGTATTGGTAGGGTGTAACATTCATGTGAACTAATGAAGAGAGAAAAGCACATAGGGTTGTTATATGTATAATTATATGATTGGTAAGGAAACATAGATTTCCAACAGTTATTTCATTATGAGTGTTATATTCACTATTATGTGTAAAGGAAACAATGCCTATTTTTTTTTTATTAATCTTATGAAAGAGCAAAAATCAATTTCCAAAATGGAAAATAACATATTTTCCTGAATCTAGCAGATTTGCCTCTGGCCACCATATAGAAAAAATAAAATGATTGGATATATTGTTTTTAGTGTATATTTTTGTGATAACATCAGAAAATCCAATACTTCTACATGTGACTCCAGACTTTTACATTCTGACATGATTTGCTTCTTTTTCCTATGTCTTTTGTATTCTTTTTCTTAACAAAAATGTACCTCCCCTTTTAATCCCCTGTAATACTTCCCTTTACCTTTACACACAATGACAACAACCGCCAACTGTGTATGCATATTTTGCTGCAACCTGACTCCTTCACTGAGATGCAGTTTCTTTGAAGTTTACTTTTCTATTGCAATCAGATGCATAGGAAACTTGTTGTCTTCTACATTTTTGTAGGAATGTCATTTGGGTTAACTCTTTTCCTTATAGGTTTGATATTGTTTTCCTTAACCTTTCACTCAGAATTTGTGGCTTAGTAGCAGAGAAGATAATTTTCTTTATCAATTACATTGGATTGGAACAAAAGTTTGTTTCATTTTTTTAATAGGTCTCATTTGAACACAGGATTTTGTTTGATGTGTGACTAAAATTTATGACACACACACTTTTTTTATATATATATATATATATATATATATATATATATATATATATATATATATATATATATAGTCATACACAGACAGACTGTTTCACACCACCTCAGTGTGGCTAGGGAATAGTGGCTTGACGTCCAATTGCCTCAAACCGGGATCAAAACCTGACTGACTTGACATCAGTCAGATATCTTACCCCTAGGCCATTGTCATATATATATATATATATATATATATATATATAATATGGACATTGAAGTCAACACACAGAGGTGACAGTCTGTTTTATGCTAAATGCAAACCATGGCCTGACTGACAATTGTGTTTAGCATGCAACTGTTGCCTCTGGGTGTTGACTTCAATGTCCACTTTTATATTTACATATGCTCTATCCCTGATATGAAGCACTTTAACCCATAAATATAGCATAACTGTATATATATATATATATATATATATATATATATATATGATAAAAATGCAGTTTTAATGTATGCTACAGCTCGGATAATGCTATTATGCAACTATGTTTTTTGTGAGAAATAGAAAACTAATGTCAATAAAGCAATACAAGTTATATAACACATACTTGTGAGGATATAGATATCTGGACCAAGTTTTGAAAAGCTAGGTATTATATTATTGATTTAAAGTGAAAAAGGTAAAACTTTCTGGATAATGGTATTATGCATCATAGTCATTTTGAGCTTAGAAGTAGTTTTTAGGTATCAATAATAAGGATAATAATAAAAGTAATGTTATAAAATAAAATAAGACATATCTTGGCTGATTTACAGGCAAATACTCAAGAGCGATAACTGGATGTAAACGGGACAAAGCCCTGTTACAAAATGACTTATCTTTCTTTACAAATGTTCCCGACACACGTGTTCCGGTCGAAAAATAAAATAATATTTAAAGTGCTCTATTATTCATCCAATAAAAATGCTTCCCTCCTAATTATACTCGCTTCATTTTTTTGAGCCTGTTAAGCCATAAAAAAACGCTATAAAAGGGGTCACACGGAAGTTCAACAGTCAGTCCACAGGTGGCCGCAAAACAGACCGTCAAGGTCAGGCCGAGCGATCAGCAGCAGGAGAGCATCAACCACCGTCAACATGTGTGAACTACTATGAGAGATCGACCTAGATCCGAAGCCGGCTCATGAACTATACCACAAGGTAGCTGTCCCAAACCCACACGTTCCTGTTGAAATAAACCATGTAAATCTATTTCTGCTGTTGTCGTATTTCTTTCTTGCAACCATACGCTTGTCTATAACAGTAACAACATTTAGTCTTCTTTAATATTATATAAATTTAATCTGCCCAACAATCTTTAAATTCATGTTCCTATGCGAGCTGCAGTCAATACTTTTATCAATCTTTTGTCCATTGAAGTAGTCAAACTTTGAATTGTAGATGGGGTTATGGAGATTACATTCATTATTTGCTGTTTCAGTTCTTTTTTGCTTAAGCCAATTCATCATCCAGAAAGATGTCAAGTTCTTGGAGGATGGCATCATAAAGCTGCTTCAAAGATGGCAAAAGTTTGTGGACGAAAATAGTACATATGTGGTTGAATAAATCTATGTACAAATGTCTAAATATTGTCTATGAAATTCACTTAAAAATGCTATGCACTTTTGTTCCAACCCAGTATATAGGATAACACCTCTCACTATGTTGTAATAACAGAAAACATATTTGCAAACAGAATAGATCAGATATGAAAAATAATACAGTTTACCAATAAAATTTACTCTTATGCATACACTTACCATAATTTCCAAGCTTCAAATCAGGACATTTTTTTCTATTTTTATTATTAATTTCATGTATAATAACGTGCTTCAGGGCTGACAAAAGAAAAAAATGAATATTGATAGCTTATATCACTGGGACGGACCTCTCAAATCGAGACAGTCTGACTAAACTGGGATTCATGGCAAGCCTACTTATGTATAGTCCTCTTCTATTATCAATGTTCACATCTTTCTTATGTACTTAGTTATTGACCATGATTCCTTAATAAATAAGTCATAATGTTAATCATTTTGCTTGTCCAGCAAGCAATTTTAATATATTAACCTATATCCTCCTGGTATCAGTTTAAACTGGCATTTTTTTTCTATATATCTAAATCATAATCATAAACTATAATTTTGAAAAGTAATATGCCACTGAAATATGTTGAAAAATTTCCAGGTTTTCATCTGAAATCAAGAAAATAAGAACTTTAAGCAAAACTGTTACAATATATGGAAAAAGATAGTGTCAGTTTTAATCAATGTCTTATTTTTTTTTTTTTTACATATATTGAAACTATAACTAAGCAAAATGGTTACATCATATAGAGAAAATAGTGTCTGTTTAAACAGACACCAAGAGGACATGGGCTAATGATTAAACTAATTCTGAAATACATGGTTATAATTAATGTATATTTGATAATGGTCTTACATAAATTTTTAACTCCTAGACTGAAAAGCATCTGCCATCTACAGAGACATACTTAAGTCTTTTTTTTAATCATTTCACCATATAAAAAGGCAATAAAGCCACAAACACACAGGATTACTGACTGTGAAATAATATGTGAAAAAGAAAGACATTATTAAGGAGAGAGAGCAATAAAAGAACAGGAATTAATAAGGCAAGAAATAATGATTGATATTGCAATTAAATTTTTGAAAATCAAAGTTGATTAGAATGCAAGAAACTAGAAGAGAATTCCACAAGTGAGAAGTGCAAGAGAAGAAACTGTTAGCAAAGAACTTATGGTTATATCTTGCCATTTCAACTTTAGAATGATGAAACCTTGCTGCCAATCTCATACTTAAATTCATAAATTCAAGATACCAAAGAAGAAAGTAATATTTATTTTGTTAAAAAAAAAAAAAGACCAAAAAGGGAGGATGGAAAATGCTGGTCTTCTTTTGTCTTATAATTAAACCTATCTATATTTCTGAGATACAGTATTGTAATTATTTACACTATTTACATTTTTCAGACTGTTGTCCTCATCTTCGTTGGCATATTCACAATGTTTTGGGCCTTGTACACTTTGGCCTTTTTCAGGTGATTGGAATTTTGAACCAAACTGTTTATTTCATCCACCAGGGTAGATTGTTCTAGTTCCATGTGCCATGCCTCTTCTGGATATCTCACTATCAGTTATTTCCCTTTGACTCAACTCTCCAAGTTATTGTTCACAACTCTTTGGATCAAGTCACTGGATTACTTCAACGAACGCTTTTATGCAATGGGTGCTTGAGGTGTAGGAATGTTAGGTTCAACATTCATGTCAGCTTCTGGTGGAACTTTTCTAATTGTCACCACATTTTTGGTATATTGGGTCATACTGCTCCTTCAATATCTGTCTATATTTCTGAGATGAAGTATTGTAATTATTTATACTATTTACATTGTTCAAACTGTTGTCCTCATCTTTGTTGCCATATTAACAATGTTTCAGCCATTGTACACTCCGACCTTCAACAGGTGATTGGAATTTCAGAGTGTTAGAGAAAAACAATAATACCAACAAATTGTAATATGAGCTCTGATAAAAAAATAATTCTGAGACATTAGATTTATAAGTCCCAAAAATTCATACACTGAGGACACATGACTCAAGGACACATACCCTAGTGGATAAAAACGTTGACAGAGATAATTCAGTGACTTGACCCAAAGAACTGTGGGCTCAGTAGTTTGCTACAGCAGAGATAAACAATAACTTGGAAAGCTGAATCAAAATCGTAACTGATACTGGGATATCTGGGAGAGGCATGGCATGTGGAGCTAGAACAATCTACCTTAGCAGATGAAATAAAAGTTTTGGTTCAAAATTGCAATTACCTGAAGAAGGCCAGTGCTAGCTTGCCACAATTACTGTCCCAAATATACCACAGTATTCCTTACCCCAAAACAATACATTCTTACTTCAACATAATATGGAATCCTAACTAGTTCCCATAAGTACAATTTTTGTCTGGGCAGCGGGGGGATAAAAAGAGGAAAGCTCATCAGAATTGTCACCATGAAAGTATTTATAGAAGATGTAGAAGGAAGATATGCTATAGTGGTGGGAAAGTGATTGAACCTGAGATGCCAGTTCAGGACTAATAACATTGCAGAGTCTTCTTTGTATTTTATCAAGAATCTCTAAATATATAGCAGAATCACTAGACCAGATATGGTAGAAATATTCAATGCATGGATGAAAGGTAGACATAAATGTGTAAGATAGATTTGGTGAGAAAAATAGTCTAGCATGACACAGTGACCCTAATTTCCTGCCAGCAGTTCATTTTCTTAGAAATCATTCCACCTCATGTCAGTGGAAAACCATAGCCCTAGAATGTGCAATGAGTTCCTCTCCTGGAGGTTAGCAATTGACATAAAATTAAAAAAAATAAGACAAACATATAAGATAGAGAATAAATAAATTATAGTATTAGAACATGACCTTGTTTAATGTAAACAAACAGATTCAGAAAACCTGTCTATCTGACAATGTTAAAAGAAATATGAAAGTCATTCTGAAATATGGTTGGAGGCAAAAACATTATAGGTAAGTCTTTGGTTTATCAGTTGGAAAAAAGTCATGGAGGAAATAATGTTTTCATTTAAAGTAGGTGATATTTTTTGTAAGATAAATAATACTGTAATTTATTTAATAAGTCTAATTCATAGTTATAAAATAAGTAATATTCTAATAAGTTATTTACTCTCTTTACATTGTTCAGACTATTGCCATCATTTTTATTGTCATATACATGATGTTTTGACAATAAAAATGAGGACAACAGTCCGAACAATGTAAATAGTGTAAATTGTTGCAATACCTCATCTTAGAAATATAGACAGATTCTAATAAGTTTGTTTATTAAAATATTACTTTAATTATGATGAATTAAGCAAAACTGTTATCAGTATTTAACACTCACAGGATATATTGAAGGCAAAGGAAAGCAGTGAATAATCTGCCTAACAAGCTTGTGTAAATGATTAGCAGAACAGGGATTAGGATTGATTGATTTGTTTTTATTTAGGGTTTATCAAGTGTGAGCAGGTTATTTAAAGTCAGAAAATATATTTAGATCATAAGTTTTTTTTAGAGATAATAGTGATTTTTATTGATACTAATAACCCATAGATGAGTAGAGAAGAGGTGGGATTGTATCTTTCCCAAGTATATTTGGGTATAAGTGAATATAATGAATCCAACAGGTATTGGAACTAGGCTCTCCATTTTCCAACTGTAAGCCATTTATTCATTATACCACCCACACATCCAAGCTTGCAGCACCTGGTATTCCCAAGCAGTAACCCATCTAGGTACTGACCAGTCTCAACATTGCTTAACTTTGGTGACAGTCCAAGCACTGGTGTGTCAATGGGATATGGCTGTAAACCCCAGGATTAGGTGAGATAGAACAAACATGGCTAAGAGCTGCAAATAACAGGAAGTTGTGGAAATTTACAACTGACCATGTCATGAAGGGACACTACAGATAAACGTTCCCAAATTAATTGTCAGTGAAAAGTGTAATTAAAATTAAATCAAAATGATAAAGAAGAAGAAAGACATATCTCATGAAAATATTGCATTCAGTGTCCATAATTCCACAAATAAAGTTCTGGAGTTGTTACTTTTAAACTCTATAGACATTGTTGGTTATAAGTCTTAACTGTTGGGAAATTAAATATTGTAAAGATTAAAATGGACTGATATGAAATGAATATTATTTTATTTGATGACATATACTCTCATCAAATTTAAAAAAAATAAAAATAGAAAGCCCGCCCCCAAATCTCTAGATTTTATAATTAAAGTTATGTGGTAAATATTTACCTAGATGCCCTTGACTACTGGTATTTATGCCTCACCTAACTCCATTATACAGTAATATCAAATGTAAATATAGAGGAGATAGAAAGTAAATTCAAACTTACTTAGCAACAACTGTTGAATTAGTAATAAAAAAAACCATTAAAAATTGACTGATGCGAGAAGTCAAAAATAAACAAAAGACTTTGTTCTTCTTTTAAGATATGAGAAATAATAAAATATCTTTTTGGACTTTTTCTAATGCCATCTCCCTTCAGGATATAACTGATCATGACTCTCCACAGATTCTGTTTTCTTTATTATTTCTGAATTGCTGTGTAGTCATGGAAAAGATGGTGGAATGATTTCCCAGTGCAGGGTTCTCCACAGTTTGGAAGTCAGTTTTCTCAGGCTGGTTGCCACATAAAACTAGAGAGTCCAGTCTACTCATAGCTAGTGGGAGGATAGGTGGATTCATGCCTTTCTCAAAGGAATTAGTTTGACAGTGAGCACATCAACTAGGGGGTAGGAATATTGTATATGAAAAGACCTGTTTTTTCTAAAAAGCAGCATTTCAAATTCTGGGTTTGATTTGGGTTTAACTATTATTTAATTTTTTTTTATAAATACTAAAATGAGATGTTGTGAGTTTCCCGTGTGTCGGTGTATGAATTAAGACAAACACAGTTGTAGAGGAAAATACTGGTATATTCATAAATGCAATTAACAATAGAGTGATTAATAGAACGAAGGTTGGTTAGTACGAACAATATCCAAAGTCTATAGTCCAACGGTATGTACCGGGTAAGCTTATCTGGACTGCTCATGCTGACTCTCTCTCTCTCTGACGCGCCCCTCACTCTCTCCAGAGCTGACTTATATAAGAGGGACCAGTCCATTACTAGTTAGAAGGTGGGTGCGCCCCAACATAAAATTTTGACTAGTAAAAAGCTTGAGAAATATTCAAGATACTGTTACAGTAAACAAAATGGTAATGCTAAATGTACTGAATGATATGACTGGAAGAGAAGATGGTAAGATTATGAGCATAAAGAAGAAAGATTACAATTGACTCTTGACTTGAAAAGGTCAAAATTGAATTGTTCAGGGAAGCAGCCATGCAGGAGCCTGTTTCACAAATTGGCAGTTCTTGGAGAAAAAATCTGAGTTGAACTTTCTTCTTACATTTGAAACAAGGAAGAAATGAGGATGATTTGTCTCTGTGGAAGTGGCTTGGTATATCTTAATTGTAAAGAGAGACAAATGCACTACCCTTTCAGCCAAAAACTAAACTCTAATTTTGGTAAATGAGTAGATATGTGAATCATCTATGTAGATAAGTATGTAGGTAGATAATGTTAGTTTAAGATAACTATATAGTGAAATGGAAAAGACAGAAAGACATAACATATAGTCAGGTGTCTTCCAGTATTGTAAATGTTTACTGAGGCAAAGTTATCACTAACCACCTCCTCACTTCAGTAAATTTTTATTTGCCTTTTAAATAGGCCAAGAAATCTTCCATGTATTGATCATACTGCTATTTTTTTCTTGTAGTTTATCTTTTTCTTGTTTTTTTATATTTTTTTTATATTGTTTTTTTTCTTCCTTTTCTTTCTCTTTCTTTTACTTTTGCTATGTAAATAAAAAAAGTTTTCTTTTTTGTACATTACAAAAAAAATCTCTAGAATCTTAGCATTTATTCTGATTCCTATAAATATCTCTGTTGACTTACCATTGGCTTATGTGTTTGTGCAAAAGAGAAAATATTGATGTTTATTCCAAAAGAACAGAGTTAAATAAAATAAGACAGCATAGCTGATGAAAAAGTTATAAAATACACCAATATGAATTTAGCACAAGGATAAATAATAGATTGACAGATTTGCAGATAGGCAAATGATGGATGGACAAATATGTGGGTAGGGAAATGATGGATGGATGGACATATATACAGGTAGGTAAAATGATGGATGGACATATGTGGGTAGGGAAATGATGGATGGATGGATGGATGGACATATATGCAGGTAGGGAAATGATGGATGGACATATGTGGGTAGGGAAATGATGGATGGACATATGTGGGTAGGGAAATGATGGATGGACATATGTGGGTAGGGAAATGATGGATGGACATATGTGGGTAGGGAAATGATGGATGGACATATGGACATATATGCAGGTAGGGAAATGATGGATGGACATATATGCGGGTAGGGAAATGATGGATGGATGGACATATATGCGGGTAGGGAAATGATGGATGGATGGACATATATGCAGGTAGGGAAATGATGGATGGATGGACATATATGCGGGTAGGGAAATGATGGATGGACAGATATGTGGGTAGGCAAACTAATTATATGAGTTGAGTGTTTAGAAATATAACTTAAATGTAAAACTCTTCTGAATGAAATAATACAGCAGGTTTATAATTATCATTAATGACTTCTTCAGGATGCTCATGATCATGGCACTCCACAATTTCCTGTCTTTTGTAATAACTATAGTAAATTTAAAGAAAAAATTCCTAAAATTCGATAAAATATTAGATTACAGAGAATACTTTCCAAAATTTTAAAAATTTATGGGTAGTTAATAACTATGTAAAGAAGGTGCTCACATTATATTTGTCAAGTAATTTTTTTAGATATGTCTCCTGTAGAAAAAAATTACTTTACTCTCTGGTTGTCAATCTGTCAACATCTTATCAAAACACCTACCTCCATGTTAAAAAATGCAATTGTGCAATATTTTAAACTAAAAGTAAGCAATATCTGTTTTAAATCAGATTAATTAAACTTTAATTAAATTTTCAGAAAATTATATTTTATTTCAGAAGGAGTGTTTAATAAAAAGAATTACATTGTGATGACAGATGGTGAAAAATGGCTAAAATCAACAGTTTTTACCAATTTCAAAAATAAAATCTCCTTCCAGTCAATTTAAATTATTTTTGAAATACACCAAAGTATTTTTCTTATTGGAAATATTAAATTTAATCTATCAGCTTGAAATTAAAATTAAAATAAAAGCTTCAAGAAAAATTTTTCATTTTTTAAATTCATTTTAAATTTTAGGTATTGCTTTTCTCTGGTGGTACTTTACCGTATGATGAGTCCAAATAATTAAAAAGATTCCAGCATAAAAAACATAGAAAACAAAATAGAATATTTATTTATACAATAAAGTTGAATATATACATCTTACAAATTACATACAATGTCTTTAGTGACTGTTAAATGGTAACTGAATTATACCTTTTTTGTCAAAATAGTGACTCTCTTTAATGATGACATACATAGTACTTATAGTAAATACTAAAAGCATATACAGAAAATAAGATGTCAAAATGCCCATCCCCATAGAATCATTAGTGGATATAACATAAATACTAAAATTTATGACTAATTTATGTTTTTCTATAAAAATTGAAATCCACAAGCATACTGAGAAAAAACTGTATAGACTTTTACCTCTCACAGAAAAGAATTTGTAATAAGCCAATTCTGTTAACTGTTAGTCTTGTTGCAAGAACATGATTTTTGCTCACATGGCTAGAATTAACTTAAAATCACCATAGTAACATCAATGCTTATGACTATATATATATATATATATATATATATATATATATATATATATATATATATATATAGTCATTTCACCCCAAACAAGGCAATAAAGCCACTAAGACACAAGAGATTACTGAGTGTAAAAGAATAAGAATTAAGAAATGAGGACAATAAAAGAATAAGAATTAAGAAGTCAGAAGATGAGGATTGACATTTCACTTGAAATTTTAAAGATCAAAGTTGACTGGAAAGAAAGGAGTTAGAAGAGAGTACAACAAGTGAGCAGTGTGGGGGAAGAAACTGCCAGCACAGAACTTACTATTACATCTAGTGATGTAAACTGTAAAATAATGGGACCTAGCTGCCAATCTAGTACAGTGCTTAAATTCATAAAGTCAATGTATGATAGAGGAAAGCTCATGGGAACAATTACCATGAAAATATTTATAGAAAATGAGCAGGGAAGCTACATTACGGCAATGGGAAAGTGATTAAAGTTGAGATGCCAGATCAGGACTGCATTACAGATTATTTTGGATTTTATCAAGAATCTCTAAATACATAGCAAAATCACCAGATCAGATATGGCAGCAATATTCAATGCATGGATGAATGGTAGACTTATAAAGATGTAAGATAAATTCTGGCAAGAAAAATTGTGAAACTAACTTTTCTAGAAGTAGACTTAGCATTTAATTCAATATAATTGTTCCACTCCAAGTTAGAAGAAAATGTTAACCTGAGAAGGCTATATATCTAAAGTAGGATTTTTGGAAAGTTATGTCTTTGTGTTAAAATTCAAAATAATGAGCCTCACTTGGACTTAAACAGTTGCTAGCTGCATACCAAGGAGACTTTAATCATTCTGTTGTTTATATTGTATCTCAAGTGTTGAGATGTAAAGAAAATCCAACCAAATTTTTCTCACCTATTCTAGTCACTTCCCTGGTGAAGTAGACCCAAATGAAGAAATACTAAATTTACATGCGAATCTACTCCAGTTGAATGTGTGGGTAATGTGATGGTTAGCAACTTGAACAATGAGAAATAAGGAAACCGGAGTTCAAATTCCAGTAGACTTTTGTTACATACTCTTGGAAAAGGTATGAATCTATCTCTTTCATCCAAGCTATGGGTTAAATAGCAGGGCTGACTGGGATCTTTAGCCTTTAACCAAAAACTCTGAATTCCTAAACCCGAGTAGATGGAACTCAATAACATAGGAACATGTTGTGGTCTAAGAGAAAAAAAATTCAAACAGAAAACCAATCATTCCTCAGAGATTGAGCATGGGGTCAATGGTCTCATCCTGTGGATCAATCTGATTACAGAAATCTCACCAAGAGGACTAATGTGCTATAAGCATGTTTCTATCCAAGTTAACCTAAGGAATGTGATGGGACTGCTTCACAAATTTATCAGTCCATGTAAACCCATTATGATTACTCTCAGGAACAGTGTAGGATGGCATTTTTTCCCTTATTTTTACCCAATACAAGATCCAAGAGCCACTAAAGATAGAAGGTTACTGAATAATGTTATATGAGCATAAAAAGAGGCAGTAAGAAGTGAAGATTATAGGAGAGATAATGGTTAACTCTAGACTTGTAGAGGTTAAGATTATAGTGATATGAAAACATCCTCTTGAGAGTCAGTTCCACAAAGTAGCAACTCTTGAGAAGAGTGGAACTTCCTTCTTATTAATGTAATACGAAAGGAATTAGAATGATTCATCCTAGTGGCTGTGGCATGGTGGGTCTTAGCTGCAAAGGTCAAGACTGGTGGAAGTAAGGTGTAACTAGTCAGAACATTTGACATAGAAATAATGATTGAGTAGTGAGAGGTTTGTGATGTTTCATCTGTGGGACAGGGGGTTGTAGGGTGGAAAATAATTCATCACCCATGAGGCCACATAGATGCTTTTGAACTGGGCAAGTGAGGGCTGGCCAGCTCCAGCATGGATAAGACAGTAAGAATTCATTTTTAGTCTGATCTGGCTCTTGTAAAACTAGAGCATATCAGGAGGAGTCAGATACTTACTGGAACAGTACAAGCATCTTTAGCAACCAATCATATATATACAGGTTCCACTTGGGGTGTGGGGTGAGCTTCAGTCCCAATAGGCATTGAGAGAACTGCCATACATCATAATGGGTGAAAGTTCAGGATCCTCTTAATGAGGATAGAATGTTATTAATTTGGTCTTGGTGAAGATGGGAGATTGAAAAGTAGAATTTGATAATTTAACTACTGAATTTCGTATTTTTTACTTAGCAAGGTTAAACATTCAGACTGTATGCTGTACATTGAAAATTAAAAGAAATAGATTCAGTGGTCACAGACTAAGGTAAGTGTTTTTAACAGAATAGGTCTAACATATGCCTATTATATATATTTTATGTAAATGTTGCTACAAAAATGCATTGAAATTTGGAAGAAAGTGATAGGGACTGTCATCAAAGCTGACCCTGGATGAGGCTGCCCTCTGACCCCTGAAAATTCATTTGGTCCCCTGCCCCCTTGAAAATGATATAAACTAATTTTAGTGTACAAAATCTTACTTGCTGCTCCCTTGATTTAAAAGCCTGGCACCTCCACTCAAAACACCCCAGAAATGGGCCTGATAATACAGAAGTAATGCAAGCATTACTGATAATATTATATGTATAATATAAATTAGTTGCAAATAACAACTGTTTATCCATCTACTGATATGGATTTCAGCAGAAAAGTTCACTATTATAGGTGATTGACCTATCACTATATAGTGGACTCTTCATGCTATAACATGTCTATACAAGAAATATCATGTTAAAAGGACACTGAAATTTCAATTGGTTCTGTAGTAAACTTTTAAAGCAAGGTGTGTGTATAAAAGTGGACACTGACGTCAACACTCAGCAGTGACAAGAGAAAAAAATAATATTAAGCAAACAATATATGCAAGACAAAAGTAGGTAAAGCAACAGTAATGAAGCAAAAAAGTTCACAAACTAAGAATGGTGTTAACACAGAAAAGGCAATACAGACAAGTGATTGCAGTGTTCTGATGTCAAAACAAGAAAGAACAGATTAAATCAAAAAGTGGCCTATCTTAGCTATGAAGGTATCCCAGCTTGCATCTGTTTATCTGTTTTGTTTATAAATTTGGGGAGAGGGGATGTTTTTGCAGTCATTCCAAAAGGATTGAAGCCAACAGTAATTTTTAATATTTTATAAGTACAATGTATTTGCAAAATTACTTAAATATGCTACACTTTTTTGACTGCACAGTTAAACTAGTTTTACTATAGAAATAAATTTCATAGATTTTATTAAATGCAATAAAAATCAAGAAAAAAGTGATTGCTAGTATGTGAGAATGTAAGCTTTACCAAAGAGTAGAGATCGTATATCATGCATATGGAGTGCCCATAATTTTGCTATAGAAAATGGGATGGTCGGCATTAATGTTTAATTTATTATTTAAGAAATATTACAAATGATTTTATTATGAAATTCATTGAGAACTAAGAAGAGGATTGTCAGCAGTTAGAAATTAATACATGCATCACTGACAAAAACAAGACTATTATGTATATATTTAAGCCATGCAGTTACTCTATGAATGAGCTTTATTTTAGTAATTTAAATTTGTTAGAGTAGCCAATTTTTGTTAGTATATGTAGTCAAAGTTCTCTTAGCCTTTCATCAATGTCTATCAACAGAGCCAAAACAGCAATTATTGAATTTCAAGCAATCATTTCCTTTCCCTGAACCAGTGAATTTTATTATCTATATTTTATCTAATCTATATCAGATCTTATTATGCAAGCCAATGTTTTCACAATAAAATTGCTATTAACCAATTAATGTTGATAAAATTTTCAGGATAAACTTATGAGTAATGTATCATGTAATTTTCAATTTATAATCCTGTTCTCATTAAGAAATGATACCAACTTGTGTCAAGTCTTATTATACAAATCAATTGCATTTAGCATAAATTGTTATTTATCTGGTAGGCTGATCTTCTTTTAGTGTTTATATCTGACTTAATCTGCTAAGGATCATGTCCCACTCTTTTAGTGTTTAAATCTGACCTGATCTATTAAGGATCATGTCTGTCTCTTGATATGTCTATGTATGACCTGATCTGCTAAGGATTATGTCCCACTCTTAATGTGTTTATATCTGTCCTGATTTTCTAAGGATCATGTTCCACTTTTGATGTTTCTATATTTGACCTGATCTGCTAAGAATCATGTCCCATTCTTGATGTGTTTATATCTGACTTGATTTACTAAGGATCATATCCTACTCTTGATCTGTCTATTTCTGACCTGATCTCTCAAGGATCATGTCTTTGTTTTGATATAAATATGTCTTGATCCTTGTCTTTTTTATTTCACTCCATTGTTAAATTTGTCTCTGCTATCCCAGCTGCTATTAAGTCATAAGTAATTCTATTTTTAGGAACCAACTGTAATGACAAATCATACTATCTTATATCTTAATTAACCTTTCCTTAAATATATCATAATAGGCAATAAAAAATGGGTTACATAAGACAACATTCACCACAAAAAAGGTAATATTAGCCTTTTCCTTATAAGGAAACATTCAGCATTCATTAACCAAGCATCTAGTGCTACCGTCATTTGAAATTTATCAAATCTTTCTCTTAAAACAATTTTTCAGGAAAACAGGTTTCTCAAGTCCAGTAACAGTTATTGCTCTTTCCACTATTGGAGGTTTCCTACCTAACCTTTTATTTGAAGTAGTATGGAATGTTAACATCTTGATTATATCATCATTTTCCCTTCAAGTTACATGTGCTATCTATTTTAGTTGTTGCTGCTGTTGGTAGTCCTCAAGTGATGTGGTTTCTATTATTTGGTACAGTTTTTTTGTTTGTGAATCTGTATTGCCAGTGCACAATGTTCAAAGAAGGATGATCTTTGCCAAGACTCTCTGGCTTCATTTGCAGAAAGCCATTTTTAAAATACTAGTGCAAAAGTAAAACCAAAAATAACCCTGTAAGATTTGACAGAATACTGTGGTGGGTAAGATTTGATCTTTTGTGGAGCTATCAAGTTCTTATGACTTAGTGGATAAAACAGCTGGTGTGTTTAACTAAATTTATAAGAGACTTGAGTTTAAATCTCTCACCAAGAGCTTATCCTTTATTCCCTATTCAAGCTATCTACTCACTTGCAGGAAAATAAAGTTCTCAAGTCCAGTAACAATTATTGCAAGTTCCAGTATTGATGGGGGCTTCCTTACTAATATTTTATTTGAAGTAGTGTGGAATGTTATCATTTTGATTATATCATTGTTTTCTCTTTCATTTACATGTGCTATCCATTTTAGTTGTTGCTGCTGTTGAAATTTCTCAAATGGTGTGGTTTATGTTATTTGGTACAGTTCTTTGTTTGTGATCCTGTAGCATTAGTCCACAATGTTTGAAGATGGATGATCTTTGCCAAGATCCACTGGCTTCACTTGCTCAAAGCCATTTTTAACCATTGATCTTAGAAAGCATTTGTATACAGCTGAGTGTTTAGATATTTCTGAATGAGTTTGACACCATGCATATCCATATAAAAGTTTCAACCTAATGAGGCTACTTAAGAACATGAATCAGATTTAGCACAGCCTATTCTTTGTTCGATTTCCTTATCCCCTATACTAAATTTGTTATAACTGATCCATACTCCAAAAAGTTTAGTGTAAAGTGTTTAGTATTTACTAAATTCACATCCTGATTTTTATGATGGATTCAGACTATATGTCATCATTGTTTTCATTCCAATTCCAGATCATTGTTTCTGTTTTGGAAAGGTTTATTTTGAGTCCTATTTCTTAGAATACTTGGTAGAGGATGTCAAATTTTTGTTCAAGATCATTCTTATCCCAACTATGAATACCTATGCTATCAGCATAGGCTGCTTCATCATCAGTACATTGGCCTTAGGAGAGAAAGAAGGATTGTTGTTTGCTATTAATAGATTTGTTCAAGATATGGTGTAGAATGTTTAAATCTTCGGTGCCCATCTCTTCACATTTATTCTTATAAATGCACATGGCATAGTCTAAGAGAAGATTAAATAGACAAGCTTTCATTTCCTTAATGAAATCCCCGATAAGGTTTAAAATATTTCCAAAACTGGGGTCCTCGCTAAACATGTAAGATTTTGTAAACTGATAAAGTTCCTTTATTAAATCAATGAATTCAGTGGATTTGGAACTTGGTATGTAGTTTCTAATAAATGAAAAGAGGAAGTTTCTATTGCTGTGAGATCAACATAGCTGGTATATAATTTCCTATTAGAGAGGTATATAATTTCCAACAGTTGTTTGATGACATATATTTCATCATTACATTTCTTATCAGAACAAAAACCAAACTGAGATATGAGGAGTTGACTTTCATAAAATGATGAAAGCCTAGTTAATATGTTTATTAATACTTTCATCATAATAGATCCAACTGAGATACCTCTGTATGTGTTTCAGTTTTGAAGTCTACCTTTTTGTTTCCATAGTGCATTAATGCACAATAAACCCCACTTTTTGGGGACAGATTGCTGATTCCAGACTTCTTTCATAAAATAAAGAAACTTATTGAATTCAGGGAGAAAATATTATTTTCCCCAAGTTCAACCTGAATATCTATTGAAATCTCCACAACTAACCCAAGAAGAAAAGTAATGTTGTGAGTTCATGGAGTTCTTAAAAAGCAATAAAACAGTAAATGCACATTTATGCATCAAACAGCGTCAATGTTGTCCTGTGCTTGTCAATATGAAAAATGTCGTTCTTCTTTATGACAACACAAGACACCATACAACGAGAATAACACCAGAAAAATTTGGTTAGACTGTTCTACCCCACTTGCCATATTCACCTGATCTTGCACCAAACAATTATTACCTTTTTGATAACTTCAAAAAGCTTTTATAAGAAAAATTTTCTTTTTTCTTTTCTTTTTAATGATTTCAGCTCAAACAAGGCAATAAAACTGTTAAATAATATGAGAAAAAGAAAAAAATTATTAAAGCGAGAGAACAATAAAAGAACAGGAATTAAGAAGACAGAAGATAATGATTGACATTGTATATAAATTTTTGAAGATTGAAGTTAACTGGAAAGCAAGAAACCAGAAGAGTTCCATAAGCAAGAAGTGTAAGAAAAGAAACTCTTAGCATAGAACTTATGGTTGCATCTAGTCATTTCAATTGTAAAATTATGAGACCTTACTGCCAATCTAGTACTGCGTTTAAATTCATAAAGTCAAAAAAGAAGAAAGCTCATCAGAACAATTATCATAAACATATTTTTAGAAAATTTACAGGGAAGCTAAAACCAGATTCAAGTGTTCGCCAAAAACTTTTTCACATTAAAACATGGAATTTTGCTCAAAAGATATCAAAGAGCTGCTTGATAAGTGACAACAAGTCATTCCAAAAAATGGTGAATATATAATTAAATAAAATTTAACCGTAGTTTATTTTTTGAAGAATAAAGTTGAGAAACAAAAAAGAAAATTATTTATGAGTCTACCTAAGATAAAACTATTCTTTTTTAATCCAGTTCTGCTTGTAATAAACATTTCTTTATTACAGTCTTTTAACCCCTGACTTATTCTTTTCATATTCTACAAGTACCTCCTCATTTATTTTTGTTTATTCCTTTGCTATTTCTCTCTCTCCCATTTTCTTTTATATTGATTATATTAGAAAGATGCTGCTTACTCTTATATAACAGACCTCACCTCTACACTTCATCTCACCACCATCTTTATATTCACAACCACCCCACAACACATTGCCCCGCCTTTCTTCAACCTGCATAAACCATGTTATTTGCTTTTGAATTTCTTTTGTGTTTTTGCTTTCTACTTGACTAGTGCAGAGAAAAGAAGCTGTTGTGACTTTCACTCGTTTTTAACACAAAACTAAACTACTTGCTGGATTTTTTTTTTTTTTAAATTTTATTTTGAACTCTCAACCGCTGCCCAACACTGGAGTCATTACGATATTGCAGGTTAATTTTATATAATTATTGTTATTATTTTCAATGTTACATTGTAGCTGATCTTTTTTTTTGTTAAACATTACATATGACTAAATTACATGCATATCTTTTAAAAATTCTGTTATGCACTTCAAATAATATTTTTCATTCAGGTTGCAAGTATAAAAATGTTGTGTATGAAAATGTTTTATATTCACAGTTTTATTTTTATCCATGATTATTGTCTATTCTTTAAAATTATCTTTTCTAATTTATCATTTTATCTTTTAATCACAATTCCATAACAAAATTGTATGTTTACTTAAGTTTTCACTTTTCTTTAAGTTGTTCGGATCTTTTCAACTAAACTCCTAATCCGTTGGGAACCTAAATTCCTGAAGTGAAGGAGTTAAGAAAAGTTCAAGTTAAAAAAAAAAAAAAAAAAAAAAAAAGCATAAGCTCAAAATAAATAGAAAGATTTAAATTTAAGACAAAATTCAACTGGATTAATGTGTGCATATGAGTAAACATACAAGTATTATACAATGTCTTATACACACAATGCTGAATGCAGACTATATTTTTGTACAGCTAAAATTGGCAATACACTTTCATACATACATATATAATATGTAATAACTTAATTATACATATAACTTGTATATGAATAAATAATCTAGTTTTCATTTATATGGTTTAAAAGTTTAAATATTTCTAGGAATGAAGATACAAATTTATTATTAATATTACACATAACTAATAATCATCTTTCTTGTGTGATAATTATTATTATAACATGATATTCTATAGCATCTATTATGTTAATATTGCTTGCTTGAGAATGAAATTTTATGAATTTGTTTTATCATATTAAACTGCACTGATGATCTAAAACATATATATATATATGATAAAATATAGTTTTAAGCTATGCTCTGTTTATGGTTTAAAGTGCTCAATATCAGGAATAGAGCATATATAAAAGTGGACATGGAAGTTAACACCCAGAGGCAACAGCTTGTTTCATGCTAAACACAATTGTCAGGCCATCTGATTCATTGTTTTTATGGTGCCTAATGATTGCATTTAGAATGAAACAGACTGTTGCCTCTGGTTATGTATACACACAAACACACAAGATACTACACAGTGTATAGAAAAGAGTATAGGAATTTAATGTAGTATAGGCTTTTGTTGTTGTCCTTTGGGTGTAGTAGAATCTAATACTTAATTTTCAACCTTTTTTATAAGTACTTCTTCGATAGAGATGGTGAAGACTAAAGGTTAGGATAAATAATTTCTTTTTCATGCTTAAATTCCCTAAACTTAGACTTAGGTAGTAAATCAGCTGTATGTGTTTGTGTGTGTGCGTGTGTGTATATATATATATATATATATGACAAAGTGGAAAAGGTTTGTGTTTTGCCCTTTAAGACTTCAGCAGGCTCAGCAAGAACCTGGATGCAAATTCACCATGGATGTCCAGGCTCTAGCAGCATTTTACCATTCCTGTAAGATCTTCTATTATCACAATGTGGGATATTTAGTAACAAAAGTGATGGAAACATCAGCATGGGGTGTGTGTTTATATGGGGGGGGGGCGGAATCTAAATGAAATCAACTGGATGGTGTACCTGAAACACATACTAAAAAAAAAATTGTTTTTAATTTTAAAATTACCAGCATCTCTTGTTTGCGTACATGTAGTCACTTCAGCGTAAACATAAAATGAATTTGATGATGTCCTAATGGACAAAATGTGTCACATGAAAACCTTTTCCACTTTGTTATACTTCTTTCCCCTAAAATTTTTTTAATATATAAAAATTTATATATCTTTATCTTATATTTTGTTCCTGATGATTGCTATGTTCATGAAAATCAGAGTTGCACCAAATGTTGAGGAACAAATATATATCTATTATTAGTGTGTATATATTTTAGATCATTATCAGTACAGTTTAACATGGTTTTAAACAAATATTCATAAAATTACATTCTCAAGTAAGCAATATTGTCATAATAATAAATGCTATAGAATATCCTGTAATATTAATAAGTACCAGGCAAACTAACTTATTAGTAGTAACATTAATAATAAATTTATATCAACATTCTTAGAAATATTTAAACAATATACATGAAATGTATACTGTTCATTCATATTCAAGATATTTGTATAATCAAATTACATGTAGATATATGTGCATTATATATATATATATATATATATATATATATATATATATATATATATTTATTATAAGAGATTATAATAAAAACATTTTGAAATCACTACACAAAAACTTTCATGTTTCAATATCACGATTGTATTTCTTCAAACCATGGTCAGTAACTAGTGATTAAATGATTTTTAAGGAAATTTAAAAACAAAGTGTTACCTCTTTAAAGTTAAAGGCTGGGTATATAGGTAACACTTTGTTTTTAAATTTCCTTAAAAATCATTTAATCACCAGTTACTTACCATCGCCTGAAGAAATATAATCGTAGTATTGACACATGAAGCTTTTGTGTAGCGTCTTCAAAATGTTTTTATTATAATCTCTTATAATAAAAGTATAATAATAATATATTGCTCTACTTTGTATTGTGCACTTTTTAAAAAGTAAATGCTACAAACAGTGGATTTTTACTCCATTTGTTCTTTCTCTCATTTGGATATATATTTGTATGTACAGTACTTAGTGGAAAGTGCTCAATATCAGTGATAGAGCTAAGATATTCAGTTGTATGGATATGAGTTTGTGACCCTGTGTCTGATGATTGCAAAAGCATGAAACCCAGGGTCACAAACTCATATAAATACCACTGACTATATATATATATATATATATATATATACACACACACACTTGTATAATGTGTGATGTTTATTTTAAATACAACTGTACTTTTTGATTACATTAAATGTATATATAGTTTGGTCAAAAGCATAGCCATGCCCAGCAGTACATACACTAATTTTATAAACCGTGTGTAATGCAACTCCTTTAAAATTAGCTTAAAAATTAGGTCTTCAAAAGTCACATGATATGCAAGTGTGTGTGTATATATATATATATATATATATATATATATATAAATTGGATATGAATAGGTGTTTCCATCTCATGTATTTTTTACAATGACTAAATTCACAAAGTATTGGGGTAAAGAAAACTTGTTTTAAAAACGAAAAATAACATTTTTTTCACTGCTAATCAGTCATTAAAAAAATTTAAATGTCCCAAAATTACGAATCTTGTTGGGCCATTCTCACAGTTATGCATAAACAGAGAATATTGTAAAAAATATCCCATAGGCAATTTTTTTCACAGGAAATTTTGGAGTGAAGGTCATGGTTAGTTTTAAAGTGATTATGGCAGAAACAATATTAAGAATTAAGTAATTTCAATGGGTAGCTTTTTACTTTTATATACATCTCATGTTTCAAGAAAATAATAATATATTCATGAAAATAGCATTTTTTGTATTATATGGTAACAAGTTATAAACTGGAATTTTGTTAGTCCATTATTTTTCATTATATTTTTTCTTAGTTCATTATATTATTTTTATATTTCTCTTTCTTATATATAATAATAATAATAATAATAATTATTCAAATCTTTTCATGTATTTTAAGACTATCCCGAGGCTATACTTGGAAATATGTCTACATATATATAAGTCACTTCAAAAGTCACATTATTATACAACTTACAGTTATATAAAAACTTATCTAATATATTTAACCATACAAATTGAAATAAGTTTACATCATGTCATAAAATAACATCTTTTAAGAAAAATATGATTTCTAAAATTTACTCTCAAGTCTCTTGAAGAGTGAATGCAATTCTGCAAAACTCAGAGTAAGATAAGTGAACAGATTTATTTTATTTTCTCTGTTATTAATGCTCCATCTCTTGATATTGAGCTCTATAATTACAAAGATTATTTGCTTTAAAAATTTTATCTTCCAGAATAACCCTGGGTGACCTTTTTTAGGTGAAAAACAGTCTTTATTGCAGTTATATAGAACAATTTTGAGAAAATCCTCTTTAATCAAAAGAGAAAGCAATTTGCTAAGATGAAAGTGTATAGAAAGTGCTTTAATCTCTATATCATCCATAATAAATTTATGTCCAGGTTCTTACAACATTTCACCATTCTTGACAGATCTTATCACAATGTGGGATATCTAATAATGAAAGTGATGAAAACAAAGAAAATGAAACTAAATTAAATCAGCTAGACAATAAACCCAGACAAATATTTTAAAACAATAAAAATTTCAGTATACCTTCTCTTTCATGGGTATGTGTAATCACAACATAAACATCACTTTAGTCCAAAGCAGGTCTAAAGTACAAAATGCATCACATGAAAAATGTTTTCCTATTTGTCATAGATTATCCTAAAATATATATAAAGTTTGTTTGAAAGTTTTGGAAACTTAATAACTTCCTCAAGAAAAAAAAAAATGATAAAAATAAAATTCCTTTATGTTCTTAATGAAGAAATTTTGAGACCTATCTGAAATGTTTGGCTAATCATAGAAAATGCTGATAATTTGACAAATAGATTGAATTATCTGATCAGATTTCCTAATACTGACACCTGTTACATTAAGAATAATAGAATCATTTAAATCCTATTTTATTTACTGAGTTTTGATTACCTGCTGTATATTATGCATTGTATTAAAACAAACTAGTAAGGTTATTTAGTGTTGCTTGGATAGAAACAAATTTTTAATATAGCCTGTTAATATAAATTAGATATATATATTTAGAAAAGCAATAATTCTGTCTTTTTTTCTCAACAATGCAATAAACATGTTTTATTTTAATATATATATATATATATATATATATATATATATATATATATATATATATATATATAATGGACTAAGTCTGAGAATTATTTTAATATATTTTCTGTTTATACATTATTTTTATAGATACAAATATTTAAGTAAATGCTCTGTTTATAATAAACAGTATTAACTACATTTACCAGCCTGAATGTCCAAGAAATTTCATAGAAAGTATGTGTCCTCCAACAGGAATTGAACCTGTATCCTACATGGAACTGTCATTCAAAACAGAAAATTTGGAACCAGATGCTTCCTCTGAAGTTAAATTGTATAGCACATCAGGCCAAATTTCTGTCAGAGGACACATATTTTTATGAAATTTCTCAGACATTTAGGCCGGTAAATGTAGTTAATACTGTTTATTATAAACAGAGCATTTACTGAACACATGTACACATCAAGTGCTCCAGACCAGCTGCAATCTTCAGCTGAGCACTGTGCTTCAGCAGAGTTTCAGCCCATTAAGTTCAGTACCTTTCTACATGGTGGGCCTGTAAATAAAATATTTCTATCTATAAAATAACATATAAATAGAATATATATATATATATATATATATATATATATATATATATATATTTTGGTTGGATAGATGTGAGTTTGTGACCCTGGGTTTCACGCTTTTAGCGATCGTCAGACAAACTGATTAATGTTTTAAAAATTTGGGTTTATGTAGATTGCGTGTATTGGTGTTATTGTGGAAGTGGTGGGGGAAATTTTCGTCGTTTTGTCATTCATCGTACTAATGCAAACATCGATGTATGCAGACATATACATACTTGGTCATTTGTCTGACGATCGCTAAAGCATGAAACCCAGGGTCACAAACTCACATCTATCCAACCAAATATGTTAGCTCTATCTCTGATATTGTGCGCTTTCTAATAAGTACTGCACATATAATATATAAATAATTATACATACTTATATTTATTTATATTTATATACACTTTTCACACACACACATATATATATATATATATATATATATATATATATATATATATATATATAATGATTCAGTTTCTGTTTTGGGGTGTGTTATTTTAATCTGAAAAAAGTAAAATGGAATTTTATAATTTCATTACATATTTTTCTATACAAATATTTTTTTTACAAAATAAATATATTTCAGTAGAATGCAAAGAGTAATCATTTTTTAATTTGTTTTTTCTTTTTCATCATTTTGATGCTTTATTATAAAAAAAATTTCCAAATTATAAGTATGTATGTCTAAAAGTCTTTAACACTCAACTCCTGTTGATTAGGGATTAGTAAGAGTACAGTTAAACCTAACTTTGAATTTAAAATATAGTTGGAATTTGGTGAATTACAGAGTAGTTCTCCTTATCTATTTGGTAATAATTGTATTATGAATTCTTTCATTAGGAAATAACTTGACATTGAGCTTCACATCTGCTCTTTCTAACCTTTAAGTAAATCTTTATAATAAAAATTATATATATTTTTATGAATGCTATCATAAGATAGTTTTAGGTATTTTCTATACAACTGTTTCAATACTAATTTTAAAAGTTGGAAGATGTCTTATCAGGAATCTACCATTTGTCTGTGCATTGGATACTGTTGCCATATCTGGTCTGGTGCTCCTGCTATTCATCTTGAGGTTCTTGACAAAATCCAAAGGATCCCTAATGTAATTGATCCTAACCAGGTATCTGAAATTAAGTCACTTTCTCACAGATGTAGTGGGACTTCCCTTTGTCATTTCTACAAATATTTTCATGGCAACTGTTCTGATGAGCTTTTTTCCTTAGTGTCCCAGCTACATGAATTTAAGCATGCTACTAGATTGGCATCCAGGTTTCACCTGTTTACTGTTGAAATAACTAAATGTAACCACCGCTTCTACTCCAACAGTTTCTTTTCTCACACTTCCTCCTGTGGAACTCCCGTTTACTTGCTTCCCTGATAAGTACAATCTTCAAAAATTTAAATGCAACATCCATCGCCATCTTCCGTTTTCTTGAATTCCATTCATCTTTTGCCCTTTCTTCAATCCTCCCTATACTCAGACTTTTCTCTCACTTTCACTCCCTGTAACCCCCTATGTGCTGGTGACATTTTCACCTTGCTAGGGGTGATTTGATAAAAAATGAAAGAAAAAGGAATATTAAGTTCATTTTAAAAAATATTTCAGTAATATTTGCATGTAAAATTTCTTGAGACTGATTTGAATGTTTTCAAAATTTCAAATTTTGTAAAAAAAGTAAACATTCTGAAACTTTATAGTTACCTGCTGTAGAAGGATTAAACCAAGCTAGTCTTGCAGATTATTCTTAATATAATGAGTTCAGTCTTTGTGTTTGGCTTCTAGTATTGTCATTTAAAGTAATAATAAGTGATACCTAATGACAAACTGTTTATTCTGACATCAGATGTAAAATATTTATGCATGCTTATTGGTATATCATCAGTGGTAGTACCTTTGCAGTGAAGCAGTTGACCCTGCTTTACTCAGGTGAATTGGGATGTGGATCTGTATTGGTTCATGGCTGATATCCAATTCTCACATATGCTCAAAAAGTCCACATGAGTACTGCAATGGCCACACACTAGTCAACAGCATCAGCCTGCCAGCTAAACTGTGAGGGTAGTCAGAAGGGTTTCCTGACCCGAGTGACGAAGGGTAATGCCTCTCCCCAACCCACCTGTGCCAAGTGGCCATTGGCCAGTCACCAGCCTGGGCATAGGAACAGTGCCTCATAGGTCAATAGCTTTATTGGTGGGTGGAGGAATCTCTGAGAGGAGGGATAAAGTAACCTCAACATCCCTGTCGTAAAAGGAAACAGCAGGCCATTGCACTATTTTGTAATTATAACAGAAATCGAGGGAGTGGTGACCACAGTGGTGCAAAATGTGGCAACTGAATAAATGAATGACTTCATGTGTATTGCTCTATTGTAACCTTGTGCCAGACTATGAAAAACTATCTATCTATCAATATAAGATATTAAGACATGTTAAAAATCGCTACATAATGGCAATTATGTTTCAGCACCATAAATGTGTCTCCTCAGGTGATGTTAAACTAAATTACTGCAGAGTTCATTCATTCCACCAATTCAGACCTTCCCAGCTAAGACCCACCATGTAATATACACAGGAATTAATCACTCCAATTCCCTTCATATTCCATTACTAAGAAAGGAAGTTCCATTTGGACAGCTTCTTCCTAATAACTGCTACTTTGTGGCACTGACTCCCACGTAGATGCTCCCCTGATTGCTACAATCTTAACCTCTTCAAGTTTAAAAGTTATTTTTCATACATATCCTCATAATCTGCACTTCTTATCTCCTCCTCCTACTCTTACGTTCATGCAATAATCTCATTCATTAACCTCCTATTTTGAGTGGCTCTTCAGTGAACAATTAGTAAAAAAGTTTCTTTATGCCATATGGAAAATAGTAAGAGCTTTTTTGAATATATATTTTTTTAAATATTTTATCATTAGTCTCATGTTGTCATAGAGTTGCTGCACAGGTGAGCACCTGTCCAGCTTCATCTGCATGTCTTGGTTGCATGTTAATTACTGAGCCTCAGTGAAAGATCTTTCAGTTCAATCAATGACACAGTTAGCCCATTTTTGGAGAGGTATTCGTTCATGCATAGTGTGTCTTGGGTAAAGTGGACTTGGCTAAGCCCATCCTCCTCTAGGTCATTTTTGTATATACACTAGAACAGTGCTTCTCAAACTATGGGTTGCGACCCCATTTGGGATTGTGAAGCGAAATACTGGTGTCATGAAAATTAAATTCAAACACTTGAATTTAAGTTTATATGTTATTTCACAAATGCACAGTATTTAACATGATGTGCCATGCAAGTGCTGCGGTAATACAATGTGCATGTGGCGCAGTTGTGTCTAGTGAAATGACAATGTATGTATTTTCACTGTATTTGGTTAATACCTGGTGCTGCAAAAAATCTTGTAATGAAAAATTGCTTTCTTAGTTAAATGAAAAATGAATGTCAGTCCGAGAGAGACTCTACTTGCTGAGAGGGACTCTACTTGTTTCAAGTCTCTTCTGTTCACGTTTACACAAATTTGAACTTGGCTCACTTAATATCAAAACTCTTCACCTTCTTTTTAATGGAAATTCTTTTATGTGCCAAGTGATTCCAAGACTTGAATGAACATAACTCTCTACAATTTCCTCTTTTATTTTTTTTACCGTTTATCATCCTTCTTTGTTTCTGTTCTGCCATCAGTTCATATAAATTCAATAAGTAGGTTACTTGCTATTTCCTCCTGCTTCGTTTGCTTATTATATTCTATAAGTATTAAATTCTCCAAGCCATTTTCCTCATTGTGTCCAAAAAATTTCAACTGTTTTTTTTAAGTATAAATTTCATTGTAGTTCTTATTTTCCTTAAAACTTCTCCACTGCTCATATATCCTGTCTATGGTATTCTTAGCATTTGTCACTAGAACCACATCTCTGTTGCTTTAAGTCTCTCCAGTGTCCAGCATTTATTGCCATGTAAGAAATTAGATATTACATAGCAGTGTAGTACTCTTTTCTTTATTTCTAACACCATTTTCCTATGTCTTAATACTTTACTTAGCTTCTGAAAGGCATCTTTTGCTGTTCATGTCTCTGAGTCATATATACTGGAAATGTTCCACAGGAAAGCATAAATGTTGCTTTTTTTTAATCTTTAAAATTAGAAGTAAAAACCCATATTTTAAAGTACATTTTAAAGTATATTTTCAAGAACTAGTTTAAATTCCTATTGATATTTTTAGCTTTCTGTTATTGTTTGCTTAACCCTAATAATTTGAAAATAAATCATGAATAAACCCACAGACAAATGAAAGCAATAGATAATTGGAAAGACAGGATAATGTAATTTATTATAGAATTTATTATTAATTCCAAAGCATCAAATCTTAATATCTCTGAAATATGAATGCAATATTAATGTTTTCCAAATTATATAAATTAATATCTGATGAGATTTTTGTTTATTTATTTATTTAGCCTTTTTCTCTTGTTTCATTTAATTATACATTAATTAGACTATCGCATTGAATTTTCTTTTCCTAATGAGTTGAATAATTTCTATACTGCCTACCTCTCATTGCCAATGCAACATCAAATCAAAACAAAAATATCATTATCTTTGAATTCCAGTTACATATTCTCATTAAACATAAAATCTCCCTTGTAGCTATTCTCATTATCTCTCAACTCTAAAAATATTCCTTTGTATTTTACTTTTGTTGTATTAAATGTGCTCACACTTGTTTAGTCTTCCTCCCATATACACAAGAAAGGGATTCTTGAGTATTATTGTAAATTCTCTATTTGACTTTGAGCTTTGAATAGGATGATTTGTAAACCTGCAAGAATTCACTAATTTGAGTGGCTGTTCAGTTTTAAGAGCAAATGTCATGCAGAAAATTGCTTAAAAAGTGGCAATTACTATTATAGACTGATCCATTTGTCCTAATCTAGTCATTGTTATACATGGATCCATTTGTCCTAATCCAGTCATTGTTATACATGGATCTATTTGTCCTAATCTAGTCACACTGGTTCAGTTATTTTACCCTCCAAACTTTCTTATGTATCTGTTGTACTTAGTAAATAGCTGAGAATTTTGTTAACATTATTGTTGTAAAGACAAATAAGGACACAAGAATAAATCTCATATGTAGAATTATTGTTTATTCACCTCCAAACTTGATCAATTAATATCAGCAAATGGGTGTGTGACTTTGGGGGCTTTCTCCAAATGTGGATATCCTTCTCACAAAAAATGTGAGAGACTTTTCACTCTCAGGTGGAGTGCATATATATCTTATCATTTGGTTGCTCTATGTGTAAATGCATGTGCAGCTGGGTTAGCCACCTGTTTACATGTTGGAAGCAGCCACCGACATCTTGCAAGGCACAAATCTGTTCTTTCCTAATTTAAGATGAGTTCACTAGTCTCAATAGATCAGAATATAATATTGATAATTCCACATTTTATAAATTCAGAGAGATTGAAATATATGTGGTTTTATATGTAAGTAGGACTTGTTTGGTATGTTTGGGAAAATTGAAAAAAATTAATAGGTGAATTTTTTCTTTTCTTCCCTTAGCAGGAATTTTGTTAAGAAGATAGATAGATAGACAGACAGATAGATAGATAGATAGATCACCACAAAGATAAACAAACAGATAAACAAATAAATTTATGGAATCCATGACCTTACCACAAATTTATCTCCAAATATGTATGTCTGAACAGCAGAAGGAAACCAAGTTTAAGAGCAGTAAAAGTGACCATTTTTTTTCTTAGAGATTATCTGAACCACTTATAAATGAGGTGATGTGACTGAGGCCTGGAAATTGGGCCAAAAGTGATTCAGACTAGCCAAATGATTCTACCTAATAAGTAAATTCTGGAATTAAAATTATAACCAGGAGGATTCATAAAAATTGTGTCTTTGTAAACCTAATATAATGAAACTTGCTTGTGGTTTCAAGTGGTTATTAGCTGTATGTCAGAAGGACACCTGTCATTGAGTTTTGTAATTTCCAATGCCATCTCAACTGTTGAGATGCAAAGAAAATCCAATCAACCTTGCTGCTTTCCTTGCCCATTCCAATTACTGTCTTGACAAAGTAGACTAGCTTGAAGCAAAAACAAATCACTTTTGCACAAACCAGATTAAATATCAGGTAACATCAATTGATATTCTCTTTCTTTCATACCCTTCCTGTAACCATTGATCCCAGAAAGAGGCTGAACAGGCAAACAAATGGATTGAATTAAGTATATGAGAGCCTTATTGTACAAATTACCTGAAGAAATGTGCTGGGACTGCTTCACAGCTAGAAATGGGTTTCAGTCTGTAACCCAACTATGATGACGATCATAGCCCACATGACAATGTGGTGATAGTAATGTGTATATACTTATTATTAACATTAAATTTGAAAACTGGAACTATGTTATTAAAGTGGATATACTTATGAAAATCAATTTTTCTAGTGTCTAAATTGTCTAATGGTTCAATATTCAGTTTTATGTCTCTTTTATGACTTGATTATATTTATTGACCTGTATGTGGAAAATGATATATACATTTTTATGTGAAGAACAATTTTAGGGTAAACTAAAAGAGATCATATGAACATAAAATGAATCTTTTACAAAACAATACACTTAATGCATTAATTGCTCACCATTAGAAGACTGACCATAATTTTTGGTTTAAAAAATGCTACTCTAATTAAAAAAGAAACGAAACTATGAAGATAACATGTGGTATCTTAAAATACTAATTACCCATACCATCAAATAAAGATATTACTATTGAAGAAATTTTACAATTGCATTGGTTTTCTGCATGAGTTGTTTTTTTTTTATTGTACACCTAATACCAGGCCCAAGAGCCACTCAAACTAGAGGGTTACTGTATGGTATTGTATGAGCATAATAGAAGGCAAGAAGAAAAGTTTATGTAAGAAAGATAACTGTTAACCATAAACTTGAAGAGGTTAAGATTGTAGTGATAAGAGAAAACATTCTGCTGGGAATCTGTTCCACAAAGCAGCAGTTCGTGGAAAGAAGCTGTTCAAGTTAAACAATTTAATATTTATCTGTACAATTAACTCTCTTTTCACATATAAGAAAAAATTCTGCTTCTAAATCATTAAAAGTACAAATGTCTACAGAAAACTAACTTGAAACAAAATAAATAAAATGTAATGTATTAGCTGCCTTATCTTCCCTACTTACTAATGAGATGCTTTGTTGTGTTGTTAAAGGAGGTGTGTTTGCTTACTGGTTGTGCATATTGCCTTTTGTTATACGAAAAAATATTTCATTATCACAAATAGGGAAGATCAGACTGTATGACTGATAAGTATATAGTGATTTTATTTTATATTATAGAATAGATACAGTATAAAAACTTTTATTGTATTGATACTTTTTGTTTTTGTGCTAAGTTGGACCAAAATAGAAAATTTCCAATTATGTATACTATTTTTGATTCTTTAATTACATTAATATTTTTCCAATCTGGAAATTTAATTGGCTTGACATAATAGCTGAAAATTGTCTTACATTGAATCAAATTAAACTGTACATTAACATCATAATGATAGTGTGACATGTATTTAGATATAGAAAATAACTTTTTTACTGTAGATATATAAAGTAATGATGTGCATTTAGTGCAATAGCTATTGTCACAGAAAGTGAAATTCAGAAGCCAAGTTCAAATTTCAGCATAGTCTGTTGCATTTACTTTCACACTGATGCCTTTGTGATAGGCATGAATCAATCTATTCTCCTTCTAGCTATGACAAGGTAGGCTGAGTTCTTTTGTCTAGGAATGCTACCAATCTAGGGCTACTTTGAATTCGAGACCATGCTAAAGACAACAGAAAACCATTCCATTGTCTTTTAATTCCCAAATAAAGGAATCTGTCAAGATTCATGATTGACCAGATCCTGAAAGGTCATGCATAACATTTTAAAACAAAAATATGGAATGCATTTAAATATTACAAGATTTGAACAAAGCTTTTAAATATCTATTATCAAATGATTTTTGGATCAAAATCAAATTATTAAACATTTTATGGTAATTTTTCAGTTAAATGTGTTCTCTTCTGTAGTTTTAATGTAAATAAAATGTAAATGTAGATTGTTGCTCACCTGTGAAAAAGTTATATATCATGATACTTGTTAAATGCCTTTAACAAATGTTTGAACTGTTAACATTGGATTTTATGTAATTGATTTATAATTGATATTAAAAAATTGTAAATATGTTAAAACTTCCAAAAAATTGTAAAGATTGAACACATTCTTTACATTGCTTACATTATTATAAAAATGTTTCTTCACATACAATGTGAAAGGGAAGAGCTTATTTTTTCATTGGAGAGCATCCTTGTCTATGAGATTCATCTATGTTACACAAGTTAGTTATGAAAAGATCATCTGTGTGGCTCATTATGCTGGGAATAAACTGATCTGGTCAGTTTGATCTATTATCAGTTTGACGTTTGGTTCACTAAAAAAATTAAAACAAAACTCATTCCTTATAAATGAAAAATTTAGTAGAATGAAACATTTTAACAATACAAGCAACTCGCAAAATAGTGGTACCCACTAAACTTATTCAGGTGTCTTTATACCCAGTAACATTCTTGGAATTTTAAATCAAACTCTTTATTCAAGAGGTGTTCAAATAAAACCTAATGGTTGAAACATTGTGAGTATATATTTTCTATTTATACATTTCTGGAATTGATATATATTTGTAGTAAAGTTGTTTTATAAAAATTTCAAAATTTTCTCTTTAAGAAAAATTTAATCTTAAAATTTTGTCAAATTATAAAATTGTATTGCCAGATCTACTTTACTATCACTCCTAAAAGCAAAGAACAGTGTGTGTATGTGCTTGCTTGTAATTTAATCCTATAAAATTTTCTAACATTTCATTTTAAATAAATTTACTTACTCTGAATAAAGTTTGAGAAATTTTCTTTCAAAATTGTATATCAACACATATTTTGATTTGATACTTAGTATTTTTGGGGTGTTCTAGATATTTAATATAATTTGACACCATAGTGTGTTAAAAAGAACATTATTTAAAAGAGCAATATTTCATTAGAAACAAAGAAAAGAGTATAGTACTAAGTGTTGGACACTCTTCCTCACAAATGATGATGAGACTTGAAGCAACAGATGTAGTTCTATAGACAGATACTGAGAATAACCTGGACAGAAAAAGCTACCAATGATGAAATTCTAAAGAAAATAGGAATTAAAAAAAAAAAAACTCATATTTAAAACCAGAAATTTCTGGGACACAATGTAAAGAGAGATGGCTTGAAAAATTTAATACTCACAAGAGATATTGAAGGAGGGAGGTTAGAGAGAAACAATGAGCAACTTAACTAAGAAGTTTGTGAGAATGGGTGGCAGAGCAGAGACATGTTACTTAGAGCTACAATGGATAGGAAATTGTGGAGAGCCATGATCACCTATATTCTGAAGAAACACAGAATATAAATAACGATTAAAATCATATAGAATTGTTTTCATGAAATGAAAAAACTCTTTTTTTTTTAGCTTGAATTCATTCATCTTTTTACAGTAGAAAAAGTATTAATTGAATTGAAGAACATCTTTAAGTCTTTTATTACACATTTTGTCACTATATTTCATGCTAGTATTTATTCTGTATGATGACAATTTTTAGTAATTCAGTCAGTTATGTGCCATGTGTGATACATGCTTAGGCGATCATGTATCTTTTGATACATGACTGACAAGGCAGATTTTTTCCTGCAGTAGGTTGCCATTTCTTACTGTGGTTGACCAGTTGCTATCCAAGGCTATAGAACCTGGTCTGTCCTGCTATTTATCCATAGCTGGAGGGAGAAGAAGAGGATTCATACCTTTCCCAAGGGTATTAGCACGTAAGTGAATGTAATGGATTTGACTGGAACTCAGCTCTCCATTTCCTCAATTCAAGCTGTTATCCATTATTCCACCATGCCTCATTTTAGTAATTAAATATTCTATATTCCCATAATCAGTATCTTTAGTTTTGAACATTGTTCTTTACATACTATTTAATTACTTTTGTGTTATAAAAATTATTTCATTTTCATATGGCTGTTAACCTTTAGACTTTAGATTCTTAGCAAAGATGTTTGTCTCCTTTCTCCTTTGCAAATTTTCTGAGGGGGAAAAGCACAAATCCTGACTTACCAAAGTCTTACAAAAGAAGACAAAAATAAAGCTAGATAAAAAAAAAAAAAGTGAACTATTTGAAATTTCCACATGGAATGCTTGGATTGATTTTTGTATAATCTTTCTGAAAAAGTGAATTTGAAATTCAAGATTAGCAACAGTAATAACTTGTTTGTTTTTTTTTTTTTTTGTCTTTTTTTTTTCTTTGTGGAGATGGGTGGGGTAGAGTGGGTTAGAGTGATGTGGTTGGATTTTTCAATTTTTTTTTATTCAGTTTGTTATTGATTCACTTAACATTAATTTCATGTCAAGTTACAACATACATCAACCTACCCTACTCCATGAGCCTATCCTTAGATTTTTCAGGAATTAGGATGTATGATAGCATACCTGCGGTGTCAAACTGAGCATTAGCACAAGCAATGCATAGAAACAGAATTATTTATTGACAATTTGATTGTATTGGATAGTATAAAAAAAAAATTTCGGTATTTGTTATTAACTGGCATGAGGAGAGTTTTTACTAACTTCCCTCAAAAAAATTACTTTTGGCTGTATTATGATAGCAGTTCTATCTGCATGCATTTTTAAAAAATTTGTCAGAATTGAGATATTTTCATATATTGATTTTAATATTGAAAATGAAAGAAAATAAGCAACATTTTATCATATTATGCTTTTTTTTTTAATTTTAAGCTAAAATTGGGACTAAGTGTAAAAAAACAAACTGTTCAGTTCATGGAGGTGATGTGAATAATCAAACATGTCAAAAATGGTTTGCAAAAATTAATGCTGGAAATTTCTCATTAAATAATATTTCATGGTTAGGTTGAAGTTGATAGCAATCAAGTGAAGGCATTACTTGCAAATAATCAATTTCTGTTTGAATTTCTAGGATGAGAAGTTATCATTATTTACATTCAGACTAATATCCTCATCTTTATTGTTATTATCACAATATTTGTCCATTATGCTCTCTTACCATTTTCAGGTATCTGTCAATCTGGGTAACCTTCAGGAAATTTCAAACATAGATAGCAGTTTGAGAAAAATCTACCTCTGAAGCTTAAATAAAGAGTTCAGTTCAAATTTCTGTGAAGGTTACCTGAATTGACAGACATTTGAAGAAGTCCAGAATGCATAATGGCTAAAATGTTGTGGTAATAACAAAGATAAGGACAATAATCTGAATGCAAATAATGTAAATAAGAATAATCAATGTTATACAATGTCAGAGAGAGCTTATTAGAACTAAACTCTAATGATAAAACAGAAATGGCATTTTAGGTAACCCAATACTAAATGATTTAAATTATATCTACTACTAGGTAATATTTACAAAGATAACAATTTCTTTTATAGATGTATTAGGCTAGAACAAAATAAATGGCCATTCTGGAGAGTAAACTTTAAAATGTAGCTTTGTTGACAAAACACAGCTTTATTAGTTAAAGTAAGCCCCATTAGAATTGACACAATGTTGCCAGTGATCTATCTGATTTTTTCCATCATGATAAAAACTGGGATCACAAATAGCTGATAATCTGCCATAAGGCATTTTTGATTTGGTTTACATTGGTATACACCTACTGTGACATTAAGGAGTAATCTGTAGGGGACAGTTCTGATAAATAACAATGGTAGGACAAGCTCAATGACTAACTGCATAAGAAACGTGAATATTTCATTAGAAACAAAAATAGTGCTGAACTGCTATGTAATATCAATCCTCTTATATGGCAGTGAATGCTGAATAATTTTCTCACAGATGAAGAGGAGAGTTGAGGCAACAGAGATGTGGTTCTAAAGAAAGATGCTGAGAATATCTTGAATGAAGCATGTGAGCAACAAGAAAGTTTTAAAGAAAATGAAACAAAAAGGACACTTAGAATCAGAAAAACAAAGTTGAAATTTCTAAGGCACATAATGAGGAAAGAAGGTTTGAATAATTTAATACTCACAAGGCATACTAAAAGCAAGCAAGCCATGTAAATAGATGGCAGAACATGAACTGGGAGGAATAGTAAGGGGATAAATGTTGCTTAGAACTACAAAAAATAGGAAGCTGTGGACAAACATGATCGCTCACATTACATAAGAGAAGTGCACAATCTTGAAACTAACAAGCAATTTATATATGTTATTTTAAATTATTTTTATGTTATTTTAATTTATTTTGTTTAAATGTTATTTTTGATGGATAGTCATATTTAAGTAGAAGACCTGTTTTTTAATTTAACAGTATTTTTTATCCAACTACATCTACCTCTAAAAGTACTTTTTATCCAACTACATCTACCAGCCTGAATATTTGAGAAATCTTTAAGAAAAATATGCATCCTACTGAAAGATGTATATTTTTCTACTCGAATATGGGTATCCATCAAAAATGATGTTTAAACAAAATAAATTAAAATAACAATATGTCGGAGTTAATACATTTCTTAAAAATATTTTTATATATAATTTCCAGGTATTTATTATAGTGCAATACTTAGCGAATTTGCCTTATAAATTAATTTACTTAATGTTGTGAGTTTAAACTGAGTGAAAAATCACACCTTAGGTTGTCTCTTCTGCTGGTGTGTATACTGCTTTAAAAAAAAAAAAATTAATTATTATTAACTAAGGATCCATTAATGATTCTTACCTATCTGCAGTGAGTGTAATGCTATCATTATTCCCACGCAAAAGGTTTTTCTCATTAAATATATTAAAAGCTATCAATTACATTTAATTTTAATTGATACTACTTTTCATTTTTAATCTCCCCCCCCCAAGAAAAGCAATAAAGCAACTAAGATGTAAACAGTTACTGAGTGTGAAATAATATGAGAAAAAGAAAAATATTAAGGAAAGAGTGCAATGAATGAACAGGAATTAAGATAAGAAAAAATAATGATTGACATTGCATTTAAATTTTTGAAGATTAAAGTAGACTGGAAAGCAAGAAGGCAGAACAGTTCCACAAGCAAGAAGTGCAAGAGAAGAAACTGTTAACATGGAACTTATGGTTACATCTATTTGAACTGTAAAATGATGAGACCTGGTTGCTGATCTAGTACTGTGTTTAAATTTGTAAAGTCGAGGTACCAAAGGAGAAAGCGATATTTATTCTGTTTATAATACAGAAATGTGGCACAAGGCCGAAAAGGGGATTGGGGAAAGGACGGTCTTCTTCTGTCTTAACTATAACTTAGCTAGCCGCAAGCACTGACCCAAACGTACGAAACAATATTCCTTACACCAAAACAACACATTCATTCCAAAGGAGAAAGCTCATCAGAATAATTACCATGAAAATATTTATAGAAAAGGCACAGGGAAGCACTGATGCCAGGTTAGAACTAATAACATTGCAGATTCTTCTTTGGATTTTGTCAAGCATCTGTAAATACATAACAGAGGCACCAGACTAGTTATGACTGCAATATTTAATGCATGGAAGAATGGTAGACATATAAATATGTAAGATAGATTCTGGCAAGAAAAATTGTCTAGCACAATACAGTGGACTTACTTTCATGGTTGGAAAATATGTATCACTACAAATATTTGACCACAGACAGCTTCATGTTAATTTCCCATGACTAGCATATTAACAAATGTAAAAAATAAAATAATATTTAAGCAGAAAAGAAGAACAAAGGAGATTTTTCTCTGGCAAATATTATTCTTTGTAAAATTCTTATGAGCTAAGGATAATGGTATTTTTCATCTGTATTAATAAATTAAACTTTGTAATATAATTAGATAATAGAAATAAGATAAGCTATTGAGGTAGTTTCACCCAACACCACAAGTTGCTACACAACACAAACATTAACCTAAAAACTCAAGTCATATTCTTGAATATTCTTGTCAAATTAAGGCTTTCATGCATTCAGAAATATCCAAACTGTCAGCTGTGTAAATCCGTTTACTCAGATAAATGGTTAAAAATGGTTTTAGCGATGATCATCCTTCTTTGAATCTTGTGAACTGGCACTGCAGAATCACAAAGAAATGTGCCAAATATCATAAACAATATCACTTGAATATGAGCACATGGCCTAGTGGTTAGAACGCTCACATTTTGGCCATGAGACCTGGGTTCGAATCCCACCATGGTCGATTTGTCATGAAAGAGACTTCCTTATGTTATCAAACTGGAGGAGTCGATCCCAGCATGCGGCACCTTTGGAAAGTGCCTGAAAACCATACCACGGGTTGACCCAAGCCTTGTGAGTGAAATTGCGTAGATGGAACCTTTGGGTGACCGTCAATAGCTGTGCTAGCACAAAGTCACAAGTCATCATGGCCGAAGGCTTGAGCGTGCTGGCCTTGTTCAAATTGTTGATCATTCACTGCTATATAGGAGAACCAATATTACATAACAACTGATAAATATATATATATATATATATATATATATATAAAAATGATTTCTTTTTATATTATAGTATAGGTATGTATCGGAGAGCCGAGTTTGAATTCTAGTCAAATCCATTACATTCACTTACATGCTAATACCCTTGGAAAGGTATGAAACATCTTCTTTTCCCCCTAGCTATGGATAAATAGCAGGACAGACTGGGTTCTATAGCCTTGGATGGCAGCTGGTCTACTGCAGAAAGAAATGGTAACCTACTGTGGGAAAAAATTTGCCTCATCAGTCATGTATCAAAAGATACATGATTGCCTAAGCATGTATCATGTATGGCACATAACTGATGTTCTAGTCTTAAATAGTAAGGATGTATTATAGAATTTCTGTGGGTTTTAGTAGCTTATTTCTACTAAGATAAATAGTTTAATTATATTCTACAAATTATTCAGACTAATATCCTCATCCTTGTTGATTTTATGACTATGTTTGAGCTAGTATTTTCTTGGTTCTTCTTCATTGTATGAAAATCTAAGATGAGTCATTATTGTTATTTCCAGAATTATTCAGACTAATATCCTCATCCTGGTTGGTTAGATGGTTATTTTTCCTTAGGTGTACAATTCATCTGATATGAAAAGTTTCTATTATAGATACAGGTATACTTTGAGTTACATTGTTTCAAGTTAAGTCATTCTTGATTATATGTCGTTTGTCAAAAAAATATATGGAAAAATAAAAATCATGTTTGTCATTTTATTTGAATTTACGTCTGTCTGCCACAAATACTGAAGTCGTAATATCACTAGAAAAGTGTTATTCATGTTACTGTTCAATAAATAAATAAGAATAAAATTATATAAAATCATATTAAAATATGTACATTTACAGTAAATGCTAATATAATCATCGTAATTCCTGGAGAATGAAATATGAAAACATCTGTGTCTCTGTGTTGTCATCTTATTTAGCAAACTTTAAGAGCTCAATATTGGTGTTTTCCATGGTAGTTCCAATATCTATGTATGTACATATTATAAATACTGTAATATGCAATAGGGAGTGTTTATTTGTGGTTTATAGTGTTGTTATTTTGACTTAAAAGTCATTTTTCGACCTAAGTTGTGACCTCTGGAACCAACTAATAATGTAGGGTGAGGTATCCCCTTCTAAATTCAGACATCAGATTTCTACAGTCTGGAACCAAGATGAAATCAACTATGGTGAAAATATGAATCTGATTAACATGTGAAACAGTGATAATGAGTCATCTTACAATATCTGAGTATTTTTGTCTTAATGATTCTGGTCACTGTTCATAAAATAGCAGGGATTTGTTTTGTTGCCAAAACATGTTTTTCTAGTTAGATTGGAAAAAAAATGGCAGGCTTCTCTAGTTTTCCCTCATCAAGTCATAAGAACCACAGATTGTTTATAAAAAAAAAACTTTGTCACAGTGAGTTTACACTTCTGAGAAGAACAGAGTAAGACTATGAGAAAAAATGGATTATGTGAGAGAAAAGTTGAACTCTCTTTTTCTTTTTGTATGTAGTCGTTTATATAATTCATAATATCATGTACAGGTTTTACTAAACAAATACATAAAAAACAACTTTCCTTCACTGTATTTCTTATATCTATGGTAACAACAAATTCTGGCATGAAGAGAAAATAAGAAACAAATCACAGTTGTATTTTGGCACTGTAAGCCATTAATTCCTAAGAAATTACTTTGTTTCAGATATGAAAATGCAATAAGCATTTATAGACTTTTGAGCAAATATGGGCTTTTGAGAAATTCTGCACAAGATGTGTATTCTTTTAAAAAGAGTAGTTAAACCTTTTTAGGCTGTGAATCAGACAGTTTTTTTCACAAAAAAAGAGGATAGAGGTTCAAACCCAGGATGACAAATTTTATTTATTTAGATTTTTAAATGCACAGGCTGGTAGATGTCACTCACACTGTTTAAAAGACAGGGCATCTTCTCAAGCATGTGTACCCACTAAAATATATCATTTAAAACTTGTATTGTTGAGGTGAATGATGCACAGAGAAGAATGAGTGCTTAATATATTTATTCAGCACCAGTATCCAGTGCTAATGGATACATACAAAAAACACAGAACAATAAGTTACAAAACAATTAACAAGACAACTTACAAGGAATAGAGGAGGGTCAAATACTGTATAGCCAAATGAAGTAAGATCAGTCCAAATATTAATCAGCTTAGTATCAACTTATTAATCAACTGCTGAAGTCCTTAATTGTAGACTATTTAAGCCAGGCCATCTGCTAGTGTGCTGAAGGGTGCTAGCTACTCTACAACAAAAACAATAAGAAATATTACCTTTTAACCTAATATATATATATATATATATATATATATATATATATATATATCTATATATCTATATATATATATATATATATATATATATATATATAAAGTTTTAGGTTTTATTATTTCAGCCCACTAACTTTACTACTACTCTACCAATCCTGAGTTTCATTTTAGCCATTTTCTGCACTAACAAATTATTTAGAGAAGAAAAATTTAATGATCAATCAGCAAGTTCTGATAACTGTTTACACAAAAATTGTTCCATCAAATTTTGGTACTTAACTGTCATGTTGTGTATTGTTGTTAATGATCAGGAATTAATACAAGAAACAGAGAAATATATATAGTGTGTAAAGTAAATACCAATTATTTTGCTGTAAATATGCATAGAAAATCAGTATGAAAAGGACTGTCATTGGTCAGGAATTAATACATGCAATATTGACAAAATATAATGGTAATGCTAATATTAGCCATTTCTTTATAAGGAAACATTCAGCATTCGTTGACCAAGCAGCCAGTTGAACTTCATAAAATCTTTCTATAAAAATAATTTTTCAAGAAAATAGGTTTCTCAAGTCCAGTTATTACTCTTTCTAGCATTGATGGGGGAAGGGCTTTCTTCCTAAACTATGTAATGCACTTCATTCTTAAAAAGGACTTTAGTCTAAATAATGTTTTTATTGATGTGATAATTTTGTTATATATATATATATATATATATATATATAATGAAAGCGAAATAGATTTCTAAGGACTCTGCTTTCATTATTATATTTGCTCTCTTCTTAAATTGAGCTCTCTTTGGAATTATTCCTACTAATTATCAAATAATAATATATATATATATATATATATATATATATAATATAAAATTGTGTATTTGGGCAGCAATCCCTCTTTTATACGAATTTAATTGAAACAACTGAAAAGGTACTGTGGTTAAATTATTTTTAAATTTTTCTTGTGTTCTTATAATTTACTTCTTTTCTGGACATAAATTATGTGATTCTCTGGACATATATATATATATATATATATATATATATATATATATATATATATATATATATATAAAGGAAAAGGTTATAGTTGTTCCAATGAAAGAAAAGTGTATATATTAAAAAGAAGAGAGAAACTGCAAACGTTTTTGTTTGTAATGAGAATTAAAAAAAAATATATTATGCTTTATTTTCCATATGCTTTATTTTTCATAATTATGGAAAATAAAGCATAATGTATTTTTTTAAAAAGTCCACATTACAACCAAAAACGTTTGCAGTTTCTCTCTTTCACACATGCATGTTGTTTGTTTTTGTCGACTGTACAGTATAGTAGGGTCAGTTGGGCATCATCTGTGATAAAAAGATAATAAAATTCTGATAAGAAAAGAACTCCTGAATTTGCTGGTGAGGGTCTCAGATTCAACATGGAGACCTACATCAAGTGCCTTGAGGAGGTAGTGCTGCCCTGCATCAAGAGGGTGGCTGTTGGAAGACCCTATGTCTGGCAACAGGACTCTGCACCATGCTATAAAATTTATCGATTGCACCTGCGATGGGTAAATTGTCAAACTATGTAAAAATAAAAATAACACTGACATCTCATTTTAACAGATATATTTACCAAAATTAAGCAAAAATATCTTTAAATACTAAATTTATTCAATAAAATCGCCATTGGCTTCAACAATGGCCTCCAGACGACTTTGGAATCTTCTGCAATTCTTCTGGACAGTCTCATTATTTAAGTTGGTGAATGCTGCTATAATCCTTGCCTTCAGTTCATCTTTGGTGTTACAATGAGTTTTGTTGGTCTCTTGCTCAACTGCACCTTACACGTAATAATCAAGGGGAGTGCAGTCTGGGAAGTTAGGTGGCCAGATGTAAGAGGTGATGTAGCCACAGAAATTGTCTGATAGCCATGACTGGATTCTCCTGCTTGTGTGGCATGATGCAGAGTCCTGCTGCCAGACATAGGGTCTTGTTCCCTTTAAACTCTACAATAAATGCCTTCTTGCTTGTTGCATATCTACTTCTATAGTTAGTAGAAGGCTATTAGCCTTCTACTAATTCTTGTTAAAGTACTAGCACTAATCAATTCTGAATAAACATCTCACCTAGTAGAGGCTTCTTTCATATAAGCTATATGGCTTTTGCTTCTCCAGGTCAACTGTTGATCTATTAATGATTATTTTTGAAAGAGTTTATCAAACTTTAAATCAGAATGATGAAGCTCAGTCTGTTGCTTTGGATATCTCAAAGCCATTTGAGAGAGTTTGGTATACTGATCTTTTTCACAAGTTGAAAGGTGATGGTATTTCTGGATTAATTTTTGAACTGATTCAGTCTTTCTTATCAAATCATGAAATGAAAGTTATCTTGAATGGCCACTCTTCTAAATCATTTTGTATTAATGCAGGCATCCCCTAGGGCTCTATTCTCGAACCTATGTTATTCCTAGTTTTCATCAATGACTTTCCTGATAGCATCAGTTCTCAACTTGGTATCTATGCTGATTTATTCACAACTATTTACTCCTATCTTAATAGTAAGTCTGATTGGTTTGATAAGGTCAAATTGGCAGCTGATCTACAATCGGTTGTTAACTGGGGCAAGGAATGGCTTGTTAAACACCTGCAAAAGAAAACTGCTCTTTATTAATTATCTGAGAGAATGCCTTTTCTACCTTCCACCTGCATGGCAGATGCTAATCTCCAAAAGTGTGACTCATTGCACCTTCTTAGGCTAATGTTTTCTGCTGACATGGAGTGGAAAGATTATACTATTATTGCTACTACAAAAGGTGGTTCACTGTATTGTGCTACACGGTTTTTCTTGTTTGAATGTATCTTATATATTTATAAGTCTACCATTCATCAATGCTTAGTCTATTAATGCCATATATGGTCTGGCCTTCCTGCTATATGGGTCCTTGTTAAATTCCTAAGAATTTGCAATACCATTGGTTCAGACCTGGCATCTCAGCCTCAGTCACTTTCTCTCTGTTCTAATATAGCTTCCCTGTGGCTTTTCTATAAAAATTTTCATGGTAATTGTTCTGATGAATTTTCCTCTATTGTACCTCAACTTTATGAATTTGTGCAATACTAGATTGACAACAAGGTCTCATCATTTTATAGTTGAAATGGCTATATGTAACCATAAGTCCTATTCTAACAGTTTCTTTTCTCACACTTCTCACTTGTGTAACTCTCTTCTGTCTTGCTTCCCCGTTAAGTTTGATCTTCAAAAAATTAAATGTAATGTCCATTGTTATGTACTGTCTTCTAAATTTTTGTTCTTTGTTCTGTTTTCTTAATATTTTTCTTTTTCTTATATCCTTTCACACTCAGTAACCCCCTGTGTTTTAGTGGCTTTGTTGCCTTGCTTGGGGTGAAATTTTTAATATATATATATATATATATATATATATATATATACACATACACACACACACGTTTCATTAAAAATGATTGACAAGCTACTGCAGTTAAATATTTTATTGAATTTTTTTTGTGTTCTTTTCTGGGCATATACAGAAATAGTTTGAATATTCTGTATGTACGTGTAATTTTGGCTATAGCCATTATCAAGTATGATTTTATCTTTACTTTCAACTGAATGTGTGGATTGTTTTATGAAAAAAAGGCTAAGAATAATGAAAGCATTATTCATAAAAAAGAAAAAAAAAACAACATTCAATAATATCAACTATGAACATGGCCACAATGTGCTGACCATGTCTGGAAAATAAAACATTCCAATAATTCTAGATGCATACATGAAACAATCCATATATTCAGTTAAAAGTAAAAATAAAATCATCCTTGATAATGGTTAAAAGCATAGCCAAAAGCACTTGGATATACAGAACTTTCAAACAATTTCTACATAATTTATGTCAAGAAAAATTAAATAAGAAGCTATATGTGGTAAATGATAAGGGATTGTCTGAGGTTGAATATGTATTATATCAGTTTGAATTTACTAATTCTAATTTTCTTTTCTAATACATTAAAACATTTACCATAAGGAACACGAAACTCTTAACTACATTAACACTGAAAGTAGATGTAACTTATGTCTAGAAGAGAAAATTAGAATGATTAAATTTGACAATCAAAATATTTTACTGAATCAAAGAAATGAATTGGTTTTCAAATGTCATCATAGAAGTAAAGTCAAACTGATATAATACTTATTCAACATCAGTCAATACATTACCATTTACCACATATAGTTTTTTTTGCTTTCCTGATGACTCATTTCAAATTACCTTCTTCCTAACTGTTTTTTAGTTGATAATATTTTGTATCAAGTTAGGTTTATTTAATACTCTTATTTACCCTTATATCATTATTTTTTATCACTAGCTGTAATTTGTCAAATATCTTTTACAATCAATTTTTTTCTATAATTAAGCGAAATGATTCATTTATATCACACTGATATGGTATTTGTTTGTATTCATTTAATAATACATTGATTGATATATATTTATATATAATTTTTAAGATTCTGTTTATCCCTTTTTTTTATGATTAACATTACCCCCCACCATGTAAATTTTAATATAACAATTTTTTAAATTTGTCTACACAATTTAATAAAATATTTTAAAATAAGGTTTTCTTAGAAAGATTGTTTTAATTTTTTATTTTTAATTACCTTCTTTAAAAAATTAAGTTTATACCTATAGTAATATTGTAGTTTTACTTCTTAAAGAGCTCTTTAAATGTTAAATTTTAAGGCCTATTTAAATTCTAATCTAATTTTTATCCATTACCTACATTGATACATAATTCAATCTATATTTTATATAATCTTATTTATAATTCATTCATATTGTACTAATTTGGTCTTATTTATCTATTTAGTTTATTTATTTAATTATTATTTTTATACTTCTATTTTTAAAAAACTTTGTCTAATATTTAATACAAGTTTAATACAGATATTCTCTTGTTCTTTTAATTATTTATTCTTTTTTAAAAAATTCATCTATTATTTAATTAATATTAATATTCTGTGCTCTACATACAAAAGATTTTTTTAATTAAACCATTTTAATTAGCGTTTACTATAAAATTTCTTATTTAAAATATATATTAATTATTAAAATTTCCTTAATATTATCTAAAAAAAAAACTTTTCTAAATTTTTAATGATTGTATTTTCTAATGTAATTTCTGATTTTAAACAGGTTAAATATAGGTCAAAATATAGGTCAAAGTCGGCCCATATCTAGATGAATTTGAAAATTTTTCATCTTAATTTCTCTCGTTTAATTATTTACTCTATCCCCATCCCAAATTTATTCTTCTCCTTTTTCTCTCTTCCCCCTCCCATTTTAAATACATTTTCTCTTAGTTGTAAACTTCCCTCCTCTTTCTTCCTATTTACAAAAACATTGATTCATTTTTTAATTTAACTCCTTGGTGTTGACAAGCCTATTCTGGGTGAAATGGCCATATATCATATGGGGTATTGAATTTTATCTAGTTGTAATTCATATATCCCCTATAATAAATATATCAAACTCTCCTCTGTGGATCAGTCTTAATATTTTATATTACTAGGATTCACTTGGATTACTTACCATAGATTTTTACCTCTTTGTGTGTGTGTATATATATATATATATATATATATATATATATATATATATAAAGGGCATGTGGCCAAGTGGTTAGAACATTTGCTTTCTGACCATGAGACTCAGGTTTGAATCTCACCATGGTTGATTTGTCAGGAAGGAGACTTCCTGATGTTATTGGCGGTCTGGAGGGGGATGATCCCTTTGGAAAGTGCCTGAAAACCATACCACGGGTTGACCCAAGCCTTGTGAATGAAATTGGGTAGATGGAATACTTGGGGACCATTGATAGCTGTGCCAGCATGAAGTCACAAGTCATCGTGACTGAGGGTTTAAGTGTGCTAGCCTTGTTCAGATTGTTGATCATGCTAGATAACATGCTCTCTCCCAGAAACTGTAACTACGGTCTGTTCAGCATTGTTGCAGTGTAAACCATGGGTTGGCTCTGTGGGTGTTGAACAAATACAAATGTGCCTAGTAATACAGAGGTGCTAGAGAAAAACAGTAATAACAACAAAATTGTAATATGAACTCTGGTAAAAAATGATTACTGAGACATTAGGTTTATAAGTCCCCAAAAATTCATACACTGATGTTCTCACGGACACATGAACACAGTGGGTAAAAGCATTGGTTGAATCCATTGACTTGACCCAAAGAGTTGTGAATTCAATTCCTGGCTACAGCTGGGGTGAACAAAAATTTGGAGAGTTGAATTAAAGGGAGATAACTGATACTGAGACATCCTCCGCGAAGCATGCCACGTAGAACTAGAACATTCTATCCCGGTGGACGAAATAAAGGGTTTAGTTTGAAATTCCAATCACCTGAAAAAGGCCAGAGTGTACAACGAACAAAGCGTTGTGAATATGGCAACGAAGATGAAGACAACAGTTCAAACAATGTAAATAGTGTATATATATATATATATATATATATATATATATATATATATATATATATATATATATATATATTGTGTGTGTAAATTGGAAATCATTTGAGTTTAAATTTGAATAGTGTTCTGTATTTCTGTTTGGCAAATCTAGCAACATTATTTTACACTCAATATTCATGATTCTTAATCTGTTTCACAGCTTCACATAGGTAAACATTTTGTTACATAAAAGAGAGAATGTGACAAACAGTAGTTATCTTTGTGGCCAAAAGTCAGGTGAAAATTCTATCATGTATATGCTACAGGTTGTAATGAATAAGATTGCTATTGGTCACCAGTTTTAGCAGGAGGAGTTACGAATTGTTACAGCTGAGGTGAAAAACTTTCAAAGTAAATGAATTCAACATTTTCAAAATAAATTAATTTCAATAGGTAGGGAATTTTTATACATATTTATATAAGGAATGACACAATTCAGTAAGAGAGTGGGTACACAACTGTAAAAGGAAGAAAAACATTTATAGGCTTTCATGTTAGAAAATGTATGACTGGCAGAGAAAAGTCATGTTTGCACTAATATATCCTGATGCCAAAACGAGAAGAGGGTTTGCAGTCTCTTGCTTTTATAGCCCTAAACAGTGCCACCTCATGGGCTTCCTGGCAGACAGGGTGGGGTTACCCTTACAAAATAAAGAAATTGACTATTTCTGCTATTGAACAGAAAAAAAAACAAAATGTTTCAGATTGATTATTATTTGTGCTAACATTCTCTAAGAGAAACAATATAAGTTATTATGTGTGTTCAAAAATTCCCACAGCTAAATTTTTGTAAACTAGACACTGAATCTTCTTCCTCTTCTTTAATACTGTTAACCTCCCCATGGAGTATAGGGCCACAGCCGCATCATACTAGGTGTTGCTGCCATAGTTTCACCATTGGAGTATAGGGGAGCAGCATTACTATGCCAGTTGTTACTGCTGTGATTTCCCTTATGCTGCCATGGATTCACTTTTGGAGTATATGGCTATGCCTCACTATGCCAAGTGTTGCTACTGTGGTTTCTCTGTGGCGTATAGGACTATAGCCTCATCAAACCAGGTGTTATTACCATGGTTTCATCTTTGGAGTGTAGGGATACAGCATCACTATATCAGATATTGCTTCTCTGATTTCCCCATGAAGTATAGGGCTATAGCCTCATGCCAGGTGTTGCTGCTATAGTCTCACCTTTGGAATATAGAATCATAGCCTCACCATACCAGATGTTGTCACTGTTGTTTCTCCTGTGGAGTATAGGGCCACAGCCTCACCATGTCTTGCTGCTGTTGGTTTCCATATTAAAAAGTAGGTGTTTAGAAGCTGGAGTTGCCTTGATTCATTTTGAATTCAGTGTTGTCTTTCTATTTAACTCATAGACAAGATACCTTTCCCAAGGGTATTTGTACAAATGTGAACACAATCAACTGAGATGGAATTTGAACTCTGCATGCCAGTTCCACTTCCCACACTGCTAACTGCTATGCTATATATACTTCTTGAATAATCAGTTTTTTTCCAGTAACTTTTGCATGCAACTAATATATTGTATAGAAATCTTCTGTGCAACACATAGGATTCACCACTAAAATTCTGAAGTTTGGGTCAGATTTTAGGATGTTATTTGGGCTAAGAACTTTTCACCCCCCCCCTAAATAATCTGAGTTAAAATGCTGCTTCTATTTGTTAAAATAAGTTTTAATATTGAAAATTTACTAAATTATATAGTTTCAGGCATTTTGGGATACAATGGATTAATATTTTTCAAGTAATCCTATATAATCCTTTTTAAGTGTCTTATCACCCATCCCCTTCCCAAACAAAAACAAAAAAGAGAAGAAAAAAATACATGGTAAATAAAGGAGTGAGAATCTTCCAGTAGTGGTCAATTTGACTTAAAAGAAAAAAACTGTAGTGCTGGGATAGTATCCCTGACTACTGATCCCCCCCCTCAAGTTAGTTGAGATATTTTAGTATTTTAGCTCTGAAGACATCTTTCTCTCTCTGTTAAAAAAAGGATGTAATGAAACTTTAAATTAAAACTTTATATTGTGATACTGGTAATATGAAATTAGGATTAAAAGGGTTCATGTGAAAAAGCCTATATAGGAATTGGAGACTTGTAAGTGTTAAAAACATTAAGGTGAAAGCATGAAAAAAAAAAAAAAAAAGATTTTTTTTTTTCTGATAACCAGGCAAATGGAATTATTATTTGCAAGGCCGGTGATGTAAGCAATCTGACATTTGAGAAATGTAAAATGCAAGCCAAAAGAATTGCAAAGACAGGAATGTAAACATGCCGGAATGTGCAGAAAATTATTTCGGTCATATTGAAAAGTCAGCAAAAAAGAAACTTCTTTGATAGCAGAAATTATCAGGAAAAATTGTTTTGGATCAGTGGCTCATTGTCAAAAGGAATGTTAAACAAAGTTTGTTTGTCAAGGAATGTATTGTTGGTGAATAGCTGACTGCTTTATTTGAGGGTTGGTGTCATATCTCCAAGGTTGGAGAAAATAATTAATTGATGAAAAATTAATGGGTACTGAGGTTTGGTAGAAGTCAGGTGAAATACACATAAACTGAATGCTTAGTTGATGCAGACAAGATGAGACAGCAGCAGTGGAGGAGCTGCTGGACCCCACGTGACCTGCTGCTGTCAGAATTCCCAACTGAACTATTTCCTTGTGTATGTTTTAACTTCCAAATTTTAGAAGTAAGAGACACAGTGTCATGATAGAAAGTTTAACAGAAAGGGTTAATTTTGTTTATCACCAACTATATAAACCAACTGAAAATTATCTCGGCAACCTTCTTCATTATTTCTTATGTTATTTTCACCAGTGGAAACAATCTTTGTCCTTTCGTAACACGGTTCCGATGCAGCTCGATTCAGTGCTTAAGTATGAATGAAAATTCCATCTTCACTGCTCTGTGATCAAAGATCACAATGTGGAGCAGAGCAGATAAAGAACGAAGGGGTCAGCAGATAACCATTAGTCGACTGGCATCAGTAATGATGAGTGTTGGAACAAGCCAGGATTGAGTCAATCTGGCCTTTCAATCTTTGTTTGAGAACAAAGCAGAAGATGACTAAAAAATACCTCTACTTAAGTGCGGACTCCCTTATGTCAAGAAATTTGGGAGATATTTAGCTCTGTAAGTATTTTCTGTTTTTTTCTTTTTAACCTTAAGAAGTAAGTAATCTAACTTTAAGTTAAAACTTTATATTGTCAGTACCCTGTATCATAGAAATATTGGGTTGGCATACAATGGGGTGCAGTCTTGGGCAAGTCAAACCTTCCAATCTTTGTTCATGATACCAAACCAAAAATTACTACAAAGTACCATTGTGCAGTAAAGTGTAATAAAAAAAAAAAAAGAAAAGATTATTTACTTGTCTATCCATAATCCACTTAGCTGTGTCTTTACCTACCAAATCTTCTTTGGTAATTGATTTATATTAAGTTGTATTTTTGATATGTTGGTTTTCAAATCATAGCAACAAAAAATCTTCAGCGGATTTCTTTTATGCTAATATTTCCTCCACAATATGAGTTGGCATTATATTCTTTCCTCACATGTTGATAGAAATTATCATTTCATACAAACAGACTTTTATCAAAAATTACCAAGGCTACCCACTTACTCTGCCAGCCACTTTTATTTTCCTCCTATCAGCAACAATCCTAATCAGTCACACCCCATTATCTTCACCCTCCCCTCTACATTATTTGCTTCATTTATCCACCTACTAATATATAAGAACAATCAGTGTATTGGAACAAACCTGTTCTTCCTTCGAAATAGATCTAATCTTGGCTCTGACTTATTGATATCAATTATCTCATACTGACACTCAAGTTCACAACAGACAAAGACTTGCTTCTTAAAGCTCGGTTTGCTGTACTCAGACAATAGGATATGTTCACCCATCCACAGTTTCTTGCTGGAGGAGTCACTTAGTTCAGTATCCTAAATTGAGAACCAGATGAAAGTAAGATTATAATGCATTTCCTGCCTGTTTCTCTCTTTACACACATATCCAACCCAACTTTCAAAGACTACTTGAAGTCTGCTCAGCAACCTGGCCACTCTTTGCACAGCACTAACAAGGCTGCTGCTGCTAGAAATGGTGGTAAAAGCAGAAAAAAAAATCTCTTTTTTAATGAAATAAATTAATATCTAATAAAACGGTTAATGACTCCTGTACATCATAAAAGGAAATGAGATACTCATTACCTGGTATTGCTGGACGGGTTGGATGGTCTAGCTACAAATGGCCAGAAACCATTAATATAAAGTATAGAAGTTGATTTCTGGGGATCTGTCATTCAGACAGTGCCTTTCCATTTCTAAAAGTAATCAGGTAAATTGTGGACATTCTCATAATGTAAAAATGTGTGGTTGTTCTATATTTAAAAGCCCATATTTGTCCTTCTTGGATAGCAAATTATTTCCCTTATATCTTATTTGTGGCAAAGTAAGTATTTTTTTATACCACAACTGTAGCAACTAAGGACATTCATTCCACAATTGTAAAGTCTTTCAATACTTGCTTATAAATTACGACCTTAAACAATAGTCTTATTTTATTACAAGTTGATAATCTTTCTCCCCATGACCATTCTCTTTCTCTTCTCTATATTTGTCTATTTTTTTTTTTTTTTTTTTTTTTTTTAATTTAAACCTGCTTTCTTTCTCTCTCACCAGTAGCATGCTGAAATGGGGGCAGAGGATGCAATAGTCCCAGGCATCCATAACAGGAGGGCATCCAATCAAAGTGTGAAACAAAAATTTAGTATATATTTAATTTGAATAAAGTGCTTATTTCATGTTTCATTTGTTTTTACATATTTAAAATGTCTTCCTTGCTTACATTTCTGAGTACTAGGCCCTATAGCCCCTCCCTTACTTGAGTCTTAGGGGTATGCAATCAAGGAATTGGCCCTGGGCATCACCAAACCTCTGATTGCCACTGCTTCTCACATATAATAATTAAATTTCCTTTAGACCTTGAATATTTTTGTATGACACTGTATCATTAAAATACACTGTGCAGCAGAAATACCCCTGAGAAATACCTCCCACATAATGGTAAGATATCAGCTAGATGAAGACACCATTGCCACTAATGTCTTACCATTATGTGGGAGGTATTTTTGCTGCATCCTATGTCTTATCAGATGTTTCAGGAGAGTCCTTACTTTCACTGTTATTTTGTATGGTACTATATTATCAAAATACACCATGCAACAGAAATACCTCTGAAAAATACCTCCCACATAATGGTAAGATATCAGCTAAATGAAGACACCATTGCCACTAATATCTTACCATTATGTGGAGGTATTTCTGCTGCACCCTGTGTCTTATCAAATGTTTCAGGGGAGTCCTTACTTTCATTGTTATTTGTGAATTGTTTGATTCATTTAATTCAGGACAAAAATATTTTAATCAGCTGCTCACAAGTGATTAAAATAGCTTTTCAATACAGTTACTAATTTTTATTTATCAATAGGTCTACATTAACCCAGCAGTTGAATAAAAGACAGAAAACACTTATTAAACAGAGAAAAATCTTTCCATTTTTTTATGACTGAGTGTTAAAAATCTCTTTGTGTGTTGTATGTATCATGTAAATACAAATGATTTTGCTACAAATATGTATAGAAAATCAGTAAGAAATGGATTATCAGGGGTCAGGAATTAATACATGCATTACAGAGAGAATATGAATATTATATGTATAATGTAAATGCAATGTCAATAATATTATTATAAATATGTATAGAAAACATTGTGTGCTTTACTAAAGGCCAAGTTGAATTTCTTGCCCAGAACTTGAGGCCTATCTCAAATCTTGTTGTTCCACTGTGAGTGAAGATTTTTAGATTTTAAAAGTTAATTCTATTTATCTTGGTATATTTTTTTCTTTTCTAAGGTCTTATTGCAATTAATATATAATTTTACCAAGCTTCAGATCCATCAATTTCCACCTGTTAACAATGCTGTACAAAATGTTATATGAATTTTAATGTTTGAATTAATTATCTATGTTAAAACTGTTTTTAATAAAAAACAAAAAATATTCTGGAACAAAAATATGACATGAAACGAAATTAAATGTGAAACTAACTTTGACAAACATGCCTGCAATAAGATATAGTGCCAAAAGGATGTTTTTTTGTGTTTCTATGACACTGCTTTTTTTTTTTTATTAAACTATTTAGCAATGTTTAGAATAATTTAGAATCTAATAAATAAATAGTGTTTATTATTTTTGTAAATTCTCAAGAACAAAAAAATGTATAGATTCCCTTTCATATGTTTAGGTTTTATTACAATTCCAATCATCACTTTTTAAAACAAACATTGCCAAAGAATAAAAATAATTAAAAAAGCAGTGTCATGGGAAAAAAATGTCCTTTTGAGACTACACATCTTATTGCAGGCACGTTTGTCCATCTTTACCATAACTTTTTATGTTATTGTTTAGAAATAAAGTAACTATTGTTATGATGACTTATGATGACTCTTTTTATGATTATAGGAGAAAAGTAAAAGTAGAAATAATTGACTCAAAAATATCATGGTTTTGCTTTAGGGTTAGTGTTTTGTACACCTGAAATGTCTAAAAATATCGGATTAAATTTCTTGAATGACATTAACTTTACATAACCATGTCTTAAAGGACTTTTCATTAATTTTGTATAAAATATGTTTAATCCTATTTTATGTTTTTTTAATGGTAAGCTAAACTAAAATTCAACATCTTTTTTGAAAATAACTTTTAAAAAGAAAAACAAAAATTTTTTTTCTTTTTATGTGCCGTGTCCTTTCAAGATGTAGGCAATCATGCCCCCCCACCTCCCTCTATCCCTTGCAGCTCTCAACAAGTTCCTTCCTCCTGCCACCTCCCCTAGACCACATTCTGTCATCCACTTGCTTAAGGCCGCTAGGTATGTTATGTGTTGTTTTCCCTAGTCTCTCCTTCCTTCTATTTGACCCGTGAGTATCAGATTCTCCAGACCCTCCTTCCTCATTATGTGTCCCAGGAACTTCAGCTGCCTTTTCCTGATGTTAAGTATGAGCCTCCTCCTTGTTTGCATCCTCTCCAAGACCTCACTGTTGTTCACACGCTTGGTTCGTGATATCCTTAGCATCCTTCTATATAACCACATCTCCGTCGCCTCAGGTCTTCTTAATCTTTGAGGAAATTGTCCAACATTTGTTGCCGTAAAGAAGGAACAAATGTCATGTAACCGCTCAGTATTCTTTTCTTCATTACCAAAGAAAACCTCCTGTCTTGCAATACTCTGGAATGCATCCTTGGCCATCTCGATACATCTACGGATCTCAGTGTTGTACTTACCGTCCTCTGTCAGAATACTTCCCAGATATGTAAACTTCTATGTCTGCTTGATTCTAATGTTCCCAACCTGCAAAATTACTGATAAAAAATAAGTATATTTGTTGCTATGAATAACAATATTAGAGAAAATATTAAATTAACTTTATGTAACAAATAATAGCATTTTTAAATAAATTTCAGTATAAAAACAGAATCAGAGAAAAATCTCTTCAGAAATAAAAAAAAGTCTGTTTAAAATGAAAACAAAACATTTAAAATTCTCTTTCTTGGCAGAGAATATAACATTTGTAATAATAAATATTAGAAAAACTGGATTAATAAATTATTTCTTTAAATCAACTGAAATTAAAAATGTTATATTTTGGCAGAAGTGAAAGATTCAACATACTTTTTTAATTTGTTAGAAATGGCAATATACATTATGCAAAAATAAAGTTGATCATTGGTATATTTGTTTTTATGAATAAAAATTTCATAGTGAAGAAAATTAAGTTAACTTTAGGTGAAAACTGTTAAATTAGCTTTCAAATAACAAAACCAAGTTTCCTAAATTACATTTTTTAGTGAATTTTGCACAAAAAATGTTTATTTTTTAAATGAAAACAAAATAATAAAGCAAGTCTGAAATAAATAAATAAGTATTATACTTACTTCAGTTAAATAAGCTAAAGTTATTACAAATGTAAAAAGCAAAAATTTCTTAAGCCAACTACTGTAAGGCCAAAGCAAAACTAAAAATCTTTGCTCCCAATGGAATAATGAGATTTGAAATAGGCCTCCAGTTCTGGCTAAGAGTTAAACTAAAACATGGCCTTCAATAAAGCGTGCTATGATAGAAAAATCAAATTCATTACATTCACTTATGTGCTAATACTCTTGGGAAAGGTATGAATTCTCCATTTCTCTTGCCAGCTATGGTTAAATAACAGGACAGAATTGGATGTCAACTGGTCTACTGCAGAAAGAATGGCAACCTACTGCAGGAAAAAATCTGCCTTCTCAGTCATGTATTGAAAGATACATGATTGCCTAAGTGTGTATCATGCATGGCACATAACTCATGGTAGAAAAATCAACATAGGGATTGCCAGTGGTCAAGAATTTATACATGTATTACTATAGAATAAGGCTATTTATTGCATGAGTAAGTTCTGCAATGCGTTTATCATTTTTTTCTCCAAACAGAATATCCCAATTGCATTTAAAAGGTTATGATCAAATATGAAAAAAAAAAAATGAGAAATCTAGTTAGATCTTTGGCATCATAAAGGCCTTGGGTGACACATTTTCCAGTGACTTTGAACAGAAAAGTCATTACTTGAATCTTATTTTAACATTGCAGTAATTTTTTTTCTTTTAAGTGGGGTAGTTTTCAGCACTGACTTTTAATATTGTTTAACTTTCCAAAGCAAGTTGATAGCACTGCTAACCATTTCTATTTTTTTTTATTTCTTTATTTCTCTGTCATTTTTTAAAATCTTTTTTAGATGTATAATTAGGTAAGGGTTAGCAAGTCTAGTCTGGTTGACCATTACTACTGAACAGTGAGATCAATCTTTACTCTAATTAAATATCATTAAATAACACAAGGACTGACATGTCATAAAACCAACTTTTTTTTAACCTGTTAATATTCTACTATATTTTTTAATCCTTTTCTCAATGTTTATGCAGTAATGAAATTAACTTTAAAATATATCGACAAAAGAATTTGATAATAAAAAATTTTTTGTCTATTTCTAAGAAAATTTTTCAATAAATTTATATATGAAATTTCATAAAAATGACCTTGCTTGTTTGATTCTAAGTTTTGTTGAGTAATAAAGATGTGTAGTGCAGGATCTCTGTCGGTGTCTTGCTATTTATTATTTAGTCTGATAATGCTGAAGATATTCATAAATTAATTACCTGTCATTAATTACCTGATTGATTAAAAAGATAAGGATTGTTATCAATTTCCTGCTAATCAAGATTCATTCCATAAATTTTAAAAACCATCAATAATCTAATATTTCATCAATTTACACAATTGCATCAATAAATCAATAAATCCATAGCTTGATGATGAAAAAACATTTACTTTACTCATCAAATCACCCCAAACAAGGCAATAAAGTCACTAAGATGCAAGGTGTTACTGAGTGTGAGAGAATGAGAAAAAGAAAACATTATTAGGAAGTGAAAACAATAAAAGAACAGGAATTAAGAAGACAGAAGATAATGATTGATATTGCATTAAAAGTTTTCAAGATCAAAGTTGACTGGAAAGCAAGAAGCTAGAAGAGAGTTCTGCAAGTGAGATGTGTGAGAGAAGATTCTATTAGAATAGAACTTATGGTTTCATCTAACAATTTCAACTGTAAAATATTGAGACCTTGCTGCCAAACTAGTACTGCACTTATAAATTCATAAAGTCTAGGTACCAAAGAAGAATGCAATATTTATTTTGTCAAGATAAAAAATGTGGCACAAGGTCAAAAGGAGGGACAGAGGAAGGCTGGTATTCTTCTGTCTTATAAATAAACCTAGCTAACCACAATTACTGGCCCAAACATACCACAGTATTCCTTACACCAAAATAACACATTCTTACTCATTCTTACTACATTCACCATAATACCTCAAAGTCTCTATGAAGTCCTAACCAGTCCCCATATGTACAAAAGAAAACACGTCAAACAATTACTATGAAAATATTTATAGTAAATGCACAGGAAAGCAACATTATGACAGTGGGAAAGTAACTGAAGCCGAGATGCCAGGTCAGGACCAATAACATTGCAGATTCTTCTTTGTATTTCATCAAGAATCTCTAAATATATTGCAGAATCACCAGACCAGATGTGGCAGCAATATTCAATGCATGTATAATTACTTTTTTTGTTAATGCACTTAATTCAGAGATTAGTATTCATCATAGAGATTGAAAATTATACAATGTAAATCTCAGATCAAAATTCAGCTAATAACAAAACATCAGGTTAGGGACTTATTGATTCAACCCTCATATACATTATCTGTCTAAATCTAGACAAACAAAAATTGATTTTCTTTCAGATTTTTACACTTCTGATTAGCCTATTTCGGTAAATTTTGGTTTTATTTTCCGAGCGCTAAAAATTGCTTAAAATTTTCCAAAATTGTCATAATTCCTTGCAAATGTACATGCTGAACTTGAATTAACAATTAAATTATGAAGAAACCTTACCGTTTTGGAGTTATCGACAACAAAAAATCAGACAGAAAGAAAACCCCACCCCTAACCCTAAAGATTAATTTTAGGGTTAGTTGTTAAGGTCAGGGGTGGGGTTTTCTGTGTAGAAAAGGGGACAAATTAAAAACAAATGAAATAATAAAATCAACCCTTCTACTTTACCAAGTTTGTGCATTAATTTTTGTTTTATTTTCAATTTTACAATATAAAAAATGCTTTATTTTTATTATTTAATTTGTTCTTTTTTGTCATTGCTATTCAAAAAAAATTCTGTTGTATTATTTAATTAGTTTTTGTTATAAATAAAACTACACTTACCAAAAAAAAAAAAAAAAAAAATTATATTTCTTTACAGTAGTGCATAGTGATTTTCTGTAAGGAAAGTCTGTAAAAGAAGTAAATAGGCCAAATTTTCTGATTATGCCTGTGTAGGTACTACGCAGTGAATTAGTAATCATGATGGTAGTAATGGGGGATGAATGGCCAACAAGAAGTCCGATTTTTTTTCTTGTCGATAACTCCAAAACAGTAAGGTTTCTTCATAATTTAATTGTTAATTCAAGTTCAGAATGTACATTTGCATGGAATTATGATGATTTTGGAAAAAATTTAAGGGATATTAGCACTCGGGGAAACAAAACCAAAATTTACCCCTATTTCAAGAAATAAGTGAAAACAGAATATTTAATAATATAAATTGTATTTTTATTTTCAGTTTGAGTGAATAAGTAATCTTTCCTTTGTTGTAATCAATGGATTAGGAACTGCTACATTTTTTCTTAACCATTTATTTGTTGAGGTTCCAGCTTCACAGCCAATGTCATCGTAGAAGCTGTCATATGTATATTTAAATATTTGTCTCTAACTTTTACAGAGAAAAATAAATGTTTATGCTATTTTACAAGGGAGTGCTGAAAAGTTCTTTTTGGTCCAGGCTACTTTCAAAAATCTAACCAAATGACCAGATATCAGATTTTTTTTAATTCTTTTTTTGTCAACCTGAAAACATTTCAGCTGTTCTCTAAAACCTGCAATATGATGTTAGGTGCATATTGCAGTGTATTGCTGAATGTATCTGACTAGATTAAAATAGATTACCTTAATATGAAGCACATTTAGGCTTAAAGTTGACCCTGTTTGCAATTCTAGTATTTTAAATTGGAACCTTGACATTATTGTGTAAAACTGTGATTCCAATTACATTCACACGTCTGTCATTATTTATACATCCGATCATTGAATTGCCTGTTATTACAGATTCTGCTTAAAGAAATGCCACAGACAAACTGTCTTCTAATAGACCATTTTCTGACAGTAAATTGGTAGCTATTTTTAGATAGCTGCTTCATTAGAATACAAGGAAAACAGGCGACTGCATATTTAATCACCAAATGAAAGAATTCTAGCTGTATTAAATATGTAAGTTGTTGCCAAAAGAATTTATTTTTTTAAAAACAAAAGGTAAATTTGTTTTTTTTGTCTATTTCAAAATACAGATGAAAGGTTTTACCTCAAATTTTGGGGAATATAGAACACATTAGTCAATCCTCCCATCAGTCAAATTATACAGTGTTTCCTCTGTAGTGCTGGAAATTTTACAACTATCTCAAAATCACTCCATGAGGAAATAGTTTTTTTTTTTAAATTATCAATTTTTCTATTTTTTTTAGAAAAACATTTATATATTCAGTGTCAAAGAATGTTAATGTTTTCAATACTTTACCTGTTAAATACCAAATAATGTTAATTACATAACATCTTAAAATTCACACCTTGTCTTAATTTTGTTCTCATTGTTGTGACTAATAATATTTTCCAGTGTTGCTATTTAGTTTCTGTTCTCTTCTTGGCCTAATATATATTAGTGTCACTAGAGTTATTAATTACCCTGAAATGTTAGGTAAAATCTTTAGTATCTGAGATTATGGGTAGCAGCTTATATAAAGGAGTATCTATATGAGTACAGGATGTGATGGGTAAATTGTTGCCATTTTATTGTTTTAGATTTTGTCAACAGCACAGTATAGTAGGGTTAGTTGGGGTGCATCTATGAGAAAAAGAGCACCATGACACAATTCACTTCACCAGAAATTTGGAAATAGCATGCTGCACTGCTTGGCATTTGCATTGTAATCTCCAATATGAACATTTCAGAGTGTTGGGCGTCAATCTGAGAACAGAGCAGAAGATTTGAAAATAGTTGGATGAGTCTAATGGTGATTACAAAGGTATGGCAGCTCGGAAAACTCCCTCTGATCATTCTGATAAGAAAAGAATTCCCAAATTTGTTGATGAGGGGCACAGACTCAACACAGAGGCCTATATCCTCAATCTGTCCTAGGAGTAAAAGATTTTCCAAGCTCTCTTTCCTAATTATGTGTCCCAGAAATTTCAACTGGTTCTTCCTGATGTTAAGTGTATTTCTCTTTTGTTTCTATTTTCTCAAAAATCTTGTCATTGCTTATATGTTCGGTTCATGGTATCCTCAGCATCTTTCTGTAGAACCACATTTCTGTTGCTTCATGTCTCTTCTTCATCTTTGAGGAAATTGTCCAGCATTCACTGCCATCCAGTAGGACTGATCATGTAATAGTTCCAGTACTATTTTTTTTGTTTCTAACAAAGTATTTTTTTTATCTCTTAATATTCTGCTTAGCTTTTGGGAAGCATCTTTGGCTATCCCAATGTGTCTTTGGATTTCAGTGTTGTATTTTTCCATCCTCTGATAGAACATTTCCCAGATATTAAAATGTTTGCTCTTGGTTGATTTTGGTACCTCTGATTTGTAATTTGCATTTTGAACTCAATAACCATGCATTCTGTCTTCTTGCAGTTTATATTTAGTCCTTTCTCCTTGCTTTTCTTCACTAGTTACAACAGGAACTTTAGTAGTTTTTTTCTGTATCTGCTATCAGCACTGTCATTTTCATATCAGATGTTGTTAAGAATGTGATTGAGGTATCATCCCCTTAAGCCAGTGTAATATAATAACAATAATCCAACCAAAACATATTTTAATCAGTAAATACTAAATATATGAGGAGGAAACCTGAAAAGGTTTTGGGCCAAAAAGCCATTCCCTTAAAACAAAAAAAAATCTGAGGTTTGGTTATTAGGTTATAAATTTGTAATTGCGTTGAACTTCCTCATAATACAATAAGGGCCTAAGTACTTTCCATATTTTCTGACTTCATACAGCAGGTAATCTGTTATGAACTAGTTAGACCAGTGAAAATTCTACAGTATTTGAATTTCCAATATGGAGATAGGCAAATGATTTAAAATCATACAACTTAAATATATGCTGAAATTGATTTGAAAAGTTTATTTATTATGCTTGTAATTATTTAAATGAAGACAAGGTGTGAATTTCAAGAAGGAGATGTTATGTAATTAACATATCACTTATATTTTTTTCATATTATATTGAGGCATTTAACAAATTTAGAATGTAATATTAACATTCACATGTAGATAAATAAGATAAATACATATTCATGTATTCAAATGGATAAAATAAATAAAAATAAGAGTGCCAAAGGTGGGGTATTATTTCCTGTTAGTTATGTAGTCATGTGACACTTCACAGAAGTCATGTGACATAATAGAATATAAGCAGCACTGAATTCAAAAACACTCTTTACCTTCTTCTTTTTTTGAACCTACACAGAAGAAAATGATGTGATTAAGCATTAAGGTAAGACTTAAGTTGGGTGATCTGCTCTATTCCTACTTTTGTCTCACACACACAAGCATTTTTTATATCAGAGGTGCTAGAACATGGTCTCTATAGTTACGCTTTGTTTTCATCATCTATTCCTTTCCTTTTTTATTTCTTTGAAAATGTTTACAACATATTTTAAAACTGAAATATATGTCATATTATATAAACATTTTGGAGGTAATTAAAAATGTCTCATAAATATTTATACAAGAACAAAAAATAAATTTAATATTTTGACATTTTATTACGTCATTGTTTTAAAATGTATCACTATTTTGATTATTTTTTAAACCTTTTTTGTTATTATTGGAATATTTATATCCCCAAAATAATGAAACAATAAAAAGGTAATATAGATTCTTAGTTGTGTTATTTAATGTTTAGGTCCAAGAAAGGAAAATAAAAGACCAGTTTAAAATCTAACATTGGCACTAAAAATCTATCATCAATTTGTGCTGGATAATTAATTCAGTTATAAGACTCATGGTTTGCACATCAAAATAGTACTAGGTTGATGCAAAAGCCTTTGATAAAAATCTTTTATTTATATAAATTAATAGAATTATTTGTTGTTGGTGGTGGAACTTGTTGCTGAGTATGGGGGCGGGCTCATCGACATTTCGGTGAAATGAGTCCTATGTTGGACCTGAAGACATGGCTGCAGTCATTGAGCCATGATTTTTCTCCATTTTGAATTCTTATAATAAATACATTTTTTATTGGCAGAACTATCTTGTTTAAAAATGAATTTTTCTATGTTGAGCAATAGAAAAGACAAGTTTTTAAATGCTGACTGAAATTTCTTCTTTGTAGTTCATATTGAACCCATTTTACTAGCTTATGAATTTCCCCAATGTATGATGTACTACAATCAATTGATTGCACAAATAATAAAAGAGCTGAGTAAAGTTCAAAGATACTTCTAGGATTTCTTAAATACTGTGTAAAAAATGGCATTGGAAATCTTTTCATAAATCTAATACTGTTATTTATGTTATGAATTGTTTAAAAAAATAATGAACTAATGACTAATTTTCTTGATGTAAAATAATTGTTTACTGCATCACATTTACAACATGAGTGCAGGTATTGTCATGCAGTAAACCACAACTTGATTTCCTTGTTTAAAAAGTATCTTTGATCCTCCATTGTGACATTCAAATAAGCCATTTCCTCTTTAACATAGAACAGTCACAATCTGTCAAAGTGTCCAAGTTAAATTGACATTGTATTAATGTGTCCAATAGCAGCAATAAAGAATGGTAAAGATATGGTTAAAGTAAAATGTGTATTATGGACTTTATAGATTAACAAATCATCACTATTTACATCAAAATGGATACTAAGTAAGGGTTCAGTTTAGCATTATACTAAATCCTTACTTAGTGTTTGTTTTGATGCAAATAGTGGGTCTTTTTGTTAGTCTACAAGGTCTGTAATTTTAAAGTAAATAAGCCTAAAAATATCAAGAGATAAGTTGAAGTTTTTCTCCATAATAAAGAGCTCAATTTGTGATGTTATGAAAATTCTAACTCTTGGCTAAAACTCAAAAAACTAAACTTTTTCTTTTCAGGCTTCTGTACTTTAAAATTACACATGTATTATTATAAATACAGGCACAAAATCAAATTTCACTTTATCAGTATGTTTACATTGTAAATTGAAAACTTGAATGCAAAGTAAGAGTACATTTTGATGTTATACATCCATTGTAAATTGAATCCCTATATTTCAGTCACTTTGCTTGCTTCCATTTTAAAACTTAAATTTCCTTAAAAAATTAAAATGGCTCCTACGAAATAAAGGTCTGTTTAAATTTGAATCAACCCACAACAAAGAAAAAGCCAAGTAGGTTTTGTAAATATAAAATATTTTTATTTTCATGTTTTTACAACTAAATTTTTCTCAACATGTATGAGTGTTAAAGTTCCTTCTTTTTAAGATGAAAAGAAATATGATTTCTTTGTGTGTATGTGTGATACAAAAGAGACAAAGAAGAAAGTAAAGAGGGAAGTGTAAATGTCATGTAGCTTGGTGAGGAAGAGTGTAAATGTCATATAGTTTGGTGAGGAAGATGGGTGAATGTAACAGTTTGTTGAGGAAGATTATAAACATTTTTGTAGAAAAAAAATATTCATTTTAATATGACTAAATCATTACCTAATGATATTTTTCTAAGCAAGTAAATCAAGTTGAGTGTTTTGCTGCATGACAATACCTGCTCTCATGTTGCAAATGAGACAATAAACAATTATTAGTAAACAGTTATTTTACATCTATAAAATTAGTCATTAAGTTTTTTTTTTTTTTTAAAGTCAAATATCAAGAGAACTTGATCAGTTTGGGAGTTAACTATTTGCCCATAGCTGGGACCTTAACAGGTGCTACCAGCCCAGGTCAGGGTGGACCTGGGAACAACAATTAAGAGGCAGTTTCATACTCCATTCTGATCAGAGGCTTTGCTGCTGGATGTAGTTTATCGTCATACCCAGGATGGTATTTAGGTTGATTTATTGAAAGCTGTCCTGTATGTTACTAAGATTCTTTTCATTTCAGATTTTCAGCATAAATTCGTTTTTCAATGTACAAAGGATAGAAGTGTTATGAAAGGGAAAAAAGAAAACTTGTTTTCTTGTGTTACAAATTGAAATTCTTGAACTTTGTTTGCTTAGCAAGTTCAATTTTTATTCAAACAATTCAATTGAAAGCCTTCTCATTCACCTCTAAAATATTATGAATCATACATATTTGTATCTGAGGGTGCAAATCATGAATGCTATTTCAATTTCTGAGAAATCTTTATAGGCTAAATAGGTAAAGAGAATTTCATTCAGATTAACTGTACACTCATTCAAATGTTATGTTTTTGTAATGGAGTGCGTACAATTGTAACATGATTTTTGCTTGTGCAATTTTTGTGTTCTTGTATTGTAATGGTTAACAGGTCAGAATGAGAAATTGGCAAGCTGAATTCAAAATCCAACTGAGTTTGTTATATTCCCTTTCTATTCAAATACAGATATCTATAAAAAAATAGCATTTGAAGTAATAAATATATTATTGTAAGGTCCTATTGATTTGTCACTCTGCTTAGAGTTGCTTCACCTCTCACTTATCAGATGCTATATATTTATATATATCTATATGCCTGATGAGCAAACCCTTCCAGAAAAAAAAAAAGCATGAAATTTTGAGTAGCATTGTGTGGTAAAGCCAAATGCAGATAGCCACTAAAAATAACATTTGAAGTAATAAAAATAAGTTGGATTAAGAAATAAAATCTATTAATTCTTTAGAAATTGGTTTGTTTACATTTTGGATATGAAACTGAGCAGATATTGCTTTTGAGAAAATCTGAATGAGTGAATGTGCTTTAAGGCAAATAGAACCTTGATTGATTGTGAAGCTCTCCAGAGTTGAGCAGTGAAAGCACACCATACTGAATGAATAGATGTGTGTATAGTGTAGTGGTTGTTGGCACAGAAAGTAAGATCGACATACTGAGTTCAAGTTCTAGCCAAAGACCATTGCATTTACTTTTGCACAAATACTCTTGGAAAGGTATGAATTCATCTCTTCTCTCCCAGTTAGGGGTTAATAGCAGGACAGACTGGGCTCTCTAGCTATGATGATTGTCAACTAGCCTAGAAGGGTAACTCTTAGTGACCTGGAGCAGTACAAAAATGATTAGATATAGGGCGCAATTTGTGGAAAAAAAAAACCCTATACACATATAAAAAAAAATTAAATTTAAAAGTTTAAAATTTCACTGTCCCCTTCTCCCTTGTGCATTGACATTGACTTTAGTTCAATGAAATCCTAAAATACAAAATGTGCCACACAAAAAAATGTTTCCACTTTGTCATTAATTTTCCTAATAATATATATGGATATAGACAATAAGTTAATAAAATTAATTGACTCTATATAATAAACGATAATCTCTGAATATTTAAATTTTGTCACATTCTTAACAAATTAGTACAAATTTCAGATTTCTTTGTAGTGAATATAACAAACCCAATTGGAATTGGAACTCAGCTCTCCAATTTCCAATTCTGAGCCATTATTACACCCCAGCTTACAGCACTTGGTATTCCCAAGTGGTCACCTATCTAGATACTGACTAGACTCAATGTTGCTTAACTTCAGTGATCATATGAGAACGGATGTCTCAATGTGAGACCATTAGTCTTACTATTTTAGCTATACAGTTAAGTTTCTAGTAATTTTAATGATTTTTTTTTCATTTTATCCATAACCGCTGAAACGTCTTTTCATGTTCTTTATATTTTCTGCCTGTTTATTTCTGTTGTGTACTCCTTTATTTTTCCAGTAACCTGCTCGATGGTGTTGTCGGCTGGTTAGCAACTAGAAGGATATTTATCATGTGTGCGGTATGGCTGCCTCTTTTGAGATCTTTTACATACTTCCACTGTCTGCACCTCCGTCCACACTTTCACACCCTTATTGCTGCTGGCCATTTGTTGGTGCCTGCATTTGCTGATGCACTGCAATTTGGTTGGTTTTATCAGTATGTAGTCATTCCTGCAGTATAGCCTCTTTCAGTAGAAGTAGATGTAGAATTTTGCAATATTTGAAAATATGATCGATTTTGAATTATGAAATTTCTAAGTAAGACCTTCAAAAATGTGTAAACAGGAAGATGAATTCAACTTTAGAATGTACATGTTTAAATTATTATAAATCTCTATATATAAAAAACTGTGCCATTACATTAAATAACACAAGACTTGAATCTTCATTACTTAACAATTTATTCACTCCAATATTTCACCAGTTACTCTCAGCCAGTCTGTGACATGCCAGTGACTTTGGATGCCTCTCTTTGCCTCTCCTTTATATTGACTGATATTCAAATCTGGAGTTTAAACTGGCTTCTCAAATGGTCTTAATGCTCTGTTGATGTATTGTAATGACGTGTGTGTGCCAATTGAATGATAACATGAGACTTGAATATTCATTATTTAACATTTCATTCACTTCACTATTTCATCAGTTATTCTCAGCTGGTCTGTGGTATGTGAGCCTCAGGTTCAATATGTAAAATCTTATATTCTGTCTGCAATATGTGAGAGACTGATCAAAACATCTTTGGGGTGATTGTTTATATATCCATTTATTCAATATGCTTGTTCCTACACTTGAAATACCAGATGCAAGTGTGAGGTGATGTACTTCTGAATTTGATGGCCAAGAGTAACCTCTGTGATGGTCTGGTGTGAAATTTGAGTGCCATGTCTATTCTAGCATAATACCACATAAAGAATATATTGTATACATAGGAATAATTTTGTTAATCTACTGGCAATCATAATTAAATATATTATAATTTTGACTTTTCTCAGAGAATTTCTCATAATTTCTCATAATCAAAAATTGATATTATGTCATCAATGTGTAGGTAGTGTAATGGATATTGGTGCAGAAAGAGGAATTGGTGATTTGAGTTCAAATTCTGGGCTAGTTTGTTCTGTTCACTTTCACATTAATGTCTTTGGCAAATGCACAAATATATCTTTTCTTCCTTTGGCTATGGTTTAAATATTAGGATAGATTGGACTCTTTAACCTTGGATGGCAACCAATCTAAAAGAAGGAAAATTCTGAATTCTAAACTGTGGAGAAGAATGTATGGTAATTCATATATAATAAAAAAAAAAGGAAACTGAAGAGTCATATTCGGAAAGGACATAGTATTAAAGAAAAATGTTGTAAATATTTCTCGTAGAAGATTATATTCCTAATGCTTTAAAAATATCTAATTCCTATGTTGACCATACAACAAACACATTATCTTGTTGACTAACCTCCTACCTTTCCAACTAAAGTGGTATCTGTATCAATATTGACATGCATAGACTGCTAGGTGCTGGCATTTCTCTCAGTGGTATATGCTTAAATATTTGTTGAGAATATGCATATACTACACTTAGTTAATTGAAAAAAAAAATATGGTTTCATATTTTTGAAACCTTTATATTTAAAATAAAGCCAAAGCTAAACAAGATCTTCAGCCAAGGCATTGAGATTTTAATGTATTTAACAATTGAATGATACATTCTATCTAAAAATGAATCTCACTTGAATGTTATCTTGTGTGCAATGTTGGTATAATGGTATAATTTTCCAATGCCATGATGCCAACATTAGAAAATTGAAATTTAAACAACGGTTAACATGTATAATCCCAATTTTTGCTATTAAGGTCTTCGATCTTGATAATGGTTAAATGAAGTGTCAACAACAGTTGACTAACAAATTTTGACTGCTATATAACTGAGAAATGTTATAAAAATTATCTTTAACCTTAAATAAATACATGCACACATTAAGTTGGAATAAAAATTTGTGGGATTTGGACATGTGATTTTGTTTCATATGTGACTGAAATTTATGGCATACATACATATTCTAAAAGGTGACATTTCAAAACATCTTTTTATGATTTGTGTGTGGATTGTGAATTTTAAATGTTTTACATTAAAAGTGAAAATGGATGAAAATGAGATATATTTTCATCATCTGATGCTTTTATTTCTGGAAAACAGCAAAAAAGGCATGTACCATTTATAGAGATGGTGCCATAGCAGAATACTGTTTATAAGTGATTCGCTAGATTCAAAAGTGAAAATTTTTATCTGGAAGGCTAAGAATGTTTGAACAGGCCAGTAGTTGTTGATGACCAAATCAAAATGCGGATAAAAAATAATACAAGTCATACAACACAGGAGATTGCAAAAGATGTCCAGCTATGCTGGAAGCATAGTAAAGAAACAACCAAGGATTAATTGAAAAGCGGTAGTAGAAAATCTCTGAGTATCAGCAAGAACAGTTACATCTCAAGATGCGAGCAACATACTCCATTATCAATTTTGTAAAGCATGAAAAGTACCATTTCTGAAGAAATTATATATAGAAGTGCATATAAAGTTTTGCCAAAGAGAACTTATATTAGCCAGATACTTACTGGAATAATATTCTTTGGTGTGATAAGATGAAAAATATACCTTAGTTTATATCATCAAGTTTGGAGGAATAAAAATAAAGAATTCAAGCCAGAGAGAATACTCTCCCAAATGTGATGCTTGGGGGTGGCAATGTATAGACTGTTTTCTATCTCATTATACAGAACTTCATCTAATCAAAGGGAAAGTAAACGGAGCCATATACTGAGATATATGGAAAAAGAACCTCCTTACATCAGTCAAAAATTTAAAGATAATGTACAATTAAGTGTTTCAGCAGGAAATGATCTTGAATACACTGTCAACACAACTAAACATTGGCTTGCAAATGAAAGGATTAACCTGTTAAAGTGGACCAAACAGTTCCTTGACCAAAACCCAATTAACCTTTATCACTCTGTGATTTCATTTGCTGTACAAAATGTTTATCCTGCAACTGTGTTTGAATTTTATAGTTGTGTAGTCATATCCTGCTATGGCAACTGAAAACAACTTTGAGCAAAATTAACAATATGGATACTGCAATTGAGAAACCTTGAAAAAGAATGCAGTGGAAAGGGAAGTAATATTAATAATGTAGTGTGCTAAAGGTTAAAAATTTGTGGCAGCAATTGAAGGTTCAAGATTGAATGAACTAAGGATCTGTTATGAAAGAATTACCTAAAATAGTATTAGAATTGTGTTTAAAATAAATGGCTACTTAGGAACTGACTGGGAGCTATTCAACAATTTGATTCTATTTTGTGTACAATATTAAATGTGTTTGGCTTCATTTTTAAAAATATATATTTTATAATTTATCTAGTGTATTGGGACATTATTCAAACATATATTGTTAAATATAACAGACAACAAATGTCTATTATGTTTGATCATAAGCCGTTCTAAGCTTCGTATAGTGGCTTTAGTTTCTGGAGAAAATAACGACAAAAACTGCCCAACATTTGGATATTTTTTTATTATGCTGTTCCTCGATCTAAGCTTTCGGCTCACATGAGCCATCATCAGAGTGGTTATATGGACATTACAACAGAGATGTTCACCTTCAAAGATGAAATCCTGTTATGTTTATATAGAGGTTTGCTATGTGACAATAAAAGTTGCGAAATAGCAAATACAGGTTGTAAATTCATAATGCGATTCTATGACATTGTTCATGACCATGTAAAAGAAAGAAATGTAATTAACAGAACCATGAGTTTAAATGCATTATAATATCTAAATGTTGGATAGTTTTTGTCTTTATTTTTTCCAGAAACTAAAGCCACTATACGAAGCTTAGAATGGCTCATGCCCAAACATAATAGACATTTGTTGTCTGTTATATTTAACAATATATGTTTGAATAATGTCCCAATACACTAGATAAATTATAAGATATATATTTTTAAATATATGTTTTATAATTTATCATAGATGTATCTACTGAAAACATTTCTCATACGTACAGGATGCGATCAGTAAAATGTTGCCATTTAATATTTTTAATTTTGTGCATGCACATTGTTTTTGATTTTGTCAACTGCACTGTATGGTCAGTTGGGCACTGTCTGTGAGTAAAAGAGCACCATGACATAATTCACTCCACCAGAAATTTGGAAATAGCATACTGTACTGATTGACATTTTCACCAAAATCTTCAATATAAACATTTCTGAGTGTTTGGGTGTCAATCTGAGGACAGTGCAGATGATTTGGAAAGAGTTGAAGGAGTCTAATGCTGATTACAAAGGAAAACTCAATCTGATCTTTTCTGATAAGAAAAGACCTCCCGAATTTGTTGGTGAGGGCCATAGATTCAACACAGAGGCCTTCATCAAGTGCTTTGAGGAGGTAATGCTGCCCTGGGTCAAGAGGGTGGCTACTGGAGGACTCTATATCTGGTAATAGAACTCTGCATCATGCCAGGCCAACAGAAGAACCCAGTCATAGCTGTCAGACAATTTTTTGTGACCACATCACCCCTTACATTTGGCACCTAACTCCCCAGACTGCAACCCCATTGATTATTATGTGTGGGGCACAGTTGAGCAGGAGATCAACAAAACTCCTTGTAATACCAAAGATGAACTGAAGGCAAGGATTATGGCAACATTCACCAACTTAAACAAGGAGACTATCCAGAAACGTTGCAGGAGATTCTGAAGTCATTTGGACGCTGTGGTTGAAGCCAATGGCAATTTTATTGAATAAATTTACTCTAGTAGTATTTCAAGATATTTTTGTGTAATTTTGGTAAATATATCAGTTAAAATTAGATGTCAGTGTTATTTTCATTTTTGTGTAATTTAGATGACAATTTATCCATCGCAACCTGTACTTTTGTACTAACTATACATGTAAGTAATGCAATTCACTGTTTTTTATGGTGGGTATTGAATACTTATTTCCTCTGTTCTGTGATATATAAATATGTGTGCATGCACACACAATATATAAACTATTAATCATTCAATTGAAATATAATTCAACCAAACATGGAACAATTTTTAAGCACCTGATGATTGGTTTATCATCATAAAACTTAGTAGTGCATGTGCTTGGAACATTTTTAGTAAGATCACAAAAAATGTAATATTTACACTATATTGTCCCTACTGTTTATACTTCCTGTTCTTGATACTGAGCCCATTTTCCCTGCTATATAGAGCAAATTTTAAACAATATATATATATATATGAAGAAATATAGTTTTAAGGTGTGCTATATTTATGGGATAAAGTGCTCAATATCAGAGATAGAGCATATGTAAATATAAATATAAAAGTGAACATTGAAGTCAACACTCAGAGGCGACAGGCTGTCTCATGCTAGACGCAATCGTTGCACCTAGCATGAAACAGCCTGTCGCCTCTGGAGTGTTGCCTCAATGTTCACTTTATATTTATATATATAAGTAATGAAAATCTTGGTAATCCGTATGGATAATCCCGAGGAGGATGAAATTCGGAGAGCTCAATGTTAAGAGTCCATTGGTTATAATTTATTTTCCCAGGGAATTTCTCACCAGACCACAAATAAATTATAACCAATGGACCATTAAAGTTGTCAGTTTTCATTAAATTATATATAATTAATTATATTAAGAAACAGACAACTTTAAGGGTTCATGAACCCTTAAAGTTGTCTGTTTCTTAATATAATTAATTAATATTTGATCTGTTTTTACATTGAGCTCTATGGATTATATCCTCCCTGGAATTATCCATACGGATTACCAAACACATCTTTACCTATATATAGTTGAGCACTTTTGTTGTTCACATTTTATGTTCCTTGACTGTAATTCTGTTTTCTTCTGCCCTTGAGCACTTTTTCAACACACTGTTAAATATATGGACATTCCCTCCTGTGATTTTAGTTGGTGAATATATTATCTGTATTCATGATCTACCCTTAAAATCCCTTGAGTTAGCTGAGGTTGGAATAAAATGTTCAGACACTGATTAATGCCAGCCACATATCTTCATTCATTTTAGGCAGTATATCTTCATTTAAACATGTTTCATTGAATAATATAGACATATTGTGTCTAGTTATTTTTATACTGATCCTTTCCAGTTGTCTAATCAGTTTCTTGATGTTAAGCTGAAATCTATGAACAATGGCAACATAGTTTTTTTTCTTAACCCAAGTATTTTTCTTTGACCTTTTCTAAGATCATCTTCAGGGGTAAATTGAGAAGACAATGTAACTGCAATAAAATCTCATTAATAATGACTTTCCTAATTACATCATTAATGAAAAAATTAGACAAGCCATTATAAATATTAGCATAAATGAAAAAGAACAGAATACTTCCTTAAATAAACATATAAACATACAATACGGTAATCAAATGTTTTATAACTATAAACAAGATGAAAAAGTCTTAAACAATCTCATAAGTACTAATTATTCCCCACTGATCCCAGTAAAAAAAAAATAAAACTAATTATATATTATACTAAATTTAACACAACCAATTTAATCATACGCAGTAACTCCTCTCTGTCAACAAGTGTTTTGGAAAAAAACAACATTGTATATCAGTTTAAATGTCTTTTGGAAGATTGTATCTAACAAAAAAAGTACATATGTTGGCTTGATGATCACAACATTATCAAGATGTCTTACACTTCATTTGTTGGATACAAGTTCTATTGTAAAACATCTAAAAACATATTCCTGTCCACCTTCACAATACAGAAAAATACTTGTTAACAACACCAATATACTACACCATGAAAATAAAAAACAAAAACTTCAAATTCTCAAGGCCCTTAAAAGAAAAATCAACCAACAAAATTTATTACAAATATAGCAACAACATATTAAAGTGCATATAACATTTATATACTAATGCCATTTTACATTTCTACTAATTTCCAGTCAGTTCCCTTATATTAAAACATGTGCTTTGTAAAACATTTTTATAACTACAACGGATAAATTTTTAAAATTCTAAAACAACTATTACAGAGTGTGTTCGCACATGTTTTTAAAAATCACTATCACAACAGAATGCAGATTTTATCGTAGTTACAATATGTTGTCTTTGTAATTTACCTCTAAAGCTCATCTTAGAAAAGGTCGAAAGTACTTGGGTTAAAAAAAACTACGGCAACTTCCTTGATGAATTTCAGCTCAACATCAAGAAACTGATCAGACAACTGGAAAGGATCAGTATAAAAATAATTAGACACAATTATTCAATGAAAGACACACACACATACTAAATATAAAAGTGAACATTGAAGTCAACACTCAGATGCGCTGTTTCATGCTAGACGATTGCATCTAGCATGAAACAGCCTGTCGTCTCTGAGTGTTGACTTCAATGTTCACTTTTATATTTACATACACTCTATCTCTGATATTGAGCATTTTATCCTATAAATATAGCACACCTTAAAACTATATTTCTTACACACACACAAGTTTCTTGATTGGGTTGATATTCTGCACCACACACACACATATATATATATATATATATATATATATATATATATATATATATATATATATAATATTCATTTAAGCAAGTTTTGTTATATTCAACTGACAATGTTTGTCCGTTTAATTTTTTATTGTATTTTTGGAATATTTTGTTGTATATCCAAATCAAAATTGTGGATAAAGTGTTCAAAATTCATCTTTTTAGTTTTTTGAGAGTCTCAGTCAGTGTTGTGCTAGAAAAGATTTTATTGGTTACATACTAGCATTTTGGGGCATGCTACATTTCAAGTTCAGATATGTGTAAGTGATGTCATGTATAGAATAGTTTCACAGAGTTTGATCATACTGGGTGATGAATATTTAAAATATTTTATATGAATTATTAATTTATATACATATCAAATATTTTTCTACACAGTTTAAAATAGGTACCTCCACAGAAACACGATACCTAAGGTTTAAAATGACTGTTTCAAAAAGAAAAATCTTTCTCAAAGCTTTTATTTTAGTTTTAATTTCAAGCTAATAGATTAAATTTAATATTTCCAGTAAACAAAATACTTCGCTGTATATCAAAACTAATTTAAATTGACTGGAAGGCGTTTTTGTTTAGAAATCACTAAAAATCACTGATTTTAGTTCCATTTTTACCCATCATTCATCACATTTATTTATTTAAAAATCGTTCAAAAATAAAATATACTCTTTTGAAACTTTATTTGAGGAATATTATCAGATTTAATGTTTAATTAATCTGACTTAAAACAAATATTACTTACTTTTATAAAATATCACAGAAATGCATTTTTTAACATGGAGGTAGTTGTTTATTTAAGGTGTTGACAGCTTGACTATCAGATGAAAGTTTATTTAATTTTTTCTATGGTGGACATATCTGTAAAAATTACTTGAAAATATAATGTGAGCATGTTTTTTTATATAATTTTTAACTACCCAGTAATTTTGAAAATTTAGGAAAATATTCTTTGTAAACTAATGTTTTATTGAATTTTAGCTAGTGTGGTTTTAAATTTACTACAGTTAACATGCTTATTTTCTGATAATGTCATGTATGGATGTCCATATTTACAAAAATCGGCATGTTCATACACCCCAAAAAAGATTCAAAATTCTTTTTAAAATATTGAGGGTTGCTGAATTGTGGTAAACTTTTCCATTTATGTTTAGTAAATATAGTTTTTACTTAATAACAATATCACCTAATGCCTACAAATTAATACAGAATTCTAAGATTTAAAATTTTATAAATTATTCTAATTAAAATTAAAAAAAAAAATGAAAACAATTCTTTTAAAAATTCATTAAACAATTTTTTTTGCATAAGACAATAGTGTCTATAATAAATCTTATGCATAAAAGCAATTGAAAGCTTTTCTAATTAAATAATATCTTGGTTTTATTGAATTTTTTAATTTTATGATACAGAGCAGGTTTTTGGTAATTGGGAGTCCTGTTTTACAAAAAAAAAAAAATAAATAAATAAATAATTATAATTTAAATTCTCGAAAGAGTTATGCATATAACTAATATAAACATTAAGCAGTAGAAAAATTAATTTCTCAATTCCATAAAATTAAATAAGTGAGTGGTAACAGATATTAAAATAAAAGATTTTCTAAAAAAGAAACATTTCTAAAATAATTGAATTCATTTGTGAATAAGTCCTGAAAGATTCATTAAAATCTGACAATTATATTTTTTACAAGAATTTCCAAATCAGTGTTTTTCACTGGATAAAAGATGCTAAAATTTCATATACTAATCTTTGGTGTGTCCCCACCTCCTCAACAATGTAAGAAAAACAAGATTTTTAACCAAAATTTTGAATATTCAAAAAAGGATAAAAAAATTCAATTTAATAATAAAAAATCCTTTGGTCATTCCTCTTAATAATAATGAAGATTTTGATGAGAAAACTTTGTTTTTATTAAGTTTAGGACATTTTTTTTTCATTATTTATGCTCATTTCTTAGTGAATCTGTGGATGTACCCATTTTAAAATGCCACTTCCTGTGGTGAAATATATAAAATGACAAAGATTTAATAAAGTGAAACATGTTAGATTAAGATCTTTTTGCTACTTGTTCTTTATCCTATCATAGATATATGTGTTTGGCTAAGGGATTAGAATGCTTGCTTTCTAACCATAAGACCCAGGTTTGAATCTCACCATGGTCAATTTGTTAGTGAGGTGAGCTTGATAATATACACCTGGGGAGGAGTTCCCAGTGTGTGGCACTTTTGGAAAATATCTGAGAACCACAACACAGGTTAACTCAAACCTTGTGAATGAAATTGGGTAGACAAAACTGCCTGGAAGCTGTTGATGGTTGTGCTAGCATGAAGCCGCAAGTCATCATGACCAATGGGTTGAGCTTGCTGGTCTTCTTCAAAAAAATTGACCACGCCTGATTATGTGGTCTCTCCCACTAAGTGTAACTAAGGTCTGCTCAGTATAGTTGCAGTATAATCTACAAGTTAACTCTCTGGGTTGAGCAGGTGCCTGTAATAAGGATTTACTAGCCACCCTGGAAGACAGGGGTGCTCAGAAATGAGTAGCTAACCATACTCCATAAACACAATCAAACATAATTAATACCCTAAAAATAAAGAAAGGAATACTTTACTATTTAAGCACTAGTTTATATATTAATAACAAAGCACAGACACAAGTGTGCATGTCTTTGTGTACACATGTTTGTATACATATATGTGTATGCACATGTGGATATCTATATATGTATATGCATGTCTGTATGTGTGTGCATAAATGTATGAATACAGGCATATGCATACAAATTCAAACAACAAGAAATAAAAATTTGTCTATATTTCTGAGATGAGGTATCATGTACATTATTTACATTATTCGGACTATTGTCCTCATCTTTGTCGCCATATTTATCACAACGTTTCGGCCATTGTACGCTCCGGCCTTCTTCAGGTGGTTGGAATGTCAAACTGAACCCTTTATTTCGCTCACCGGGGTAGACTGTTCTAGTTCCACGTGCCATGTTTGATGGATGTCAGTTATCAAGGACATATGGCACAGTGGATAAAGGCGTTGGTTAGATCCAGTGACAGGACCCAAAGAGTGTGAGTTCAATACCCGGTTAAGGCAGTGGAGAACTTTCAGAGGGAAATTAACAGGAGATAACTGATAACAAAGATGAGGACAATAGTCTGACTGAATAATGTAAATAATAAAAATTTATTTATGAACATAATCTCCTACAATTAATACCCTAATAGTACTTATGAAGACATGTATAAATATTTACTATATCATTTATTTAAGCCTTAAAATGAATTATTCAAGTAAAAAATGAAATACAATTTTCCTAACTCAAGGAAAGACTGAAGTGCTCGAAAATTAGTCTCTGTAGAAAAAACCTGAGGGCAAATGGCAATAATTGAAAGAAAAAAAAAAAAAAAAAAAAAAAGAGAGAAAAGGTTAAGAAGTGAGTGTAAATTGGAGAAACCGTTTACTTGTATTAATTATATATATATATATATATATATATATATATATATATATATATATATATAGAGAGAGAGAGATATGTTTGCATAACTTTTATTTTGACATGTTTTGTTGATCAGTCAGTATCATCACAAAAACTGATTTTATTTTAACAAAATCTATATGAGGCAAAATGTTCTGTTTTGTCAATGTAGATTTTGTTGAAATATTTAATATATATATATATATATATATATGTGTATATGTGTGTGTAAATATTCTCAGATAGAGTGCATCTGTAGAGGAGATAAAATGAATAAAAAGAGAAGAAGAAAAACTATTCTTAGCTGACACGTTTCTTCCTCTGAGAGATTTTATCAAGGCAATGTAGGATTTGTTTTGCTGCATGTGTTTATATACAAAAATCGAGGTTGTCATTGGTTTATCAAAGCTTTTAAATTTAATAAACCAATGACATTCTCACTTTGTATATATAAGCACATGCAGCAAAATAAATCCCACACTGCCCTGATGGACGAAATGCATCAGTTAAGAATAGTTTTTCCTCTTTTTATTTTTATATATATATATATATATATATATATATATATATATATATATATTTCTAGCTTGAAATATTTGTCATAGGTCAGTATTTTAGCAACTGTTATATTATGAGCACTATCAAATGGCATTTTCTGTATGTGTTCATGAAGGTTAATTTCCAATTGATATAAAATCTACTACAGTAAACTGATCCATTAAATCCACTGTGCATGTATCATAATAGCAGTTATATTGTTTCACTATAGTTAGTTGAACAAGAACACACTTACGCCTTCTTCATGCTTGATAGATTTTACACTGGAACATTGCATTATAAATTAGTATCGCTTAGGATTATTTAGTTTAAAAGTTTACAGTCATTTTAAAAATATTTTAAAGGAAAAGATTTCAGATTTTATTAAAATTTGAAATATTATTTTATATTGTCAGAATAATTATTCAAATGCAGGAAAGGTTTTTAAATTGTAAAACATCTTCCAGATAGAGTATTAAAATTTCATGGCAAACATTTTCCATAATGAGTGAATGAGAGGTAAACAAGGAATCATATCTTTGTAACAAAACTCATCTAAATCAAAGTTTGATTTTCTCATTTATCTCTACATATATTTAAAATTACTGCTCAAATATACTTTGCTTAAACTATTAGTATTCAACTACATGAACAAGCAGATACAAAAGAAAGCCCAAGAACATCTACTGTAAGAGCTGTTAAGTTTTCTACTCTTATTTCTAGAAACAAACACACACATATATAATTTATTTTAGAATATTAAAACATGTCAAAAATCACTACACAATTATGTTTCAACACCATAAATGTGTCTCTTCAGGTGATGTTAAAGTACTAGTTTAACATCACCTGAAGATACACATTTATGGTGTTGAAACATAATAGTAATTGTGTAGCGATTTTTAACATGTTTTAATATCTTAAAATAAATAATATTTATCTCTACTATATATTGAGCTCTCTTTTAAATTAGATGTTACATATGGTGGAATCATACTCTGTTTGTTTTCATTTTACCTGTATATATATATATATATATATATATATATATAAGGTCTAATCAAAAAGTGTCAGGACTCTTGCTGGTGTAACAGAGCTAAAGTACATTGTGTGAAGCCACTTAGCAAAGATTGTCTGTGAACTCTGTTGCACCTACACACTAGGAATATTCTTGCTCACTTTCATTGTTTATAGCAGTGCTTGGAACGAAAGTGTGCAGAGTGTGGTCATCTCACTACACCACAAAGTTTCCATCAGTAACCATGGCTTGTGAAGCAGTTTTTGAACAAGTACAACATTCCCCTGATCTGGCAATCACCATATTTCCCAGATCTTGCTTCTTGTGACTTTTTTCCCTTCAAAAATCGAATCCCACTTGAAAGGAACAAGATTTTAAAACATCAAGGAAATCTAAGAGAATGCAACAAGGCAGCTGCTTGCTATACTAAAAAAGGAGTTCCAGAAATGCTACCATTCCTGTAAACTCAGTAAATATAACATTTAGTAATAAGAAATAATGTTGGATTAAAAAAATCCATTAATTGCTTAAAAATAAGGTATTTTCCAAAATTTTTAAAAATAAATTCTTTTTAATCTATTATTATATATATGATAAAAATATAGTTTAAAAGGTAGTATGCTATATTTATGAGTTAAAGTGCTCAATATCGGGGATAGAACATATCCCATGAAACACAGTAACTAGAATTACAAAAATGTGGTTATTATACTAAATAATTAAAAGAATAATGGCACTTCAACCAGATTTGCTTTAAGTAGAGATTCAGTAATTTTGTGCTTTAAATTTTCAGGGTATTAAATTGTAGATAATTTTCAAAGACTTCTGATATAACCTTTCATTTTTCATTTGTCGACCTCAGTATATTACCAGCATATATGGTAGATAAATCCACAAACTATAATTTTCACTTTGATTAACTCTGGTAAATTTGAGAAAGCATATCTGCTCAGATATTGACAATATTTTCTTTATTATGTGTCAATTTAAATGTTGTCTTTTCTTAAGTATTTCAAATGGAAAATATGTATAAATTACCAATATCGTATATTTAAGCAGCAGTCCTTCTTTTATACAGGTTTCATTGAATGTTACAGACAAGGAAAATTTTGTAAATTTTTTTTATTTTTCTAGTGTCCTTATAGTTTTTCTTTTATTTATCTATTTTTTTTTAATCTATTCACCCCAAGCAAGGCGATAATGCCACTAAGACAAGGAGCTATTTAGAATGAAAGAGAATGAAAAGACTTTAGAAGGAACCAAAAATCCAATCTTAAATAAAGAATAAGACCAAGGAGGAATGTGAACTGGACGATAGGCGAACATATGATGACTAAGAGTATGTACAAAATGTCCATAGTAATTATTGTATGTTACATTCAATGAAACATGTATAAAATTACTAATATTTAAATAACAAATGTTATCCTTTCTTTGTTTCTTCTATACAGAAGATGCAGCCAGAAGACAACAGGGAAGCAGCGAAAGAGGAGAGTAAGCCATTGGTGGATGACAAAGACGATAGCAGCAATCAAGAAGCATACAGTGATTGTAAGATACTTTCTTTTCTGGGTCCTAATTAAAACACCTCTTTCTGTTTCTCAAATTCCATATAGCAAAACAGATTAAGAATGTACAAGATAGTACTGAAAAGTTATCAGTCCGACTAAGAAACCTTTCCAAAAATATTCTGATGTTTGGTCAGATTTTGGGAAGTGAGTCAACGAGCCCTTTATTCGTAGACATTAATCTTTTTTTTTCTCTCCACATTAAAGAAAATTCAGTGTTTTCGGGTGTTTCATGATTTTTGTGTAATTTCTGATGTAAGGGAGGCAACTCAGCTGAACTCTATTTTTAAGAAAACTACATCAAACGTTGCTTTTTAAAGCGAGAAGGAACAAAAAGTTGTGGAGAAACATGATCTCTCATGTCATGAAGCAACACGCCTCATAAAGAAATATAACATTAATTCAGGAAACAATGAGTTAAGTTGATTTATACTAATTAGTTAAAAGCATAGAAATTATAATTGTATAAGACAGATCAAGTTCAATATTTTACAAAAACAAAATCTGAAAATGCTTGAACATAATGAATATTAAACAATAATTTTGATAATTTTTGTAAATTTTATTGTGATTTTTATCTGCATGTGGCTGTCTTTGTTTAACAGAAGATGAAGAAAATATGTATGCCAGTAGACATAGTTTTAATAATAATTAAAATCAATTTACACTAACAGGAACATAAAATTAATAGGATAATTTGGTGAGTAAATCAATTCATATGTAAAAAAGTGGCAAAATAAAAATTACTTGGTCGATGATTCTCTGAATGGATGTCATTTTTTAATGTAGCTTCACAAACATAGATTTACTACTTGAAAAAATATGAATTTTGATATCAAGTCTTAATGGAAATTTTACAATTTCCTTGTAAAATTGTATTATAATCATTTTATAAATAAAATTTCAAGATAATTTAAAAGCTTTTAGTGCTGTTTTTTGAGTTGCCTTAAGAAAATGAAACATAGAATAATTTATGAAAAATATATTTGAGAAACCCAAGTTTTCTTTTTTCATTGAAATTATGCATTTCAGAAACTAATATCAAGATTTTTGTCAAAGAATTCCTGCAAGTTTTTAATTTAGCAAAACCAAATGTTATAAAATAGAAAAACATGCACTGAACTGTGGTATCCAGTATAATTTTTAATTGCTACAATTTATTTGTTTCAAACATTTCCATATAATAAAAAGTTACATTAGTATTAAATATTTCTTCTTCTGTGGAACACCCTTTTCTTGTAACAGCCTTTATTTTAATATCTTCAGAAATCATAGTTTCAAAGTTTGGTAAGTTATCAAATGTTTGGCATGACATTTCATCCAGCAAATATATTGAGTAACTTGGACCTGGATCAAAGTTGTATTCTTTAACATCAACATTCACTTGAAGCAACAATTTAGCATTTTTCAATATGAAATTTTTCAATAACATTTTGTACTGTTATAAAATGTCCACTGCCAGAGCCTTTTCTTAATTTTCCAAATTCATTTTTAAATAGGTTTTGACAAATTCACTAAGCATCACAAAATTGAATCCACTGCTTAAATATCTACAAACATCAATTAAACAATTGCATGTATTTTCAGTAGCTTTTCTGTGAAAAAAAACAACAACAAACAGACTGGATGAACTAATGATTGTCTGATTACAACACAGAATCTTGTTGATCAATATTGTGACACAAATTTTCAAATCTGATAATTTTGTCTTTTTCTAGAAATTGTACCAACTCATCACGTTTCACATAGAAGCAGAATTTTTATTTGTAATTCTTGATTTTGTTTGATGGTTAGATAATACACTTGATGGCAAATGATCAAAGACTCATGGTGAATTTTGAGGTGTTACTTTTCCTCTGTTTCATACCCGGACGGAAAATACATTTCACAGACAGTATTTGATATGTCAGGGGTATCTTCCTGAGGTATTGCCTTTAATATTTCTTGCTCATTCTGATCTTAGGGAAAATGAAATACATGAAACTTATTTCATTACTACAGAAACCCGTTAAACAGCATTTTTTCATCATTTTGAGAAAGATTTTGGTATACTGAAACTAAACTAACTGTTATTTCATGAACATTATGGGATAATTTTAAAAATTATAGAAACTTTAGATTGTAAGTTTTGAAGGATTTGGATTTAGGATTCAGAATTGAGAATTTAAGGTCTGTATGCATGTGGGAATTTTTCCTCTTTTAGAGACTAATGTGTGGACTAGAAAACTCCAGTATATGCAAATTTATGATTCAGACATGCAAAATTTTAGGGATCAGAAAATTAAATTGGGATAAGAAATGAATAGGAATTTAAAATCCATACTAACACAGATTAAAGCATCTTTAAAGTCATCTAAATTACATGTTGATTGCCTTGTATCTTAATAAAGTAGTCAGAAGGGTGGTGTTGTATGGAGAAGCATTACTCAGAAACTTTGGAATAGATGAATAGAATCAAAGGTATAAACAATATATGTTTATTTAACTTTGATTGGAACAAGTCCTTTGTAATTTGAGTTGATGAAAGTTTGTTTGGCTTGGTAGTTGATAGTTAGGAGTCAGACTTTGGTAATCAGGAGTGTTTTTACTTTGAAAACACGTTGCAGACAGTAAATGCTGTTTTCTCAACGCTCATGAAGGGTGAAAAAATGTCTTAAGCAGATGACCGCTTAGTTTCTTCATGTAACACACTTGGCTGGTTTCTCTGGCTGATTCCTCTTTATTGCTATCACTTTATATACATTTAAGAAAGGCTCCAGATTACTTGCTGCAAAACTTGATTTCAGCTAACATCAAAAGTCTATTTGTTATTGGCCAAAATTCTTTTATTTATTTTCCAGCATTTTTTTCTTTTTTTTTTATAGTAGAAGTTATGCATGGAGCGTCTTTTATTTTGATAGATTTCTAGTCACAATAACTAGACCTTGGACCAGCAAACTTCCATTTTGCAGAAGTTGTTCAGTTTTTTCCTTCTTCCCTTTTTATTTGAGGGTTGCTTCTCATTAGTTAAGAGAGAAGCATAGAGAGAGAAGGGTAGAAAGAGAAATAGAGAAATGGATTTTAAAAGAAAGTAAATGCCTTATTTTAATTTTAATTTTTTTAAATATTTTATTTTCATATTTGGGCTTACTCACCACAGATGTACAATAGGCACTGCAGCCAGAAATAATTTTTTTTTTTCATGTTACTGTAGATTAAGCATTCTAGATAACAAATATAAAAAAAAAAAATTATTAAATTTCATAAAAGTTAATAGAGAATCCAATTTGCTATGTAAAGTCATTGTAAATTGATCCCACTAAGAAGCCAAAACAAAATATGATCATAATGGGTGATTTCTTAAATTATAAAAAACAAAATATGAAAATTTGAAATTTGTAATCTGGAGTTCTTTTTTCATATAATACTATTGATTAATTACTCTGTGTTGAAAATTAAAGAAAAAATCTTTTTTTCATTTTAAAGAAATCAATACGAGCATATTTGTTTTGCCTTTCAAGAAGGAGTGGATGGCAATTTACAATGAATTTTATTTTAATTTTATATAGCAAACTGGAACCTCCTATTAACTTTTATAACATTTTATAATTTATTTGTAATGTGGAGTGCTTAATTTATATAGTAATATGAAAAAAAATTATTATTTCTGGTATTAAGGATTCAACTTCATTGTCGGAAGCCTTTTTCTTATGAGTTTTGTTTTTTATTTATTTATTTTTTTTATGGTAGTATAATTTTTAACCATGGTAAAATATTAAGTTAAATTTACTGATAACATTATAACATTAATTTTGTTACAAAATTCTTAATAATGGTATTTTAATTAATTTCAGTGGAAATAAGTTACGTATTTTGTTTATTTATAAAAGACAGTAAAATTAAATTCAACATACTTTTAAAAAACAGATTAAAAAAAATTATTCATAAAAGTAAATTTTATAATCAGCTTCAACATGTTCATTGTTATAAAGAAAAATATTAACTTTATGAGACAAAATTCTTAATAATGACATTTTTAGTGAATTTTGCTGTTTAAGATAATTCAACTATACCACAAAAATTGTTTTCTTACATTTTTGTGATATCATATTTTAAAGAACAGTTGTAAAAATATTACGTTTATTGAATTTCATTATGACATTAAGATTTTGTGATAAAATTCTTAAATAACATTTTTTATTAATTTAGCAGTGCTAAAAGTTACATTTTTGTCTTGTATTTATAAAGGACTATTAAAATTGAACATATTTTTTTTCAATTTTAAAAAAATAAAAAACATGTATTATTCATTTAAAAAAAGTTATATGCTAATTGTTATCAAGAACAATATCATCTAGAAAAAATAACTTTGTGATAAAATTTTTAATGACAACTTTTTGTCAATTTCACATTGAAAAAAAAAATTTTTTTTACAATAAAATTAAAAATGCTGCATGTTTAGAGAAAATAAAATAAATGAACCTTATACTAACTTCAACGTCTCAAATAATAAACTTAAGTTGATCCAAGGATAAAAAAGTAAAAATTTTTTAAAAAAAAAAAAAAAAAAAAGATAAAATTGCTTAAAGGTTAAGTCTGTAGAGGGCCGTGGCTGTGATGTTGTGGAGTCAGACGTAGAAGAAACACATGTGGGTTAAGATTCTCCTGCTCACAGGGGCCAACTACATAAAACGGTTGGACTTGAATTAAGTCCAAAGGAGAAGGCAAAGAAAACAAACAAAACACAAGACCGATAATATATGTATATACAAAACAAATATATATTAATAACAAGTTACAATACATGGAAACAGTACAAAGGACGAAGTGTGTGTGAATATTCTGTATGTGCGTGTGTGTGTGTATTGTACTTAGCGTGTTCCCACGCTATCCCTTGTTAGTGCCTACATTTCAAGGTTGTAAGCTGAAAGCCTGAGGAAAAAGAGAGATTTACCTCCAGGTGTCGACGCGAAGGCGTGAGGGGAAAAAAGGGAAAGAGGCGAAGGGTCAGCGGCTATTTATAGCAGCGGAGAGCGACCCCTGGTGAAAGGGTTACGAACTGAAGGAGGAATTAACTCCGACAAGTCTATATTCTAGTAACAAAGTGGCTCCCACTTTAATTTTTTGATTGCATGCTCACATGGCCTCTTTTTGGATTCTCCTCGAGTTTAAACAATATCCTCCTGGCATCAGTTTAAACTGACATCTTTTTCCCCACCTATATCTAAACTATAATTTAGCAAAGTGAAAATTTCACTGAAAATATGTTGGGAATTTTTCAAGTTTTCAACTAAAATCAGGAAAATACAAACTTTAAGCAAAATAGTAACAATATGGAAAAAAAGAATGTGTCAGTTTAAACTAATACAAGGAAGATATACATTAAAAGTAAACCTGTTTTGTATTTAAGTTATACATTAAGACTTTATGTCTGATTGAGAGATAGCAACAACCAATGCTGTATATTTCTATCAATGTCTAGATATAACACAATTCTACTAATTGTGAGTATTATCTTCTGGTGTTTAACTTTGTTATATAGTATTTTTATCATATTTTCAAAGCCCTTTACCATATCTGATATATGCCTAAGTGCATCTCTTGCCAGTGGTGAAAAGAAAAGGAAAACTATTATCTTAGAGGAGAAACTCAAGATAACAGCTCAGCTAGTTGTAGGTAATTTGGTGGTCCAGATTTTTTTTATATTAAAAATCTGAATTTCAAACAATAACAAAATAAAAATAAAGAAAACATGAGTATACATGCTAAATAAATCAGTTGTATTTACAAACATATGTACATGAATTCAAAAGAGTTAAAATGTATTAAAAAATAGTCTTTAGGTGAGTTAAAGTCTTTGGTTTTACAGAAAATCTGTTGTTTAGAAAAGACTTTTATTGTTAGCAAAGATTCAATTACCTCCTTTGTTGTTGTTGGAGATGGTTTGCATGAAGTTGCCGACATATTTCTTTCAGCACACGCCGTGAGAGAAAGAAGAAGCTATGTAACTATGTCTTTGCTTGTGTTTGTTTTGGAGACAGATACTTTTCTGCTCTTTGAAAGTCAAAATCTGAGTTTTTATAAAAAAATTTCCCTGAAAGTAGATTTGAGAAAAATAGGGTTTTAGTTTTCTCTGATTGGTCAAATAATTCACATGGTGATGCTAATTTCTAACCAATAGACACTTTGATTTAAACAGTATGTGTTGATTCAACAGCACTTGTACATTAAAACAAATTAGGATTAGTTGCATGACAGTCAAACATTTTAGACTCAGAGTCAGTCAGTCGCTCAAGTCTTGAACAACAGATCAGTTGAACTCACTGCCTTCAGGCGGGGAGAAACCCGAAGGAGGCTATGCCGAAGGGCGGATTCTCTTTCGGGGAGGTAAACCGACCCTGAACCCGTTTATACGTGTTCAATGGGCATATTTTTGGCCGAACCCATGGGCTTGGAGATCCCATGTTAAAAAGGCCTTGTGCCACATGATGCCCTCGTGGTGGTGGGGGGGACTGAATATCGTCAAACATTTTAGACTTGATTTATTTAGACAAAATCCAGTTACTCTTTCATTACTGTCAGAAATTTTCATTATACCCTGTATTGAGTAATTTACCTTAGTTTTCTGATCATTGGCTCAATCCAGTCTAGGAGAACAGCTGTGAATTCAAAACTGTAATAGCCAAATTATGGGTTGTCCTTTGGCAAGGCATAACATCTAGAAGCCACCCCTGCCAGGGTTACAGTGAAGACATAGTAAGATGTTGGATGTGGTCAATAGCAGAATCTAACAGACCAGACTTGACATTGAAGTGAAATGGTGTCATTTAAAAGATTTTTCATATTGGACAATAGATGAAACCTAGTTATTCAGAGTCAAATGGAAACTGTGGGAACCCATAGCGTAGCAATTTTATCTCTTAATATATGCACAACCAAAACAGTTGACACACATAAACAGACCAGGAAGAAGTGTGTGGATGCTATGGGGTGTCTCAGTAGATGACCTAGTTTGGTTTCAGTTAGTTGAACACTTTCATTTTATGTTTATCCCAAGTCTTTTATTGAATTTTGATTGTTAACTACTGTCTCTCTTCAGATAAATAACTTAAAATTTTTTATGAAAATATTCCAGTCTCAAATGGTTTTATGTTTATTGTTTTTGCAGCATTTTATTTTAAAGGAAAATGAAATAATATTGCACAGGCATATATAGATAAGAAAGGAACATACAACTAGGAGAAGGACTAAGATATGAGTGTCTGCAGGTTGTTCATAAGAGGTGGGAGGTTTGATTAAAGTGAGTCATATATACTGGAGTTATAAACTTTGTATTTAGAAGGAAATGATAAAATTCAAAGAATAAGAGTTAATTTATTTTTAAAACTTTCACATTAGAAATCTTTAACAAAGCAGCTGAAATGGAAAGGATCAGCATGTTGAGAAGTAAGTGTTTTTATTGCAATTCATGAAAATAAGCTATTTCACCTGAGATAACTGATAATTTTTTTTTTTTTTTTATAAATGTGTATCTCTAAATGCTCTAATTTAAAAATATGTACTTTTGGTAAAATATTAAAAAAACATTTGCTTTAAGTAAAATTTTGTGATTTTTATTTGGAGAATAAATAAATGACATTAAGAATTAGATCAAACTAAAACATTTTTTAGCTTGGGTGTGGGATATTTGAAATGTGAAAATGTTCTCTGTATTTAAAAAATATTTGGAGAAAAAGTGGTTAAAAATATACTCTTACCTATATATATTTTACTTGTGTTTGCTTATAATTTGGAATTGTATTTTAGAAACTGACATTTAAATCTTAACTTCCATAAGAATAAAACTGAATTAAAAATACTTGCAACAGAGGAGGCATTGTAGTATTCACATCCTAATAAAATGCATTAACATTTTAGTCAAAAATATTTTAGAAAAATAAAGGCTTGTGGTCATATCATATTGAAACACCAGTTCTCATTGCATGATCACCAAAGTTAAACAATGTCAAGCCTGGTCAGTACCTAGATGGGTGACTGCTTGGGAATACCAGGTGTTGTAAGCTTGGATGTGGGTGGTGTAATAGATAATGGCTTGGAATTGGAAATCAGATAGCCACATTCCAATTCCTGTCAGTACGTGATATTCAATTACTTGCAAATACCCTTAGGAAAGGTATAAATTCACATCTTCTTTCCCCTCCAGCTATGGGTTAATTAGTAGGACTTGTATCAGTAAATCATTATTATCTCACAAAAATTCTTACAATCTAAGAAATATTTTCTGGTTTTAAATAACCTTTAGAAGGTTGATAAACTGTAAAAAAACAAATCAATCAATCAATTTAGAAAAATAAAATTTTATGCAATGCAAGTTTATATTAAGTTAACATAAAGTGTAATATTTTCTGTTTTATTGATAGAAACAAAATGTACATTATATAAATTAGAAAAACAACCAAAAATTGAAAATCATTACATTTTCATTTTGTTATTTTTATATATTTTTGTTATTTTTATATAATTATTTTTCATTTTTATACCTTTTTTTTTTTTTTGAGAAAAAGTCTGGAATTGATTCAAAAAATTTTCTATTTTTGCTTCTCTTAATATTTTTATGATTATTATGAAAAATTCCATTTTTTTGTGCATTTAAAATGATCAGACACAATTTTTTTCCCTAAATTTACATCCTGCTATGTACGTGTTGGATTGTAACTAATTGCCAGTTTAGGCAATTCAGGTTTATTCAAATATTTGCTTGCTTGGTTTGATTCTATGCAAGCATTCATGTATAACACAATAATTTTTTAGGATTCCTGTAAAGCAAATGTAAATAGCTTACTTAACATTATATAAAGAAATATATTTCTTGAAGTTTGAAGCAAATATGCTCATAAATAACATTAAATATACTTTATAATATTCTGTGTGTGTGTATATATATATATATATATATATATATATATATATATATATATATATATAAAATAGCAGGCCACTCGTATTTGAGGATACCCGTCTATACTGTCTACTAGGGTGGCTAGTCAATCCCTATTGCCGACGCTTGCTCAAGCACATTTGTGTTTTGCTCAACACCCACAGAGCCCACCTGTGGTTTACACTGCAACTATGCTGAGCAGACCTTAGTTACAATTTCTGGGAGAGAGTGTGTTATCTAGCATGATCAACAATTTGAATAAGGCCAGCACGCTCAAACCCTCGGCCATGATGACTTGTGGCTTCCTGCTAGCACAGCTATTGACGGTCCACAAGAGTTCTGTCTATCCAATTTCCATAGTTTTTTCCTTTGATGTGTGTGTGTGTGTGTGTGTGTGTATATATATATATATATATATATATACACGCACACACACACACACATCAAAGGAAAAGAAAACTTAACACATCATTGAAACATACGCTAATAAATTTATTTCAGCAGATAAGATTTTAATACCTGCCTCATTAGACTGAAATTATAAAATGGTTTAAATTTATCCAGATATTATGTTAAAAATTATTTTAAAAATAAATCTCAAGAGAACAAGAAGTTTGAATTACTTGATCTAGAAAAAAAATTTCTGGGGATTTATATAATTGAAGAGAAGAGTGAGGTGTGGAGGGAGAAGCAAGTTGTTAACACAATGAACAGGGGTTGGAGGGGGGAAGTACAAATGACAGCAAGTGAAATATATTGGAATTAAATCAAAATTTATATTGTCATCATCTAATTTACATTAATATAATAACAATCATCATCATATATATAAAAAAGGAGTGAAAAATTAATAATATAACATAAAAATCTTAAATTCAATATATCTAATTCATCGTCATAATTATAAAATACATCATATATGTGTGTGTGTGACAAATACATATTAAAAACATGTAAATATACACATCCATACACACACACACACAAGTAAACACATATGCATGCACATAGACATGTACACATATACATACATACATATCAACACCTACATATCCACACAATATATATATCTATCTATATATATATATATATATATATATATATACACACATCCATACACAATAAACATATATACATCCATAATACACTCACACATATATAAACACATGTACATATACACATATATAGACATATATATATATATATATATATATATATATATATATATATATATATATATAAAATTCATAAAAGGTTAATGGTCAGAGTTGAATTAGAACAGGAAACAGTAGTATTAAAAAGTGGTCAATACATGTGTAAAAAAAAAAAAAATAAAAATAAAAGTAAAAATAACATGAAGAGCTTTTAACTTTATAAATCAGGAGGTCAGTTGAATCTGCTTACCTTAGTTTCAACCTTACAGTATCCTTAGGTGATTTTTTTATCAAATCACCATCAAACGCTTTTTTATTTTTTTTTAAAAACTAAAAAATGCTACATTATTGTTTTCAAAAATAAATAAACAAACACACGATGTTGGGTGTAATAAAAGTGGGGAGGAGGATGTGAAGAAGAAGAAGGAGAAAAAGGGGGAAGAGAAGAAAAGTATTGTAAATGCACCAGTGGGGAATTAAATTACTTTTTTTTTTATTTAGCCTCATATGCACTTAAGAAAAATTTTCTGATATGTAAGCAAGGACTTAAGACTTTGGATTTCTGGTTTTAAATGTTCTTTGGATTTGGAAATGTCATAATCACTAATTTTTCCTGTTTGCAGATGTTGCAAATATGGCTGTGATTGTTGTATGGTTTTGATTTTTAAAAATGTTTACACCTATCAACAGATACCTGTTGTTTTTTTCTTTTAAATTCCACATATGGTTAGCTTGTTTATTTATTTTTGAAAACAATAATGTAGTGTGCTTTAGTTTTTTTTAAAAAATAAAAAAGAATTAGGTGGTCATTTGATAAAAAATTGCCTGAGGTTATTGTATGGTTGAAACCAAGGTAGTGGATTCAACTGATCTCCTGATTTTTAAAGTATATATATATTTAACAAAATATATGTATGTATGTGAAAAAAATGATAAAAGGAAAACATTTTACATCAAAGCGTTTCATTCCTTGAGGAAAGTTTAAGGCAAGTGTAGAAATTTTATATAGGGACATGTATTTATACAACAGAAAAAGTAATGCTCAACAAAATAACCTTATGCCTTTAAATTTGAATTAGAGAACACTTTAAAATATTGAAAAACCTCTTGGCATTAAAGAAAGGAAAACTATTGAGGACACTAAATGACTTAAATGAAAGTGAATATTATTGTTATTATTGTTGATTTTCTTTTAAAGCCATGAGTCATTTTCCTTTTAATTTTTTATGGTCATACATAAATATATTGGCTTGAGAAATAAGCATTTTTTAAGAAAGATATTGGAAAAAAATCCAGGGCTTATGTTTATATTTGTGCTAGTATCTATTAATACATATTTGAGAATTTTTTTTTGTCTTAGTAATTTATTCTCTCTCTTAATAACAGCATTTCTGTGAACAAAATTGTAGTTGAAATTATTTCCGAGTATATCTAATCTGTTGTATAAATTACTATGTAAGAGATCTTTCTTATGCCCATAAACATGTTTAAGTTATACCAATATATGTAAGGAACAACTATTACAGTTTATCTTATATACCTGCTTAAGAATTATTATTAATGTCACTTTTGGTTCTGATCATATCCATAATATTTTGTGATGTAGTTGTAATTAATTTAATATTGAAATTGGATATGCTATTTTGAATAGTAGACTTGTTACTTAGTGTCCTCCATAATTTTACTTTCCTTAATGCCAAGAGATTTTCAAATATTTTAAAGTGCTTTCTAATTCAAATTTGAACACATAACATTAAATTTCTCAGCATCACTTTTTTCTGCTATAGGTTCCTAAATAAAATTTCTACATTTGCCTTGATCAAGTTTCCTCAAAAGAATGAAACATGTCGGCATAAAAGGTTTTCCTCTTGTTATTTCTTTTAATGTTATCTTTGCTGATATTTTTTATTTCTATCTGATTTGTGTTTGTGTGTATGTGATGAGATGATTAATCAGACAGAGATATTTTTTGTGACTGCTGAGTTTTCCCAGCTAAAAGTAACAAGATTATTACCACACTTTAAATGTCAGCAAAAAAGAAGGAAAATCCTCTGTGTGCATCTGTTGTACTTTTTCTTTCTGACTAAAACTATTACTCTAAATATATTTGCCTGAATTGGGACAGAAAGATTATAAAATACTGTTTCTTCCAAGTTATTTTTATTTGCTATAAAACTAGTTGAGGCAAACAATTACACAGCATTTAAACCATATATCAAATTATTAATCTGCAATATTTCAGCTTTTAAGTATGTATAGTCATTAAATTTTTTATACTCCTCAAGTAATATACATTCAAATAGAACTGATCATTTTTTGCTAAATATTTGCACAAATTCATGTATACTACGATATCCATGCACCAGGTATAAATAAAATATCAAGAAGCAAATCTGAATAGCAGTTGGAGTAGCAGTCCAGGTTGAAGTAGTAAGAAGAGTCATTAAGGAATTTTCTGTCTAGTTCCTGTCAGATGAAAACTGTCTATATAAGATAAAACCAGACTAAAAAAAAAAAAAAAAAAAAATTGTAAAATCACCTCAACAATTTCTGGATTATAAAAACCTTGTATTTGCACTTTACCTGCTTTCTTCTTTCCCTTTTGGACAAGTTGAATATTTTTACAATGTCAAATCCCTCTCCCCATTGACAAATTAAATATGACTTTTATTTTATTAAAATATATTAAATAAATTAAAATATGACTTTTTTTTTATTAAAGATATTACCTATTTTAAAGGAATATATTATATTTTTCCTTTGACTATCTTAAGAAAACATACCTTATGACTTTTTTCCATTACCTTTTGTTTCAGTCATTTTTTTAAAAATTTATCATAGTAGATAAGCTCCCAAAATTTGAAACTGAATAGTATACTAAAAAAGTACTATAATTAAGTAGAAAAAAAAAAAAAAAAAAACTGTTACAAGAGATCTTTGTCAGCAAATGAGAAAATTTGGGACTATTTTATTTTAAGAGGCAAAAGATGTTTTAAGTATAATGTTTTGATTAATACTAAATTTCTGTACATGCCAATTTAACATATCTAATTAAAATATTATAAAATTTAGTTGCAGTGAATATTGGATAAATATATAAAAGTTTGAACATATTTATTTAATAAGAATATTTTTAGAATAGGTTATTGAAATAAAACAAAAATTCAACTTGTTTTTATTGAAACAATTTCTTAAAAAAATATAATGTATACATAAAAACAAATAACATAGAAAACCCTAAAAAAATAATAATTTTTTAGTTTTCTGTTTGCTGCACTATCTACAATTTGTGTTGCAAAGTAAAAATTTCTTTCTCAAGGAAAATATTGAAAGGAAAAACTTGAATATGGCTTAAAAATGAACCTACAAAAAAATTAATCAAGTATTTGCATTATTAAATTAAAGGTTTTTCAAAGTTTTAATAAAGAACAGTAACAATCTTAATAAAATCAATAAATGATAAAAAAATGGGTATTACTATTTTATTGTACATAAAAATTTGGACTTTTTTTAAGCCAAGCGCTTGGACGTCATTTTGTTTGCATAAATAAATACACGTAGCAGAATTTTGAAATCTTTTGTTCTATAGTATAGTGAATCTTCTGAATGATTCTTCTTCTTTCAAACGGCACAGTTTATAAAAATCGAATTACCTTACACTAAAATGCAATAGTCTTCTTTATTGATATGTGTGTGTGTGTGGGGGGTCTCTCGCGACATTTTTTAAATTTATTTTTCATTGGAGTTAATAAAAATTGGTTAATTTGTCATGGCTAGATTTCGCTTAGTTTATTTTTTCGACATAAAACCTTTTCAGAATTATTTATTGTCGAAATTTGTATAAGACACCCAGTAAGGATCGAACTCAATATTACTAATTATGGATGGTCAGAAAGATACGCAGAAAATTTTGTTTCTGAATTAATATTTTGTATCTCTTATTTAATTCGATTTTCGCATTAAGACTAACAGTTAGTCACTAACTGGAGTTTACGTTTGGTTCAACAATAAATATCAAACAAAACAGCATCATAAAATTTATGATTGATAAGGGAAATAACTTGTTTTAATTTTTAGAATTTCTCTAAAGTACTTCATTATTTATATTTTAATTATATAATTTACATTTTTTTTGTATTTTACGAGAAAATCCTCGAGGTTAATATGCGTGAATAAAATTGACAAATGTTGGTAATTAATAATTAATTACAAACAATCAACACAGTAACCATAACAAATTACAGTTGGTATTATTGCTAAAAAACAACAAAACCACTTCTTTACCTGATTCTAGCTTGACCCTTAGTAGGAAAACCTCTTTTTTTTACTAAAAATTTTTTAGCATTATTCACAAATATTTCCTACATTCTCTCCTGTATCTGTTTTTTATTCGCATACTTTAGAAATCTCCAATATTGACTTTTATATTTTTTTATTGTCACACACGTCTTTTTTTTTTTTAATTGTTGTTAAAAATGTTACCTGTTGAAATGAGCCTGGCCACAAACTGATTGCTACAGGTAGGTGTTGTATTCTTAGTTACAAAGGGAAAGGTGGAAGAAAAGCCAAATATTTATTATTCGCAACGAAGTAATGTTAAGTTTCATTTTATTTTTATTGTAGACAAGTGAATAAATGACAAACTAGCTGAAATTACTTCTGTACATTTTGTCAACAACCTTAAAGTAATTTTCACAGAAAGAAAGCGCAATTTTTATGCAGTCTGTGAAAACAAATTACTTACTTACATATAGCAAAATGAAAAGTAAAAAAAATACTGATCACATTTCCAAATATTTTTTCAATATTCTTACGTTTGTTTTCCGTTTTTATTTTTTTTTACTTGGTAAAATAAAAAGCGTACACACACTTTTTTTAGTAATTTGTTTACTACTACAATTTTTTTCTTTAAGTTTTAATTATAAATTGAAAAATAAGCGAATTGTAAAATCAGATAATGAAAAAATGTTTCATTGAAATTGATACCTATTTAGTTCATTTCGAGTAAAAATAGATTTTTAAACATTTTTTCTGATTATTATTATTTTATCTTCAGTGTTTTGTTATTGAGTTCTGTTTATAAAAACTTTCAAAACGTGGGCGCATTTCTTTGTATTTTTCCGTAAATATAGTTTTTTTTAATCTTAAAATGATCTTTCTTTTTATGAATCATTTTCCTTTTATTATTTTCAGGAGTCAAATAGAAAACTGTAAAATTCAGATTCTGACCAAGTTCATACACCCTTGGGAAAGAAATGAATGAATCTTTCTCCGGCCAGGTTAAAAATAAAATAATTGATGGATAGGCTGAGTTATCTAGCATTTGGTAGCAATCAGTCTAGGAGAAAGATTTCTGAATTCAAAACCAGTTGGGAATGGTGCTAAAAAAAAAAAAGACCCATCGTGTAAAATTTTTACACGATGGGTTTTTTTTTTTTTTACAGTAAAAATAATAAAAAAACAAAACTATACTCCTACAAACCTCGGTAGCAGCACCTCATGGTGAAGTTCTGTCCCTCTATACGCCACAGGGGAGTTTTAATGGCAATAATCAGGAGAAGGATATTTACTTTTTTTTTTTGGCGGGGGTCCATCCCGTGTAGGTAAATTGATTGTTTTATATTTTTTTGAGTCTGTGTGTTTTGTTTACACTTGGTAGGTCGCTGTTTGTGTGTGGGGAGTAGATTTTTTTTTTTTTTTACCTCTGCTGTGGATGTAGTCAGTGTATTCTAGGCTCTGTTAACAAAACAGTTAAAAGAGAATTTTTTTTTTTTTTTTTTTACTTTTGAATAATATGGCAAGTTTCTAAGCTTAGCTTAGATGTGTAGCACAAAGCCGAAAGCATGGGGCACTCAGTGAAGATGGAACACACTACTCAGCCGTAAAAATTTCAAGACAAGCTTGCTAACCATATTGCACCACGTCAGAATGCCCTTACTTTTTTGAAAAATGTGATTGCTTTAAGTTTTAAAGGCCAATGTTGAATATTTTTTAATTGTATGATTGAAATATTTTTACGTAGTTGAACGATTTACTTCGCTACTTATGTAAAAAAAAAAATGGTCTTAGTTGTCAATAAGTGACAGTTGGCTATAAAAAAGTACTGTTGATTATTTACAGCTAATTTGTTTAAATAATACACAGACTATTGTTTGTGTTACGTAGCAATAATGATACACTAAAATAAGTAACCAAGTAATCGTTTTAAGTTTTCTGAATATTTTCTTTTTGCACAACGATTTATTTCCCTTGTGTTTTTGTGTTAAAATTTTTTCTTAAAAAATGTGAATATTGAGTAAACAACCACAATTTTGCTTATGCTTAAGAGACTTTTGGTCATTGGATATTCTTGTAGAATGGTATGCAAATTGCAGTTTCTATTTCTCTCTCACTCTTTTTTTAAATTTTATTTATTTATGCTTTTACTAATACAAGGTTCAAGAGCCACTCAAGGTAAAAAAGGGTAACTGAATGAGGTGTGTGATATGAATGTAAAAATAGGAAGCGAGTATTATGGAGGATAAATAATGATTGACCTTGAAGCGTTTAAGATGGTAATGTTCATGGAAGCATCCACGTGGAACTCTGTTCCACATAAAACAGATGATAATTAGAGTTAAGTTTTTATGGATCTGTTTTAATTCGTACCCATGATATACTGCTGTACGTTTCCAGGAAGTGGGCAATCATAATTCTCCACAACTTTCTGTTTTTTGTTACTCTAAGTAATTTTTATACCTATGCCATCCCACTTTACCCATTGTTCTGCTATCCATTCACATGAACTCATTAAGGAGATTATTCACTGTTCCCCACTGTTTTTCTTACCGTCACTAACTCATAAAGTGGTAAATTCTCTAGGCTATTTTCCACATTATATATCCCAGAAATTTTTATCAGTCTTTTTCTGATTTTAAATAGGTTTCCCTGTTGATCCTATTTTCCTTAAAATTTCCTCATTCCTCACATGTTCTATACATGGTATTCTCAGCATTCATCAACTCAACAGAACCACATCACTGTCACTTCAAGTCTCTTCCTCTATGCCGTTACATGTTCCATACTATTAAAAGGAATTATCTCCCTTAGATCGGATCCGCTCACAATTACATTAACCATTTACAGAGTTACATCAGTGAGTCTGTAACCTAATACTAGGGAAAATATTTATTTCTATACAATAAATCTTTTTTTTTTTTTAACATGATCTCTTTCCTGGCTCATGCACTTAATTCTGATCAAATAGATCAAACATTATATAGTGAAAATTAATTAATACTGATCACATAGATCACAAATTATATAGTCGAAATTTCAGATAAAACTTCAACTATTAATTATTTATTAGGCTATGAACTTATTGATGCACCTTTATTATAAGGAGGTGCTGAAAAGTTCTTGACCCACTTCTCAAAATCTCATCAAATGTCCAAACATTAGATGTTTATGAAAGGGCTTGCTTGTACCAAGAACTTTTCAGTACCCCTGAATATATATATATATATATTTAAGTTATGAAGAATTTGGTAAACCGAATTTTTCCTCTCATTTCATTGTTGGAAGTGTTATCTGATGATCTGAAATCCTTTAAAAAGGATTTTGGTGAAATAAATTATTGTAATGGTACCTTAAAGTGTCTGTTGTTCATTAAATATATATATATATATATATGTGTGTGTGTGTGTGTGTGTGTGTGTGTAAAAATATATAGAAAATAGGAAAGAACTCATTAGGTAAATAATCCAAAGTTCTTTAGTATTTTTGTTATTATTTTTAAAAAATAGTGCTCAATACAAAAGTAGAGCACACATATATATATATATATATACGAATGTAATGAGAATGAAAATAATATAAATTCTAACATTCACAGCATTAATTAAAAAGAGGGTTCAATACCAAGAATAGAGCAATAATTATTTATTATAATTTTTACATATAGGCAAAAACAACTTGCTCACTATAAGTGAGCAAATTGTTTTTGTCCGTATGTAAAAATTATATATATACATATACACACACTCTTGGAAAATCATGTTCACCTTTCTCTGGGGTATGTGGGTTAAATATCATGTTAGATTGGGTTTTATTGCCTTAAATGGCAGCCAGTCGCAGAGAAGGAAAACTCTGTTTGGAGAATTCATAGCACACTGTGCATCATTTTTTTTTTCAGTTCTTCTAAAAAATGTGGTTGGATTTACACATTCTTCAGCACTATAATCTAATTTATTTTTGTGGGTAGTTTAGCAGTTCAATTCTAAATTGATCTATTGGACCCTCATAAATCATAATTGATAGAAGAGTCCAGTATACAAAACAATGTGGGCATAAAGATCAGCAACATTACATGTTGACTTAGTTTCATGCCTTAAGTGATCATCAGAACTCCATACATGCTTATTGCTGATATTTAGCACTTTTGATCCCTAAATGTCAGTATCATCAGTCCCATGACTGGGTGTGGATTGTAAGGTCACTGTACTGCTGAACACCAGCTCCCTCACTATATCTTGGTTGCATGTCAATGTCTGAGTCTCTGCAAATGATCTTCCAGTCCCATCAGTGATGTTGCCAGCCTATTTTTCCCTTTGCCCAAAGTTATAAATTAGATAGCAGAGAAGATTGGGTTTTCTAGCTATGGTTGGCAATCAGTCTAAGAGGAGGATAACTCTTATTTCAAAACTCCTACCTTGGGTTACTGGGCATATACTATACATCCATTAAAAAGATTATGAAGTTTACAATTAACTGTAGTGGGAGGGGTGGTGGTTATGAACTCTATGATCTTGACTGAGGTTAAAAAAATCTCTACTATTGAATATATGTTCCAATGTGTTTCTATTCCTCCGATTAGCAATATCATGTGGGTTGATTGATAAGGTAGATATATGATAAACTGTTGCTTCTTTTGGAGCCAAAACAAATGTATACTTTGTTACTAGTTTACACCTTACTATCAAAAAATGATAGCAATATTTAAATAATTTTTTTTCAGTTGCATTGATTGCATTTTCTGCATAAATAATCTAAAATTTTCATCTCTACAATTACCTCTATTGTTTCATGTAAGAAAGAAGTTTACTTTTTAAGTCAATAAAAATATGCAGAGAAAACTAATACAAAAATGAACATTACAAAAAACAGTATTGCTCCCCTACTTATAACACATATCAAAGGTATGTTTACTTGAGTTTCAAATAGATATGATGGTTGAAGTAAAAGGAGTAGTTGGAATTTGTTTTATAATCCTATTATAATTGTGCTTGTCGTTCCCTTCATTAGTTCACACGACCGTTATGTCCTGCCAATATCTCATAAATAATGGACTATTCCATTTTGATCATGTGGAAAGAGAGGAAAGGACACTACTTGGTTTCAGTGAGAAAATGAAAGAAAGAAGGGAACATAAAAGTATTTAACAGCTGTTTCAGTGAAATGGAAAAAGTTGTCAATTTCAAATTTTCATCTGTACTCACTTCAGCATTCATACTTGATTGTTATTGCAATACTTTTTTTTAAGATGTTAAACCCAAATATTTAATGATGTGATATTGGAATTTCTCTGGATATTTTATTGTTGCAGAACTTGCCATGAGCTTATTCAATCATTAACTTAAGAATTAAGATTCATCAGAAATCAAAATAGGAAAAACCATGAAATTTTCTCAGGTTAAAACTAGTTTTATTATAATTTTCAGTAATGAAACACTTTGTCTTAGAATGCTCACAGTTTAAATTAAGGGCTGGGAGGAAATTTCCTAAATATTTATTGAAGAGGATGGTTGGAATGAGGATGTCACAGATGGTTTATTCTCCAAAAATATTAATCATCCTCACTTGTCTATGTGAAGCTCAAAAGTATTAATAAGGATTAGTACTTCCTATTAACATGGCAACAGAATATCTCAGCAAATAGGGGACATCAGGCTGCATGACCGGTAAATTAAATAGGTTTGTGTTTTATTTTATAGAACAGATATTGGTGACGTAATTAGTGTAGTGATTGATTTAAATTCCTATTTCCCCATGGGTGCAAGAGGACAGTGTTGAAGCTCAGGCAAATGCTAGGATTCCAAATGCTGATTTTTAAGCCAGGTAAGCCCTACCAAAAGTATAATACAATAATCTTATCTCAATTACCTACCCCATCTCTTTTTGGATCCTGTGGTATGCTAAGATAAGCTTAGTAAATATCAGTATGTATATTGTTGGATAAAATCTGGTAATGTTAAGGAATTCTGGTTTAATCACTTTAGCCATTCTATCCCTAGCTATTGGTAAAATAACAAAGTAGACTGGACTGCCCTTGGGTGCCATCAAGTTTAAGAGAAAGAAATGGAGAAGCCAATGATGAAACAACTTTAATATCTAAGAAGATATTAAAGTTGTTTCTCCATTGGCAACTTATGTGTTTAAAAAAAAAGTTAAGTCATAATTGCTTGTGCCCTGAAGGGACATAGCATCTTTTAAATAAAGGTGTTATTTTGTATGTAAGAGAGAGTGACATTTCAAACCTAACAATTTAAATTCTTGTGTGGATGTGACATTTAAATGCATCTCTGTTGACATTTTTTAAAATAAATTCTTTCTCTTTTACACATACACTTATACAAACTAATTTTATGCTTATCAATCCAGAAACCTATCTCTCTTTCTATCTTGTTTACTTTGCTGCCTTTCTTTAATATGACCTTAAATTTGTTTACTACATATGAATTTGAACACTTTAAAGATATTTTGTTTTTATTTTTTGTAAACTTTTCCATAGATTTTTATATTAGTTTTGCTTACTGCTTTACTAAGATACTCATATCTTAGTAAAGCAGTAAGCAAAATGTTTTTCTAAATGCCTCAAATTGTAGGACCTTAATGAGACTTCAAGCTCTGTACACTAAATATAAACTTGATCTTTTTCTCAGCTTTCTTTTTTCTAATTAAATTGTTTCTTATTTATTTGTAACCTTGTACTCAATCCAGTTTTCTGGTATCCCCAGTTCAAGTGTTCTTAAAATAAATAGTCTTATTCTACAATAGCAAACAAGAGACAACATTCCTGTTTTGATAAGGTTAAATAGAGTCACTGGGTTCAAATCAGTTTTGTTTCTCGGCTTGCTATTCAACTTGCATTTACAAGTTGCAGCATTTGTTAGAGGTTTCTATAAAAAGAAAAATTTCAGCTTGTTTTAACATGTCTTTTGTGAAAAGAAAATTTGAGGATACTAAATAAGCAAATCCTTTTGTCTTTAAAATATTTTCTGGAAAGAGAATCTTATGGAGTAATGTTTAACAAGCTAACCTAGTAGATGGCTACTACTGAGTAATAGATTCAACTGTCATTGGGTGCCCTATATTTGTGGCCTTGAGCCAGAACTAAGCAAAGCTTAGTAAATTTATTTTTTAATATTTTAGCAACTTTGAATTCTTAAATTTTTTAGATATCATTAATCATTTTAATATAAAGATATATCTTAGGTCTTAAACTACTTACTACTACTCTTTCCTGTGGAAGTTTCTTCTGGTTTCATGATCTTCAAAAATTTTAATACAACATTAACCACCATTTTCTGTCTTTCTAGATCCTGTCCTTTTATTGTCTTTTCTTCTCATTAACAGTTTCTTTTTTTACTTTTTTTTTTAACCCTCAATAAGCCCTTGCATCTTAGTGATATTATTGCCTTACTTGAGGTGAAATGATTAAAAAAATGTATTGTTTTAATGAAGTTATTCATAAGTGCGTGTCACTTTTATTTACTGATGTTTTTAGTTTTTCATTGTCATCATAGGGCTTTGTTTTCTATATAAAGAGATTAATTTGCTGATTTTAAAACTGTTTTATATAATACTAAGTCTGATTTTGTAAGTTTGTATATAAACTCTAAGTATTTGAAAGAGTGTATTGTAGCCATTGGTATTAAGAAACTCTTGACATACATTCAAGATCCTTATGATTTGCAAATAAATGATTATATAGGGTCAGTATCTACATTCAACTGAAAGTTTCTAAGTTCTTCAGGTCTTCTTTTTAAGGTGTGGTGCATTTCATATTTATGTTGTCAGCTATAGGTGTTATGATTTTAGTCAAGTGTAAGTCAGAACTTGGTAAGGTGGCTGTATTGAGTGGTGCTACTGGTGTATTGTCATCTCTACACATACAAAAATAAAAAAAAGAATTACTGTAAGTATTCTCAGCTTATTTAATTGTGGATATTTTTATAAATTGATTATTATGAATTTTGTAGACACTTGGCTGACACCTAAAGAAAAAAAATTAGTTTGAGAGGATGGGTTCTGTTTTAAATATCACCATTTTTTTCCTGATTTAGTAATTCTGGACATTTTTTTTATTATTATTCATTCTCATTTTATGAAAAATAAATCTCATCGACTTGCAAAAAAAGACAAAATAACAATAGATACAATACTTAGTACTTTTAATAACAATATACAAATATGACTTTGTACATAATTATTATTGTAAGCATTGTGATCTGTTTAATGCTTATCAGTAGAAAAACAACTCTTTTCTAATTGTCATTCCTAATTGTTTCCATTATGCTCTGTATATGTACAAACATAGGTGTGAATAAATAGGTATTGATCATTCAAACATTCCATACCACATCCCAAATAGGTATTGATCATTCAAACATTCCATACCACATCCCAAATAGGTATTGATCATTCAAACATTCCATACCACATCCCAAATAGGTATTGATCATTCAAACATTCCATACCACATCCCAAATAGGTATTGATCATTCAAACATTCCATACCACATCCCAAATAGGTATTGATCATTCAAACATTCCATACCACATCCCAAATGAATATACTAACAGAAAACAGTTTTCTTGTTTTCCCAACAAAAGCCAGTATACTGGCGATGAGGAAGTTTTAAAGAAAATTGAAATAAAAAGGATGTTTATTATACCTAGCAACAGAAAAAGATAGTTGAAATTTACAGGACACATAATGAGAAAAGAGAACTCGGAGAATTTGACACTCACAGGACATATTAAAGGCAAGATGGACAGAGGAAAGCTGTCAGTAACCTACTTAATGAGCTTGTCCAAATGGATTGCAGAACAAGGGCTGGTATGGATGGTTAAAAAATTTTGTGATGTTAATGAACACTCGTTGCCACTTTTGTAATGTCAACAAATACTTGTTGTCATTTTCATAATGCTCATTGTAGTAGAGACTTTGTAATCGCAGATACAACTATAGTAATGCTGTTGAACAATTCTGGTGTCAGATGCCTTTGAATAACACTCGCACTAACAGTACTTGCTCGATAATAGTTGCTTGAAAAGCAACCACTGAATAGTGATCCATATAGTGATCACTTAGATGCCAGACTAATTCTCATATATACATTTCCTTTACCATCACATGATTCATTTATTCAAAATGGGATAGCCTGTGTTTGCTCTCTAGTGATCTGTGTTCAACCTCCAGTGTCAGCAGCGACACTTTTATTCCTATATAACAAAAAGGCAAACCTTACTAAGAGCTACAAAGGATAGGAAGCAAATGGCACACAGCAGATAAAAGAAGAAATTCAAGCTCACATCCCTTTTCTTTTGGAAATCCAGTCTATATACAACAGTTGCTCTTTTATTTGAGCTACTGGAACTAACAGTTTCAGAAATTCAAATCTACCCATAGAAACTTTTAATTTTTCCTCAATTGCTCAGCACCATATTGATAAAATACTTTTACAAACTTTGGGGGTAGGTCCCTCACACCAAAACAAAGACAAAAAAGTTCCAGCCTACGCATTAATTGCAAATTGATGCTGGTGTCTCGCCTATATTGTACCATAGGGATTCTGATCTGCCCACAAATGTTGGGTGTGTAAATTTGTTATTTTATTTCTTCCAAATGTTGCCTCATCTGTAAACAAGACAATTGACAAACAACGGATTGGCAGTTTGTGCAATAAATCATCGGCAAAAGTTCTCCTGTGGTGAGAGATTAGAGGGTGAAAGACCCTACACACATTGCAAATGATACAGATACAGGAGCTGCTCTTGAAGTACCCTCCATGTGGTACTATGTGATGTGTGACATGCTTGAGCCATTTGACATGTGCTGATACCTGGTTTGTGTTCAGCAGCCTGTAGAATGTGTTCTTCATAGTCAGGTGTACGAGCAGATCAGCAGCACGGCAATAACCAACAGCAAAGTTTGGATGATGAGGCTGTCTTCAGTCTGGAAATGTAATCTGATACAGCCATGTAGTCTCACATCCATTACCATTTGTGTAGCCATATGTAAAAATCATATCTGCTTGCTCAAAATATGAATATCCTGTCATTAAATGTTGAAGACAACCACAAATGTACATGTATGACAAATATAAGCTAGTCTACATGGCAACGCAGTGCCATCAACTGTAAACTTTCTTTAAACTTAATAACTCAAAAACAAAGGATTCGTGGACATATGTTTACCAGGACTTTTGTCCTGGTTTTGGTGTGAGAAACATGCCCCAAAGTTCGTAAAAGCATTTTTGATACACCCTGTGTGTATATATATATATATATATATATATATACATACACACACAGGGTGTATCATAAATGCTTTTAAAAAATCTTATATATATATATATATATATATATATATATATATATATATATATATATATATAGCTGTATTTGTAGTAATCATTATTTACACTTGGCCTATTGTCCTCATCTTTGTTGTTATTAACAATAGCCAAAACATTGTTTTGGCTATTGTTATCTCTTGCTTTTATCAGGTGCATGTTGATTCAAGTAACTCTCAGGGAATTTTAAACTGAATCCTTTATTTAATATATGGGAGCAGATTGTTCTCATCCTGCTGTCCATGTCTAGGGATATATTGTCATGTTCTTATTTAGTATTGTTCAGTTATTGCTTGCCTTGTTTCCACAGAGTTGAACTCTGCATCACCAGGCCCAGGGATTGAACTCAAAATTACTATGTGAATTTACAAATCAACACTTAAATTCACTAGACTAATGTCCTGTGACAGAAATTAGGAGTAATCATATCTTGAATTTTTTTATTTGTTGAAACATTGCCAACCATTATTAACTTTTAACACATATTCATTCTATTTTCAATTGCTCTTTGTAGTAACTACTTAAGCCATCAGTAAACCATGTGGATCAATCATGAATAAACTCCAACTGAATTGGTGAAAAATGAGGTCTATGTCATTAGATTTCAAGGGGCTGGTTAAAAGATGATAATGGAAAACTATGCTTTTTATTTTTTTAAAAAAAAAAAGAATAAAAGTATCTTGTAAAATAGTAATTCTGATTGTTTTATTAGAATAGGAATGATATATTGCAAAATATTTGGTCCTCTCAGTTTAAAAATATTAGCCAAAGATATTAGCCAAAAAAATGTAGATAGGTTCACCTACTGTCCAGTTCACTTCCTCTGTGGTCATTTAAACAAGAGTAGAGGTTTATCCCTTGTTTCCTTTTTAGGATTAGGTTTCCTGTTCCTTCTAAAGTTTTCTCATTCTCTTTTACTCCCACTAGCTCCTTGTGTCTTAGTGGCATTATCACCTTGCTTGGAGTGAACTGATTAAAAAGAAAATGGCCACCACATTCACTTTGAGTTTGAAATTGAGAAGAGTAATATCCTGTGACCTAATCATTTTTTAACAACTGGTGATTTTTCAAAATTTCTCATGATTTATCAAAAATTAAATCAGATCATTGCAAAATAATATTTCCATGATTATTAATGTAGAAATTTCTAATAATGGGTCAATAAATTTTATACTTAGAATCAGAAAGGGACAAGTGAAATTTCTAGGGCATATTATGTTGGAGGACATGTTGAAGTCAAGATGGACAGAGCAAAGCAGAGAATAACCTACTTAATGAGCCCCTGTAAATGGTTGACAGAACAGGGTTTCAAAGAACAAAATAACAAACACTGCTAAGAGCTACAACAGACAGGAAGCTGTGGAGGACCATAATCGCTCACATCCTGAAGGGAAGTGGTACATAGAAGAATTTTAAGGTTTATTTCTGATATACAATAGGCTTCTAGGTCTACTTACTAAATGTTTAGAATCAAAATTTTGTTTGATATTTTTTTAATGAGGAATTATCATTACTAGTTTTAACCTATGAAAATTTCACAGTTTTCCTATTTAAATTTTCTGATGAATCTCAATTTTTAAGTTAATCATTGGCAAGTTTTATGACAATAAAATTTCTGCAGAAATTCACCTATCACATTGCTAAAAATTTAAGCTTAACAACTTCAAAAAAAATATTGCAATGTCAATCATAAATATGAATCTTGGTCATTATTTTAAGAAGTGGGTACAAACAAAAGGATTTTAAATTGACAATTGTTTCTATTTCACTTGAACAGCTGTTAAATGTTTCTATGTTCCCTTATTTCTTTCATTTTCTCACTAAAACCAAGTAGTGTCTTTTTCCCTTTTTCCATGTGATCAAAATAGAATAATCCATTATTTATGAGGTATTGGTAGTAGATGTTAAACAATTCTTTCTTTCTTTCATTTTCTTCCTGAAAGCAAGTAGTATCTTTTTCCTTTTTTTCCCTACTCAAAATGGAATAGTCCCATTATTTATGAGGTAGTGTCAGGAGATGTTAAACACTTTCTTTCATTTTCTCACTGAAACCAAGTAGTATCTTTTTCCTCTCTTTCCACATGATCAAAATGGGATAGTCCATTATTTATAAGGTATTGGCAGGAGATGTTAAACATTTCTATCTTTCTTTCTTTCATTTTCTTACTGAAACCAAGTAGTGTCTTTTCCCCTCTTTCCATGTGATCAACATGGAATAGTCCATTATTTATGAGATATTGGCAAGACATAATGGCCATGCAAACTAACAAAGGGAGAGACAAGCACAATTATAATTTGGTTTACTTGAACTAGTTTTCTTATTTTGGTTGTTGTAATCGCAGTATTTCAGCTGTTGTACCCAGGCTTCTTTTAGTCTTTTCTGTTGGTAAACTTCCAGGAATTTGAAATTTCTGGAAGTTTAACCTTTGCTCAATCTACCAGGGTAGATTATCCTCATTCTGTTGTTTGTGCCAGACGATATATCAGTTAATTCATCCTTGTGATATAAGATATCTTAAGTAGGTAGAATTAAGTAGATATCTTGGACAGCAGAATGGGAACAATCTACTTCCATGGATGGAATAAAGTTTTCAGTTTGAAATTCCTGGAAGATTGCTAACTACACCTGAAGAAGGCTGGAGTTTGTAACAGCTGAAATATTGTGACTATAACAACCAAGATGAAACATTAGTCTGATTAAATCAATGTACAATAATCAACATTTTTTCCCAATCATTCAAACAGCATGCATTGCCATTCAGAATTTCTAATTAATAGCGCCATTATATGAGGCTTTTTTTTTTATTACTCTGGATTGAATTATTACTTTTACAAGAAGACTTCTAACAATTATTTTGTATGCATAATTAAATAATTGCATCTTTTGTAAAGACTATAATTTAAAATTTCAATGTTATTTCTTTAATGTATTCAAGTGTTATGATTAATTAGTCAGCTGTGCATATTTAATGCCTGGGTTTGCCTAAAGTTGAATCACCTTTGTTGTATCTTTGAATGCATAATTAGTTATTCCTCATGTAAAAACCTATTACACATGGTATGAGTAAAATAAAGAATTGACTATAGATGACTTGCTTCTTTATGATTCAAATGTAATGATCATTTTCTTCTCCATCTATTTAATACAAAAAATTTGATTTTGCATGTCTGCGACCTTTAAATAGCTGAAATGGTGAATTGCAGGTATTATGGTGCACCTAAAATGCACTAAGTTAAAGAATGCTAAAAAAAAAAAAAGAACAAAAAAAAGGAAGAAATCTGGTTGATTTGCAACTGAATGATAATATGGAGTCTGTATTACTGTGCTGAACTGGAGAAAACAATTTTTCTAGGGAGATTGTAGAGTAAGTGGCCATGGTTAAATGTAAATGGTAGAACTGTCCAACAAGTAGAATTGACAAAGTTTGTAATAGACAATAAAAAGAAAAGCAAAGAACAGGGGAAAAAATAATACTGAGCAAGCAAACAATATATACGAGACAAAGCAGCAGTAATAAGGCAAAATGTCTACAAACTAAGAATTGGGGTTGACACACAAGAGCAGATTCAGATTAATGAACATAGCATTTTGACTTCGAGACAAGACAGACCAAGACAGAGTTAGATGAGACTGAGAAGTGGCCTATCTCATTGGTTATTCAGTAATGGGTTAATTTCATTATTATTATTGAATATATAATAAAACTCTTCTGGAAGAGAATGTCCCTCTTGTCAGAAGTGACTGAGTAAATTAGTTTTGAAAGACGTGCAACATTCAATTTTTAAGCAATTCTTCAAAATCCAGAGAGTTGTCTCAAACTGTTGGCTTATAGCATATATCTATATATATAATATAAAAATATTACTTTTATTTAAAATTTAAAAAAAAAAACTTTATTTAAGGAAACTTTTGAACAAATCAAAAATATAAATTTTTCAGTTGATATTGGATTTCTCTAATGATGACTTCAGTATCAATTGTTTTTGCTAACAATCTTAGATTTCCAGTATCCGGAAAGGAAATCCCTACCTTGTGGGTTGCTGACATTCATACCGACAGTAATAAATTATTTTTAGAATCTCAATGTTATTTTTAATCTTACAATGTCATCAATATATGAGTCAATGGTTATGTCACTAGACAGGGTGCCAATAACATGACAATTGCTAATAGTCACTAGGTGAGTGTTAGGTGAGTGTTGATCATGACTCACTACATTGAAAGATCAACACCTTGAAAGCTACAATGGAATAAATGAATAAAATGCCTTTCAAATAAAGGAACAGGAAAAAACCAAACCAAACAAATTACATTACAAACATAAAATTTTGACAACAAATAATCGTGAACAAATTCAGAGAGTCTATAAATGGACCCAATGTCTCATAAATTTTAAGAATTTGTTCACAGTCCTACTTAGGGAGAAGAGATGGATTCATGCCTTTCCCAAGGGTAATAGTGTGAAAGTGAATGCAGCAGACAAAGCTGGAATTTGAACTCAGTTCATTGATTCCACTTTGATGCTGGTAATTGCTCTGCTACCTGTATATGGTGATTTTCTAAGCATAGCTTAGATGTGGCACAAGGCCAAAAGTATAGGGTATCCAATGAGGATTGAAGTCACTACTCAGTTATAATTGTTCTAGCAAGACAAGCTTGTAACCATTAAACTACATTGAGGTGCCCTCTCTACTACCTGCATATGATAGCTTAACAACTTCTAAAAACTAGAATGCCTTTTTTTTATTATTATTATTATTCCATTGGGGCTGTAATACAATTTATGGAAAGTAATTCATCTGTCTTCTGGTACTTTTTATGCTTGTAACTGAACTCATTTCCTCTCCAGGTGTTTATTTTAATATTTTTTCTCTAATTTATAGTATCAACATTGTTATATAGAGTTGTAAGATATTTCAGTTCATGCCTTTCATAAATGTACTATATACACAATATCATTATAAAATAGTACTAATGTTTATTAATAAAGGATTGAAACTTTTTGCCACTTTCAGGTTCAACCTTTGAAAACTCTACATCCCTAGAACAGACATATTGGTGAATAAACCTGTTAATGCTCAATGTCCCATTTTTGGTGGTAATGGGTGTTAATATGTAATAGCTTTATTTTTTTATTTATTTATTTTACAATAATGTTCATCCTGTACAAGGCTTAAGAGCCATTTGCAGTCGAATGTTACAGAGTAAGAGGCACAGTTTATGGGGTTATGTGGGGAAGATAACAGTTAATTTTAGACTTGAACAGGTTAAGATTATAGTGATCAGGGAACCATCCTCTTGGGAGTCAGTTCCACAAAGCAGCAATTTGTGGGAAGAAGCTGTTTGAATGTGACATCTCACCAGTGGAATACAAAGGTAATGAGGGTGTTTTACTACAATGTACGTGGCATGGTAGGTCTTAACTGTGAAGGTTAGAATGGGTGGAACTATAGAATGTAGTTTGTCTGAACAGTTTCCATGGAAATAGCAACAGAGCAGTAAGAGACTTGCAATGGTTCTTCTGTGGGAAAGAGGTTATAGAGTAGAAATTAATTCATTACCCACAAGGATGCAGAGATGTTTTTGGACTCTATGAAGACTGGAAAGTAAAGACTGGTTAGCTCCTGCCTATATATGGCAGCATTACTCTATTTTCAGCCTGATCTGGCTCTTGTAAATGTAGAGGGGAAGTAAGGTATTTACTGGAGCAGCACAGGGAACTGACTATTTTTCCAGCATTTTTAGTGATGGATCATATGTACTGTACTGCCCCAGTAAGTCTGGGTTGAGTTTAAGTCCCAATAAGCTCTCAAGACACTGGGCCTCCTCAGAGAACCCCTATTCATTGTGATAGGTGACATTCAGGATCTCCTAGTTTGGTTTTTGAGGCTTTGAATGTAACAATACTAATTTTTTATTATTTCAATTAATACCAGTTTTTCTGGTGGACATTAATGCATGAAATAAAATCTCAATGACAATAATATGATTAAACTACAGTTTATTTTTTTACGTTAAGTACAATACAGAACTTGTATATTCTGACAGGATTGTATGTGAATTTGCTTGAAGTAAAAGGACATACTTTCTTTCTCTTTTTACTTTCTTTCCTTTTTTTGTTTTTAGTCATTACATGCTTGACAGAATTGCTATTTTGCTCACTAGATGTTTATGTAATCCCCACCATGCTAGCTGTTGTTGCTGGGTTTTCTATAGCTAGTATGTTTTACTGGGTGGAGATCCTAGGCTCACATCCAACCAGCTTTGAATTTAGATTTGATCTTCTTGTAGACTGGTTGCCAACCAAAGTGAGATGGCCCAGTCTGCTGTGCTATTATTGACTCCTAACTGAAAGAGAGAAAAGAGATGGATTCATACCTTTCCAATGGTATTTATGCAAAAGAAAGCAAACATAATGGACTCAGCTGGAACTTGAACTTGACATGCTTTCCATGATGAGAACTTCTACATATATATATATATATATATATATATATATATATATATATATATATATATATATATATAAAAGTGAACATTGAAGTCAACAATCAGAAGCAACAGTCTATTTCATGCTGGACACAATTGGCAGGCCGCCTGAAATAGCCTGTCGCCTCTGAGTGTTGACTTCAATGTTCACTTTTATATTTATATTTACATATGCTCTATCTCTGATATTGAGCACTTTATCACATAAATATAGAACACCTTAAAACTATATTTCTTCATATATATATATATATATATATATATAGGAGGAGGCACAGTGGAGTAATGGATAGCGGCTTGGATTGAGGAATTGGAGAGCCGAGTTTGAATTCCAGTCGAATCCATTACATTCACTTATGTGCTAATACCCTTGGGAAAGATGTGAATCCTCTTCTTTTCCCTCCAGCTATCGGTAAATAGCAGGACAGACTGTGCTCTATAGCCTTGGATGGCTACTGGTCTAGGAGAAGGACAACTCTGAATTCAAAACCTTTGGAGGGTCATTTGGGGACCTTGTGGCACGTAGTGCACCAGGTCTCTGTATTTGGCCCTTCAAAAAGTGTGGATGGTCCTGCACGAAACCTTCACCACTATAATCAAATCTCATGTGCTGTTGTTGGCTGTCGGTTTCCTAGGAACTAATCTGCTTGACCCTCATACGTCGAATTCGATGGGAGAGTTGAGTATATATATATGTGTGTGTGTGTGTGTGAGCACAGTCGGCATTCCTCATGACTGACCTTGTTCAACTACTGATCATATCAGATTATGCACCCTCTCTCAGAAACTATAACTAAACTTTGCTCAGTAGATATTTACTCAACCCCTCATGAGGTCAGGTTGTGACACAAGGTCGGTTTAATGTGGGGAACCTTAACGCATGCACCCAAGCAAGGAACAAAAATTCCCCGAGCACCTGCAATTGTCTGTTGTGCTGGCCTCGGTGTGAGCACTGATCCCTCTCTCTGGAACTTTGCTCAGTATAGTTGTGTTATAAACCTGAGGTTTGCTTTGTGAGTGTTGAAGAAACAAAAATGTACCTGAACAGGCATTTGCAACAGAGATTAGGTAGCCATCCTATTAATGGGTGTACTCAGAAACCTTCCATTTGTGAAAATGTATGAATATCTGGGGTAATTGTTTTTCATTTTTTCTAATTCCTCTTGGAATATAAGTGGATGTGTACTTGTTTTGACATTTTCAGAGGTTTAGATTTATTTTTAGTATTCTTATGATATACATTCTTGTGCAAATGAATTCAAACAACTTTTATCATGATTGCGTGTGTAGCAAAAAGTTGATGTCAATTTCCATACGTCATTTAGCATGGGATTAAATATAGGGAATCTAATAATTCAAAAGTTGATTATTTAATACTTATCTATCTTGTTCAAAAACCTATGTAAGATAATAACTTCAGAAACATTAATAGAGGATACATGTAAATGAACTGGATTTAACAATTTTAGTTTTAATTTTTTTATGATTAAATCTAAATCGGGATATTAACACAATTCATATTTATAAATTTAAGATAAAAATATTCGATAAGTATTTGGACTATATAAACACTTGGTTAATTTTATTGTTTTATCATCATCTTTCATATGATTTCAATTACCCAGATGTTTGGTGGCGATCTCTGGAGATGGAGTTTCCAGAAATCTTGAATGCCCTTTTTTTTGTGAGCCTCATAGATTTGCTCACCACCTTGGTCTGACACAGTTTCATTTATTTTACTGATACACCTCTAACTTTTGTGCTCATTGCATCATCTGTTGTCACTGATAAATCCCTCATTTTGTATATCCTTTAGTTTCTAATTATCAAATTTAATCTTCTCACTTGGACAGTGATCGGTCTGGATTAAAGAGAATCTTTGAGTTTTTATGATTAAAAGCAAGACATTTTCACAGCTATCCCTGACTGTCCTTACTTTTTTCTTTTTGCTTTTACATTACTTTTGAGTCAGTTTGCTACATTCGTTTATATGGTTTATTATTTAATCTTTTTCTCCACAAAGTCAGCATTTATGCTTTTTCAGTGATCTGTCACTTTTTGCTTTGATATAGTTAGTCCTGGTGAACTTATTCTATGCTACAATGATAAAGAAATTTGTTTCTCTTTTCAGATGACCTTTGCATAAAAATTTCTATGACTCTTCACCTTTGGTAGTTTTTATCTGCCTTTTAAATTTTGATTTTCTTTCTTTGTTCCTCACTTCCCCAAGATTGCCATCTTTTTATGACTTGTTTTACTGTAGCATCTTGTGATCCTTTCACTGCTTTGTTATGAATATTTTTCAAATCCTATTTTGACTGAATGGCTTTAATGCTAACAAAATCCTATTCATTCTTTTATATTTAGTGTCTGTTTCATCTCTGGTTGGATGAAGCCAAGTATGCTTTACCAGTAAGCCATGGAAAACCATTAGATCAAAGCAAGGTTGATATTGAAAGAAATTGAAAAAAAAATAGACAAATATCAAGACCTTGCAAGAGAACTGAAAAACTTTTGGAATATAAAAGCAACATTTATGCTCATTGCTATTGGAACACTAGAAACCATCCCAGAAAACCTAGAAAAATGATTGAAATAATTGGAAAACTAAAGAAGAATTGAAATTATCAGACAAGAATATGACTAAAAATAAAAAAATACTTGGCTTCAAAGCGGTTTCCATAAGTGGGTATACAGATTTGATTCCTCTCAGGATGCACATTTTCTTTAGTAAGATTTTTAATCTCTAAGCTGGTTGATATTAACTGTTTAAAAAACAGGGAGATCTATTCGACTGACTAAATACTTATAATAATAAGAAATAATGTTGGATTGAAAAAATTCATTAATTACTTAAAAAATTATGTTGTGTATTATATTATAGAATAGATTATTTTAATGTTAATATTGCTGTAAATAATAAACAGTTAAAATGCAATCTAATTATCTATAAATTAATCAAAGGAACAGAAGCAATTAAATTGATCATGGTTCTTCTGTTGAAAAGTATCATCTGACATTTTGCAACTTAAATGTATCATTATACAAGCTAAGGTTGCATGTTTCTTTGATGATTACATTACTATATGATTGAAATCGAGACCAATATCTCTACTGCTGCCTTCTGCTATTCAGCTTACCTTAATTTAATTTCAGAAGTTGCTGTACATAGGACATAGTGGTTAACAGCATGGAAAGTAGGGTTGTTGAGGTTATTGCATTCACTTTTGCACAAATACTCTTGGAAAAGCATAGTTCCATCTCTTCTCTTCCTAGTTAGGGGTTAATAGCAGGGCAAACTGGGTTCTCTAACTTTGGTTGGAAACCAGTCTAAGAGGGGGATAACTCTGAATTCAAAATCAGTTGGGCATGGGGCTGGCAACTCCACTCTGTAAAAAACTCACTTCTTACAGAAACCATGGAGAAGGACTTTGTCATCTTTGTTTCATTCACTTTTACAGAAATACTCTTGGTAAAGTATGAATCCAATTTTTCTCCCCGACAACTAAGTTTCTTTTTTTTTCTCAACCCTTTGTGTGTTAGTTAAAGCTGAAACATATTCTGGATTATAAGAATAATTCTATATTTTTTTTTTTTTTTAAGAATAAATATTGCATCATCAATTTTTTTTTTTTTTGAGAATAACAATGATTGTATTTGGAAAGATACAAGTCCTACTATTTAGTTGTGGGTGAGTGGATTCATACCTTTCCCAATGGTATTTTCATGTAAGTAAATGTAATGAACTCTACTGGAATTCAAACATGGCTCTCCAATTTCTCATCCTGTGTCACTATCCATTACATCATCTGAACGTCCACTTAATAACAAGGCAGACTGGGTTGTCTAACTTTGGTTAGCAAGAAGTCTCTGAGAAGGCCAACTCTAAATCCAAAACTGGTTGGGTGCTAACAACTCCACTCTGTAAAAAGCTATTGACACATTTGACAAAGTTAACATAAATTTAAAATATAAATATTTTCATAGTAAGTGTTCTGATGAGCTTTCCTCTTTGGTATGTTGGTTTTACAAATTTAAGTGCAGTACTAGATTGACAGTTGAAATTGCTAGATATTCTATGCTAACAGTTTCTTCTCCCGCACTTCTTGCTCGTGGATTTCTCTTCAAGCTTCTTGCTTTCTAGTCAATTTTGATTTTCAAAAATCTGAAGGCAATGTCAATCATTATCTTCTGCATTCTTAATTCCTGTTTTTTATTGTTCCTTCTCCTCAATAATATGTTTCCCCTTTCTCACATTCTTTCACACAAAGTAACCCTTTGCATTTTCTTGGGGTGAAATGATTAAAAAAATTGTGACAATTAAAATATTTTATTATTGTGACACTGAGGCTGTGAGGTGGTTAAACATTAATTCTATGCAGAAAAAGGGTCAAGTCCAAAATTAAATATGAACTGGAAGATAGAGAGAATGGAAGACATTTTTCCTGGTAATGTGGAAGTGAAGAAAGGGCCATCTAAGTTTCCTCACCCCTACGAATTGGAATGATGCACCAAGAATTTACTTTTATTTATCTATCAAAAATAGCATGTGGGTAAAGCAAATTGGGAAATGGCTTTATCTCTTTCTTGGGAAATTAAAAAAAACACATGTCATTGGCAAAAAGAGAAGCAGACAGGAATTATATTAGTGAAAATGAATTGAGAAATGAAAACTGAAAATGAATGCACTGCAAGGGTTGGGATTATGAAAATCAATCTGTCACAACAGGCAGGTGATCTGGTTTACATTTTTGCTAAGAAAGCAACCTGCCTAGGGGTGAAAAACAGCATGTCTCTTTGTTGAGAATTTAGGTAAACAAATATATTTTCATTGACAAAAACAAATTGGGAAATAATTTTTACCTATCACTTGGAAGGTTAAAATGAGAAGGTGATCTGATTTGTGTTTTTGCTGGACAAATGGGTTCAAGAAAGGAATCAGAGAATTGAAATTAATGAGAATAAACCATGCCCTTTCTCCTATGCACTTTAAAAGTTATATTTGTCACAAATACAGTTATGCCAACCCTGAGAAGTGGGCAGAATTATAATACCAAGAAGGAAGGAGGAAAGGGCAAAATTTATTTCTGCCTGTGTGAAGTAATCATGTGAGATGTGAAGTGAAGCAGGTTGGAGTTAAGGGAGGAGCAATCCTTTGACTACTCCCAAGGAAGGCAGATAATTCTCCAAATTTGGAAAGTTGATTAAGAAAGCAAAAATAGAGAACAAAGAAAACCTTTATTGGATTAATGAAAATTGGGAAATCACAGAATCTCCATGGCAGTTTTGGACTGAAGTGTATATAAACAGATGACTTTGGGGAGCTTGGAGAATTGAAGCTGAGAACCCGCATCGAGAGCCACTGAAATCTACATCAGCTGCCACCAGATTTCCTGATTTCAAGACTTTGAGCTAAGCTCCTCCAGAAGTTTAGACAAGGCCCAGTGTCACTATAGAGATTGATGTGGGTAGGGTTATTTTTGTTCTACCAAGAGCTATATAAACCAATTGAAGATTAACCCCATGAATCTTTCGTTTTATTTCTTCGGTGTGAAGATATTTTTCTTCTTTAATATAGCATCTGCCATTGCTTGAACCAGCACTGCCATTACAACAATATTTGATCTTCCACTGTTCTGAGATCAAGAATACAATGTGGGCAGAGTTAGTGTGGATCAAAGTGGCCAGTGATCAATAACCAGCTTGGACCAGCATCAGCATTGACCAGCACAGAGTTAGCCTGTGGTTAAACTGTCATCCTAAGACCCTGAGGACTGGACCACTAAACATGGTTACACCACTAGGTGTAGGCAGTGACGAAAGGCATTACATTAGTTAGTGACTGTGACCAAGGATTTGACCCTGTTGGCAGATGGTGTTATATTATTATTAATGTTATTATTATTAATGTCATTGTTATTTTTTTTTTGTGCTTAGTCGATTATAATCCATTTGACTTCTTAGATAGATGTCCTGTTCAATGCTCAGCTTAACATTTGTTGTACAGGCTTAATGCACACAGGGCAATATTTTTATTCTATATTTAAGGAGGAATAGTGTGTTTTACAGCAGGACTTTATTTGTGATAGATAGATTTCTGGTCAATAGTGAAAAGTATCAATAATAGTGAACTATATATACTAGAAATATCTAAAATCTTTGTTATACACTGTAAACCCCTTTAATGATGAAGCATGCAGCTACCCCCATACCAAGAAATATATTTTTCTTATTATTTGAAACTTATCCTTCAGGATTTGATGAATTAGACTTTAAGGACATTTAAATTAATTAATTTTTTTATATTTTCAAAAAATTTATTATTAATAGATTATAGATGAGTAATAATAGTAACCCAATATTACCTGCTACCTAGTTGTATCATCGGTGATTAAACTGGTTCTCCACCAGGCTTTTCTGGTGAGTAGAGTGACTAGGCAGCTTGCAGGATTAAAATCAGCACTTGTTAAAGGGTAGATGAACTGTCTTGTAGGGTCAGTGGCCATCCAGGTCAATGGCATAGACTAGGCTCCGTAGCTATGTATGCAGCCAGTGTGCTAATGACACAGTGTTACTGGTTAGAGAGGTTCCTAGACTGAAGTCAATGGCCAGGGCAGAGGATTACCCTGAGGGAACCAACAGTCACGTGTCCATGACTAAGGTGAGCCTTCAAGTTGGAGGACAAGGGCTCCACCAGATCTACTTTCCCAAGACATGTTATGCATGAATGAATACATTTCCAGCTTTCAACTCAGATATGTGGAGAGAACTGGCACTACCAAATCACAAAGAACTGCTTCAAATAATAGAAATTATATCACTTGAGGACTTCCAACAGCACCAACAATTAAAATGGATAGCACATGTAATTCTAAGAGAAAATAATGACATAATCAAGATGCTGGTGTATTTCAGGAGCAATCCTTCTTTAATACCTATTTCCTAAAAAAAAAAAACATAAGTTACTTCAGTTAATTTTTTTTATTGTATTTTCTTGTATGTGAAAAAGATATTTCTATTTGGGACTTAATCTGTTTAGAAATCATCCAAATGATTGTTTTTTTTCTGAGTGCATTCAACTAATCTATTAACCATTTTCAAGGATTTTGTTTGTGCTACTGTAAATGGTGTGTAAGTTATGGAAATGTAGACATATTTTTAATTCTTGAATACAGAACTACCATGGCAGTCATTTCCAATGAAGTATATATATATATATATATATATATATATATATATATGTAATAATAATATTCATTAAAAAAATGACTACAATAGGAATCTAAATAATCTTTAGGGAATGTAATCAGTTCAGCTGAAAGATATGGAAAAAGTGTAGCTTTTCAGATAAAAATAATTTTTCTTGTTAGTTGGTTAAGATATTCCCTCTTTGAGCTAAAAAGCACAGAGGGAATATCTTGACCAACTTTGTTTTAAGTATGTAAGAAATTTTATATAAGTTATTTAAATTTATATTTCATGTCACATTTTGATCACAGAAAAGGACATTTACATACTATGCAACAGTAGTTAGTCAATTTGTTTGTCAAATTTGCAACATATATGAGTGAGTGTTGAACAGTTATCACCTGAAGCATTTCCAAAAGAAAATTCTGTTTAGTCTTTTTGCCAAATTTTGAGAAGTAGATTGGGACAAGTACTTTTCAGCACCCCTTCATATAGTTTATAAATGATAATTATCTTGGTAAAGTTTTGTCTGATAAAAATCATAAACTGATTTGTCAAGGAGGGAAAGATGGTGGGGTTTCTGAGAACTTGAAAATGGGTGTGGCTTTCAAATAGGATGGAGTTTTGAGTGAATTTATTTATTTATTTATTTATTATTATTATTATTATTATTATTATTATTATTATTATTATATCTTTAAAGGTGTCTCTAATTCTTAAAGTAAAGAATATATATGTGAAAGAAAGTTTAGATGAGAGTAAGGTTAATGCTGTATAAAGGAGTGAAGGAAGGATGGAAAGAAAAACACAATTCTCTTTAATTACATTCCTTGATTCCACCTATCATGAATGGTTTCATTTCTTGATTATCAATACCTCAGTGAATGAATAAAGAAAACTAGTTGAAAAAAGGTTATTGGGTTTTATTTGTTATTATAAAGCAAGAGTTTCTCTCCTGTTGGATTGTTCCCAAACTCGTTCTTCATGAATTCTAATCTTGAAAAAATCAGGAAATCATCACTGATCAAATTTTTTTTCTCTCGATCAGGTTAGTGTTTAAATATCAGTTTGTTGTTTTAAATGTGGAATATTAATTTAATTTTTTTTTTTTTTCAGAATTATCCTGGAAAAAAAATGTCATCTAAATATTTAAAAAAAAAAATTTCAGTTTCTTTCATATTTGCAAAAAAAAAACAAGAAAAAACAAAGAATTATTTCTGTAACAGGAAATTCATTTTAATTGATTTTGGTACCCAAAAATATAATGACTTTTTTATGCATGCGTATTAAATAACTAATATATAATCATTTCATCCCAAGCAAGGCAATAAAGACATTAAGATGCAAGAAGTTACTGATTGTTAGAGAATATGAGAAAAAAAACACTATCAAGGATAAGAGAACAATAAAAGAACAAGATTTAAGAAGACAGAAAATAAAGATTGACATTGCATTTAAATTTTTATCTAAAATCCTTTTTTAAAATTTAAATATATTAAATAATTATAAATAATATTATAATTTATTTATTTATTTATTATTTATAGATCCTCCACAGTAAATTTACGTCCAGGTTCTTGTAACATTTCACCTTTCTTTGCAGATCTATTATCACAATGTGAGATATTTAATAACAAAAGTGTTAAAAACATAAAGAAAAAGAAACTAAATGAAATTGGCTAGATTATATACCTGAAACATATATTTAGAAAAAAAAACAAAACAATTTTAATTTAAAATTCTAAGCATACCCTCTCTTTCGTGCATGTGTAGTCACATCAGTGTAAACATCACTTTAGTCTGAAGTACTCAAGAACAAAATGTGCCACATGAAAAGTTTCTTCCACTTTGTCATAGATTTCCCTAAATTGTTTTGTGATATATAAAAATTTATATCAATTTCCCATACATATTAAATAAATTAAATTTAATATTGAAAAATATAAGCTTGGTCCATTAATTAGATATAGTGATTTCTACCTATTGTAGAAAATTAAGCTTATTGGTATTGTAGCTAAAAGGTTTCAATAAAAGTTATAGACTTTGAGAGATTTATTAACAAAATACACTGAAGAGAAGGAAAAAAAACTGATATGAAATCATTGCTAGTTGTCCTGTCAGTTAGCAATTTTCTTGAAATCACTTCAGATTATTGATTAGGTTTTAATGCTGATGGATAATTGATGCCATGCAACTTCTGTTTTGTTCTGTTAAATTTTTTAAAATCCAAATGAGGCTAAGTGACACTTGTTCTGCTTGCAATGTTCGTGTCTGATTAATTAATATCAAGTGGCAGCAATGTAGCTTTACCAGCCACTAATCTAATGCTTCATTATACAGGTTGAGTAATACTTGGTTGTTTAGCTCAATGTTTACAGAAGAGAAATGTTAGCTAAGAGGTCTATGATTCCATTCCTAGTGTTAGGCTAATCTCATACAATGTATGTTGAGAATAAGCAAAAAAAAAAAATCCTTTAAGTTAGCAGTTAAATGTGTAAATTCTTTAGAATCATTATTATAAGCTGTGAGCATAATCCTCTTTGGAGAATGAAATTTACATGTAGACTCTCATATGTTATCTTCCTTTCCTCTGTTTATAGCATTCTAGTAAAAAATACAATAACTGACAGACTAATAACAAAAATTTTACATAAAATAACATTTGACTGCAAGTTACTTAATCATAATTCTGTTATATTTTACAGATGTATAATGTTAAAAAAATTTGATGTTGAAAAATGTCTTTAATTTTATTAATAAATATTTATTATTTTAATTTCCTTACTCTATAACAATAATTAATGAAAAATAAATTTGAAAATCAGTTATTAACTTTTAAAAAATACACGCACACACACATATATATGTATGTATAATAGGATAAAGAACAAATAGGAAATGTTTATAAATTTAACATGTTTCACTTTTATTTAAGCTTTAACATAAAATGAAATATGGATGAGAGAAGAAAATTCTGGTATTTTTATTTCTGTATGACTTTTTTTTCATTTGTTAAGCAAACCTCACATGTATCTATCCTGTTAAGCAGTGTTCGTGTGTATATATATCACAATTTTAGTTGGCTTATGTGGATTTCAGTTGATTATGTATATGTGATTGAGCATCTAGTGTGCATTTTCATCTATGTCTGGTAGTTGTCCATATGTTGATTTGGGGGGCAGGGGATGTTTTATGCAAGAGTGAAAGAACTTAATTTACACTATATCACAGTTCATCAGTGTGGCTAGACATCCGATAGCCTCAAGCCAGGATCAAAATCCAACTGATTTGGCAAAAAGTTCCCACATAGTTTGGCCATTTCTACAATATACATTATTTGATAATTGTTTTGCAAATTCTATTTTATAGATTGCACTTCACTGTTTCTTACATTTTTTGCTAAAACAAGGGAGGCAACCTATTTAGCATTTATCATTGAATTTTTTAAAAATCATTTTATTCCAAGCAAGGCAACAAAGCCACCAAGATGCAAGAGTTTACTGAATGTAAAAGAATACGAGAAAAAAACACTGAGAGAGAACAATAAAAGAACAGGAATTAAGACAGAAGATAATGATTGACATTGTGTTTAAATTTTTGAAGATCAAAATTGACTGGAAAGCAAGAAGCCAGAACAGAATTTCATAAGTGAAAAGTGTTAAAAACTGTTAGCATAGAACTTACGGTTACATTTAGCCATTTGAAATGTAAAATGGTGATAGCTTACCGTTAATCTAGTACTGTGCTTAAATTCATAAAGTCTAGGTACCATAAGTATTATAGAAAAGGCAGAGGGAAGCTGTTTCAGTGGTTGGAAAGTGACTAAAGCCAAGATTGCAGATACTTCTTTGTATTTTATCAAGAATCTCTAAATTCATATCAGAAGCACCAGACCAGATATGGCTGCAATAATCAATGCATGGATGAATGGTAGACTTATAAGTGTGTAAGATAGATTCTGGCAAGAAAGATTGTCTAGAACAACACAGTTAACCAAATTTCCTAGCAGCAGACTCGATTCAATATAATCTTTCCACTTCATGTTAGTGGAAAATTTTAGCCCGAGAAGGTGCAATGAGCCACTCTCCTGGAGGTTAGCATCAGCCATGTTGATGGAAGGTAAAAATGTTCATTAAGACAATTAAAAGAGAACTGTTTCATTTTGGAGGCATCAAAAGTAATAAGCCATTTCTTGCTTCAGTTAGCAACAGATTGTAGGTCATTTTTTAGATCAGTTTCCAATTTGACCTTATTGAACCAATCAGACTTAATATTAAGATGAGTAAATAATTGTGTCATTAGCATAGAGATCAAGTTAAGAACTCTGTATCTATGCTGATGACACAATAAGTATAAGAATACTTTAATAATATCTCTTTTTTTAATAAATTTCATAAATGAACACTTAATGTAAATATTTAAAATGGGATAAAATAAAGAAATTATATAATATTTTATTCATACAAGTCTCATATTGCAGTAAACCAGCTAATCAATTATTTACACTATTTACATTGTTTGGACTGTTGTCCTCATCTTCATTGCCATATTCACAATGTTTCTGCTGTTGTACACCCTGGCCTTCTTCAGGTGATTGGAAAGACATAGCGTACAACAGCTGAAATGTGAATATGGCAACGAAAATGAGGACAATAGTCTGAATAATATAAAAATAGTGTAAATAATTACAATACCTCATTTCAGAAATATAAACAGAGCTAATCAATATACAACTGTTAATTTTTTTAAAATTTTTACATACATATACACATTATATATATATATATATATATATATATATATATATATATAATAATAAGATGATGACTTTAATTATCCATTTCGATTATAAATTTATTTCGTGAACACTGAGATGTTCAACTCAGATCGAAATCTCCACCGTAAATGGAGAAAATACACCAGATGGACACATTAGATTGGTAGTAGGGAGGGAAGGTAAAAGGGAGCCCTCTCTTTATCCATCCCTTCTCTTTCACCTTCTCTCCCCACTACCAATCTAATGTGTCCATCTGGTGTATTTTTTCCATTTACAGTGATTTTGATGTGTAGAGTTGAACATCTCAGTGTTCACAAAATAAATTTATGATCAAAATGGATAATTACAGTCTTCATATTATTATTATCATTATAATGCTCCGTAATTTACATTGAGCTCTCCCTGGATTTATATCCTCGGAATGGCAAGACGTGTGTGTGTATATATATATATATATATATATATATATATATATATATATATATATATATTATTGTTAAGCAATCATAGTGTTTTTTTTTTATCTTTTATGTGTCCCTTCATTACTCTCATATATCTTTTGTAGCACTTAGTCTTTTTACTTTCCCTCCCATTTCCTGTTCTGCCATCCAGTTACATAAGCGTGTTAGGTAGGTTACTTACTGTTTCCCTCTGCTCTTCCTGCCTTCCAAATATCCTGTGAGTGTTAAATTCTACAAGGTCTCTTTTCTCCTTTATGCATTCCCAAAATCAACCGTCCTTTTTTCCCCATTTTAAAATTTTCTCGTCACTATATACATTCATAATTTATTTTATACATTAATTTTAAAAACATGATAAAAACATGATAAAAACATTTAATGCTTTTTAATGCTAAAAAAACATTGTCGCATGTTTTCAGTTCATGTCTCCCGCATACAAATTTAGGGAGAAAAACTCAAATTAATAACATAGTCAATGATTACTCGATTCAGACTTCAGAATTTAAAGATATTTAAATTATAATATTATTATAATTTTCAAAATATTATTAAATATGTTATGTCTCTGTAATATTTCTTTGTTTTACTCTTATGAACCATATTTTGCAAAGTAGTTTTACTTAAACATTTTAAAGATGAAGAAAGTTTGCTGATAAAAGTTTTAGATAACTTTGTAATAAATTGGTCTCTTAAAACACAAATATAACTAGTAGACGATAAAAAATATTTTCTATACTTTTCTTTTACATAAACAAAATTATCTATCTTAAAGTTTTTTTATTGACATTTCGCAAAACAAGGACTATCACAGATCATTTTGAAATGCTAGACAATACTTTTCAACCGTAACCAAAAATAGTCATAAACGAATAACATGTTTTTTTGATGCAAGGGAAATAACTGTACATACAAATTTTAATGTTGATCCAGTATCTTATGCATTGTGTTTCTAATTGAACAATATACGTTATCTACGTAAGAAGTTAATACGCAGAAATGTATTTAAAATACAATAATTTCGAAATCTTCTACGATAAATTTACGTCCAGGATCATACAATATATACCCATTCCTGACGCAAATTAATGCTGTGCTGAGTGCTACAGACTTTCCTAAAAAACACATAATAATTTTAAATAATAGTTTAATTACCTTTGAATTTTTTAATGGCTTAACGGAACGAATCCGAAGTAAAAGAAAAATTAATTTCCACATATAAAGTTTTAGGTATTTTTCAAACATTGACATGGTACTCATACAGTGATACACTCATTGCAACGCCATTATAAAAAAAAAAAAAAATGTATACAACAAATTTAAAAATCTCTCAAAAATCCAATATTCTATGTTTCAAAGTTACTAAATTTAAGGATTAATTTAATTAACTGGATTTTGTAAAAGTAATGTTTACTTTTTACTTAAAACTTTATGAAAATGACGTTCATTTAAGCACGTAGCCTGTGTGGTCATAGGTCAGATTTTTTTTTAAAAGTTTATAATCACACACTTGACTTAAAGCATGCAAAAAAACTAAAAATAAAAGAAATACGGAACGCTAACAATGCAATCCTTTTTTATTCTATACGATTTTATTAAACTTAGCTTAATGAATAAATTTATTTGGTAAATTTTCATTTTAACACCCGAGCGCTAATATCCCTTCAAATTTTTCCAAAATAGTCTTATTTCCGTGCAAATGTATATGCTGAACTCAAATCAACTATTAGATATTGAAGAAACCTACCTTTTTTGATGTTAACGACCCGAAAAAAATCGGACTTTTTCCTGGTCTTTCGTGAGCCATTACCGGTTTATTGATAAGTAATTCAGTGCTGAATTTTGTTGGTGGACGTATACAATTTAGGCCTATTTACTTCCTTCACAGTAATTCCTTGTAGTTAACTTTCAAGTTAGGTGGTTTTTGGGGGGGTTATTCTTTTATTTTTTTAATTTTTTTTTCAAATTAGGGTTAGGTGTTGTTTTTTCTTGATTATTCTTTCATTTTTTAAAAAATTTTTTAAGAAGAAAGTTAACTTTCAAATTAGGATTATTTTTTTTTTCTTTTGTTATTCTTTTATTTGTCGATGTTTACATATATTTGAAAGTTAACTTTATTCCTAAATTAAGTACAAAAAAAATAGAATAAAATCGCTTTACAGAAACACATACTAATTTCTGAAAGAAAATAGTTCAGCAGTAAATGACACTCGGGTGTTAAAATGAAAATTTACCATTTATTTTTTATATTACATTTAGAAGTATTTTTTTTTTCGGTAGGTAATAATACTTTTTGGGGTTTTTAATACATTGCTTTTTACTTTTTTTAGTATTTTCATACCCGTTTGATGTCATGAAATATCATATTACCCAATGCGTTTTTTTTTTTTTTTTTTTTTTAAATTATTCTGAATTTAAGTTATTTAAAAAATTATATATCATCTTCTTACTCTTCAGAGAGAATTATTTCCTTTTTGAACACCCATACCAAAAATAATCTAACAGTTGCTAAAATAAAAAAAGAAAAAAAAACAGAAAAATTCTTTTAAAACAGGTCCACATGAGAAAATGCCATTTTTTTCAAACATGTTTTATTTAATAAAAAGACAGCAACAAGATGAATTTCAAAATCAAATTGAAAAATTATAAGTAACTTAAAAAATATTAAGTGTAGATTTTTTTGTCCAACTGGAAAAATTTGACCCTACCTATTAAAAAGTACATCCAAGATTTTGAAAAAGGGTGGGGGACTCCCTCCATATTTACACAAAACTTTCTAATAAAATGGCCTATTCAGTATACAATGCATTCATTACGGAACAGTATTGAAATTCTGTTTGAATAAATATTTTAAAATGGGGGGTAGTGATTTTTTTTATTTTTTTTTTATTTTTTGGGAGAAAAAAATTCATTTTGGTGGTACCTAATATATAAGAAGAGTAATAAAAAGAAAAGTGATAGCTGAATAAAGTCTGGTTAAGTACCTAGATACACCAGGTGTCAGAAATTTAAATTTAAAGTTATGCGTCCCTGTATCTTTAGCATTTTAAATGTAAAATCATAACTGGCATTTAATATAATCACCTCCCAGCCACCACTATATGTAGAAAACTGACTCGATCGATCAACTCATTATTAGCCTGAAGAAGTTCCTTCTTGAAATGAAACAAGTTATGTAAGAATTTTTTTCTATTTTGTCATTTGATTATCTACAATAGAGCTTTGTCAGATTTATTAAAGATTATTAGAAAAAGGTTTAAAAAAAATAAAACTGAAGAATTGCTGAAAAAATATAACAAATTTATATAATATTTTTATAAGGATTTATATTTGATTAGGCTACACATAATTTTCTAAGATAGCTTCCCATTTTTATTATAGGTTTGATTTTTTTTTTTTTTTTTTTTTTTTTTTTTAAATCATTTCATCCCAAGCAAAGCCCTGAATAGAGTGTTAGAGAATATGATAAAAATTGCTATTAAGGAGTGAGAACAATAAAAGAAAAAGAATTAAAAAGACAGATGATAATAATTGACATTGCATTTAAATTTCTGAAAATCAAAGTTGACTGGAAAGCAAGAAGTCAGAAGAGATTTCCACAAGTGAGAAGTGCAATAGAAGCAATTGTTAGCATATAACTTACGGGTACATCTAGCCATTTTAACTGTAAAATGATGTGACCTTTTTACCAATCTCGTACTGTGCTTAAATTTATAAAGTATAGCTATTAGAGTGAAAAGTTCAACAGAACAATTACCATGAAAGTATTTATAGAAAAGGCACAGGGAAGCTACATTATGGTGGTGGGGAAAAGTTTAGTTATTCTGCATAATAAAATGTTTTCATGACTAGAAATCTCTTAAGCTTTAGAAATGTCATAAAAAAAGATTCTGCCAGTCTGGGACATTTGATTTACAGCTGGTGTCTTTTTTAGGGAAATTTTTAAGCTAACAGCTGTTTCATTAATTTTACTACAGACAAAAACTAGTCTGGGCCAGTGCATACTACCCACCACTCCTAACTCGGGAGTGATGCAAGCTTGATTGGGGACTTCAGGCAGTGCTTTGTGACCCTTGCTATCTTATTAACATTGGCATTTTTTATCTACATTTATATACATTATGAATTAAACTAAACACAACTGACTAGTAAAAGGATGAAAATTTTTTATTCTGGGGTAATTTTATTTTATTTTTGGTCCAAATCTGTGAATTTTTTTTTTTTTTGTCCAAATCTTATCATGCTAAGTCTTGAAAAATCACTATATAAAATTCACTATTCTTTTATTTATAAGGTTAAATGTGTTAAAATTAAACTTTTTAACAAGGTAAATCCCAAGTTAATGTTAAAAATTGCCACAAAACATTGTTGATTTATTTAAGATGGCAAGATCTATTATGACATGTCTCTAATTTGTATTTAGATACATTGTATTTATTTTCAATTTTTCTAGTTGAATTGTTCACCTGTATTGCATATGATCCATTATTGAACATAATTAGATTACAATAAAACTTGTATTTTATATAAATATTACCTTATGAAGATTGAGATGTAGTAGACTAGAGGGCCACATATTACAGATTCGGGGCAAGGGACCACAAGACCTTTCCACTGGCCCTGACACTAGTTCACAATTATCTGCTAGATATTGGTAGGATGTGTTGTTATATATTAAACTTTCCTAATGATTACAATGACATCTTCGAATTCTTAATTAAAATAGTTAATTATTTAAGTAATTGTTTTTATAAAAAATCTGTTGCAAGAACTTGTAATGGAGTGAGGCTTCAGGGTAGTAATGGATGAGGCTGCTATTGGTTACCAATTATAGCAGAAGTTACAACTTGTTGCTAATGAGGTTAAGAACTTTCAAAGTAAATTAATTGAACATTTCAAAAGAAATGAATTTTTGGGTCTGTCTATATTTCTGAGATGAGGTATTTTGTACATTATTTACATTATTCAGACTATTGTCCTCATCTTTGTCACCATATTTATCACAAATGCCTTTATCCACTGTGCCATGTGTCCTTGAGGACACATGGCACAGTGGATAAAGGCATTTGTTAGATCCAGTGACAGGACCCAAAGAGTGTGAGTTCAATACCGAGTTAAGGCAGTGGAGAACTTTCAGAGGGAAATTAGCAAGGAGATAACTGATAACTGACATCCATCAAACATGGCATGTGGAACTAGAACAGTCTAGCCAAGTGAGTGAAATAAAGGGTTCAGTTCGAAATTCCAACCACCTGAAGAAGGCCGGAGCATATAACGACTGAAACGGGATAAATATGGCGACAAAGATGAGGACAATAGTCCAAATAATGTAAATAATGTAAATGAATTTTTATGTGTGGAGAAACTTTACACATATATTTTTATATGAAGAAGAGAGAAAGTGTACTTGTTTGTACACAGCTGAAAAAGGGAGAAAAATATTTAAAGGCTTTGCTATTAGAAAATGTCTGTGTGATGTTAGTTGGTTAGCTGAAATTAGGAAGATGGCCTTCTGGAGGAAGAAATCTCTCTTGATGGAGAGAAGTCCTGTTGTTTTTGCTACTACATTCTGGAGTAAAAGGGGAAGAGGGTTTATTGTTCTGTTTTTTTATAGTCTTGAACAGTACTATCAAGTGGATATCTTAGCAGACAAGGTGGAGGTAATCTTCACAAACTCATTTAACTGTTAAGAATTCTCTTAACAACATTGTAGAATCATAAAGAAAAGTGAAAGACATTAATAAGAATTTAGAACTTGAGGAAAAGTTTGCCAGGTGAATGGGGGGGGGTGAATAGAGAACTACAATCATCTACATCCTGAAGAAACACATCATATAGTATTTTTTTCATGATGGTTTTTTTTTTTTTTTTAAATGTTAATATCTGCCAGTTGACATTGACAAATGATTCTATGAATGGATGGAAGGAGAGGCTATTAAGCAAAAATCCTATACAACTTGTTGATATTTTAAATTTTCTCTTTTTGTCCCTTTCAGCATACCCAGGTACCGCTGCTGCCGCTGCTGCTACTACATCTCAAGCTTCAATGGTAGATAATGCTGATGGAACTTCACAGATGTCTGCAGGAATGAAACGTATGTATTATTTATTTGGGTCTTTTACTTAAAAATGCTTTTATTTCTCGAGTAGATAGACAAGATGGTGAAAGGTTTTCAGTTGAATTATTCAATGATAATTGATTCATAGTTTTCATCACATTATAGCAGGTTAAGTTGATAATTTTTTTTATCATTTCATTCAAACCAAAGAAATAAAATCCACTAAGACACAAGAGGTTATTGAAAGTGAAAGAAACAGAGAGGACAATAAGAGAACAGGATTCAAAGAGACAGAAAATGACTATTGACATTGCATTTAAAGAGTGTAGTTAACTGGAAAGCAGCAAGCCAGAAAAGACTTCCATGAGTGAGAGGTATGAGAGAAAAAACTGTTAACATAGAACTTATGGTTACAACTAGCAATTTTGACAGTGAAATTATGAGACCTAGTTGCCAATCTAGTACTGTACTTAAATTTGTGAAGTTTAGAAACCAAAGACTAAAGCTCATCAGAACAATTATTGTGAAAATATTTATAGAAAAGGTACAGGGTAGATATATTACAGTGGTGGGGAAATGACTGAATCAAGCTGCCAAGTCAGGACTAATAACATTGCAGATTCTTCTTTGGATTTTGTCAAGAATCTCTAGATATAAAACAGAATCACCAGACCAGATGTAGTAGTAATATTCAGTGATCTATTCTGGTTTTTTGCTGTCCAGTCAAGTTTTAAAATTTAAATGCAATGTCAATCATTATCTTGTTTTTTTAAATTTCTGTTCTAAAATAAAAGCATTAAGGGGTAAGAGCAATTTTACTGTTCTTGCTCTTTAATAATGTTTTTATTTTTCTTATATTCATTCACACTCAGTAACCCTCTGCATGTTAGTGGCTTTGTTGCCTTGCTTGGAGTGAAATGATTAAAAAACATGTTGTAATTAACTTGTCGTGCTATAATTATTTAATTAAAAGATTAATAAGCTTAATTATGAGTTGGTATTATGGTAAATTTTAGCATTTTTAATTGGAACTATTTTTTTAATAGTTCTGTTCCTCTATAACAGTGCTTTCCAAACTATTTTTTTCTCTGGGCTGAATTTCCAGAATTAAAGTTTACTTGCCCCCTCACCTAATTTCATGTGATAAATGTACATTTAAAAAAAAAAACAGAAAGAAAGTTAAAGGGAGATAATTGGGGATTTGAAGTCAGAACATTATCATTTATAAGTCTCTTCTCCATTTTGCAGACCCTAGTTACTGTATTCTTAATATTTGATATGAGATAAAAATATGACAGTGATAAAATTGCTCAATAATTATTTATAACTATTTATACTGGGACTCATGCATGCAATTACAAGTAATCCATAATAATATTTTGAAATCCTATTTATTTTTGGCATTTTGAATTTTTTAAACTGTTTCTAAATCTTTGATTGTCTTTCAATCATTCTGCCTCACTTGTATCCTCTTCTGCTGCACCTGTGAGGGGTGTGGCACCATTTGAGAACCACTGTTCTATAAAAAGATAGTAAAATAACTTGATATTGGGTTATGAAATAAACTGAAATGAAAGGTTTTACTTTGCTGTTGTTAAATTATGCAAATGTATGTCTACATAAATACATCAATAAGTTCATAGCCTAATGATAAAAAGGCATTGACAATACTTAAATTGACTGATCCACATCAAGAAATTTTTAACAAATTTTGTAGATTTGCATTCATTAGACATTCTTCAAGCCACAGCATTTGTCAAAAAAATCTTAAAAATCATTTTAGAAATGGGGGTAATATTTATAATATAAATATCTATTTTACAAATTGAGAAAAGGGACAACATCTGTAATACAGTTATCAATGACATACGCACAATTTCAAACTTAACATTTGTAAATAAAAACAAAATGCAGCTAACTCTTTATGAAATCAGGGATTGATTTGGTCTGTATTTATATTAAGAACAGGACCCCTCTTCTGAAATGATAAAAATCATTATTTTTTAGATTTCGACAAATATTATGACTTGAAGAAGTTCTAATGAATGCTAATCTACAAAAACTTATGGCCATATCATGCTGAAACACTGATTCTCTTATGATCACCGAAGTTAAGCAATGTCAAGCCTGGTCAATACCTAGGTGAGTGATCAGTGTGCTGTAAGCTTGGATGTGTGGGTGGTGTAATGGATAACATCATGGAATTGTTAATCAAAGAGCGAAAGTTTCAATTCCAGTTGGGTCTGTTGCATTCACTTGCACACAAATACCCTTAGTAAAGGTATGAATCCACCTATTTTGCATCTTGTCTCCCCTGCTATGGTTTAATTATTAGGACTTGAATCATTATTTCCAAAAAATTCTTACAATCTAAAAAAAAATGTTTTCTGGTTTACAGTAATCTGCAAAAGGTTGATAAGCCATAAGACACAAATCAATCAATAATCTACCAAAATTACCTCCACTCCCAAAAGAAAAACATTTTACCCTATTTTTTTATGAGTGGATCAGTAGTGCCAAAACCTTTATTTTACTTAACATATTTATTTTCCAATATAATCGCTTTCCTTGTTATACTTAATTCAGTGGTGAATATATGATTAAACATTATAGAGTGGAAATTTCAGATCAACATTTAGCTAATAACAATGTGTTAGGTTATGAACTTATTGATCCATCCTCGTTTGAATGACTTGCTTTTTTTCTCACATTACTCTTCTTTTTGATCATGCTTACCCAAATAAGGACAACCAAAAGGTAAATATGATCTTGGTCTTTGATAATTTTGGGGATGGTTAATTTTAAATTGTTAAAGAAAAATTTTCTTTTCTGAATTTCTTAGACAAGTATTTTTAATTTTTTGGACCAGCATTCTCATCTTTCAGTTTCTGGTTTCTGTTCTCAAATCCCTTTTCAAATTATGAGTTCAGTCCCTGGGCTCAGCAGTATAGACCTATGTTGGCTCTGTAAAGTAGCAATGTAGCACTAATGAGTAAAGATTAGTAGAAAAGAGATAAAAGTTTAAACTTTTTAAAAAAAGGATTGCAAAGTCTAACAAAAGCCAAAAATGAAAACAACATGCCCTCCACTACATCTGTATATGAAACTGAGAATTTTATTAAAACTCTTTTGAAAGTTACCAGATGCTACCTACATCTAAAAAAAAAATGGGGATGGTATATAAGATGAAATAAAAAAATAACAAAGATGAGGATTCTAGTTCAAAGAAAACATAAAATAAAGATTTTCTTGATTGCAAATTTTGTTCATATATTGACAAAATTCTCTGGTTATATAACTGAATTCCCTTATTTTGGTCGTAATTCAAGTTGTCATGTCCATAAAGAAATACATAAATAAAAATGAATTATACTGTCACTGTGTCTTTCCCATAAAAATAAATAAATAAAAATTAATTATAGTGTCAAAAAATAATTATAGTAAAATAATTATAATGATTATAATTATCATTAATTCACTCTTTCTAAACAAATGAGAATTGACATCACTTTTCTCCTCTATACACACAAACACATGACCGTTTCGCTATTGGACAAGCAGTCAACACAGACAGGTCATCAACACATTTGTCAATGAAAATTTTGGCTCCTTTCCCTTTTTCAGGTCATAATAGTAACATTTATATCTTAGCACTCAACAAAAATTCAAGGTAAAAAAAAACAGACACTTGTATTTTCAGACTAAATTATCTGAAGACTCATTACACACATCTATAAAAAACTTATGCGCAAGATTGTATCCATTTATTCTTTATTTTATCATTCTATCAGTTTCTGATCCATATTTGATCTATATTTGACCCCAAACTCACAATTTTACTTAGTATTACTGTCTCTCAGGAATGTGAAACAGATTACCACAAATATATTACAAGCAGAAACTTTTTTTAATGAATGAATTGAAAAAGTGGGTAGAACGTTTAGCATAAAATGGTAATTATGATGAAAAATAAACTTGTAATTCTAAGGAGAAATTTACTTCACTGATACCATTCTCTTTCATCTAAAACTTATAAATAAATAATAAATAAGGTCTCTAACCTTATGAGACCTTATTTATTTCAAACATCATATATTGTTTTAAATTTGCTGTATTTATGTGGGAAGAGTGCTCAATATTGGGAGATAACTCATATCAGTTAAGTCTCTCTAATGTATTTACTTGTCGCTTGTTTGTTTCTTTCACAGAATCTGAATATATGACATTCCTGTGATACATAACACACAGTCTAATAAGTTAAAGCATTGGTTACAGTATATCTGGTTTCCTGGTAATCGTGAGTTCAGTCCCTGGGTTGGTTAGTGATAGCCCCTAAATATAGAAACCAGAATAAGAACAATCTATCCTTATAGATTAAATAAAATATTTGGTTCAATGTTCTGAGATTGTTGTGTGTGTACCAACCAAGATCAGCAGGCTGGTTCTGAATAGAAAGGCATAAAATATCTCCTTGTCTTTTTTTTTTTTTTTTTTTTAAACTTTTCATCTGTATGTCTTCTGATCTTCATCAGGTATCTTTTGTGCTTCAGAATGTTGAGAAATCATAACAGATAATTGCTGAAGGTCAGTGGGAGATATAATAGCTATAACATTGTAAAAGAAAATATGAAAATTAGTCTGATGAATATAATATGCAATGATTGAAACATCCTGAACCCAAATGCAATGATTAAAACATCTAACAAAATTCAGATAAGTACTATTAAAAAACTGTTCTCAACTAGCATTGAGAAAAATTCTGGAAATGAAAATGTGCACAAACAATATAATCAAATGATGGGAGTTAATTGATCTACCTGTAGTTTTTGCATATTTTCTGCTGTTATAATTAAGTTTTCTATTTTTTGCTTGGAATTCATTTGCTCCATTTTGAGATTAATGTAAAAGGAATTTAAAATCAAATCAATAAAATAAGTCAATAAAACAACCTATATTTATCTCTCTGAAAATTTAAAAAAAATTCTCGGGTTTTATTTTTTTAAGACTGGGAAAAAATGTCCCAGGTCAAGGCCTTTTCATAACAAAGCCTACATTCAAACACTGACCCAAAATTGTAATAACCTGGCGTAATCTTTTGTAAGATAACCTTTGTTCTCTTATATTAGTAAGTGAATGTTTTAGAAGAAAAAAAAAACTTACCTGCTAGTTGGTCAGCCCACTCTTTACCAGCTGTGCCAACAACAAGAGCATTACAAATATATATATATATATATATACTTATATAAGAGAGAGAGAGAATAATCTGAAGCAAAGAAAAGTCAATTGTAAAATAACTTTAATTTTCCTTATTTGTGTTCTAAACGGCTGCAGAAAAGTGAAAAAAACATTACATCCCACTTTAAAAAATGGGTCAAAGTCGAGGTGCCTTTCCTCGCCGTAATAGCCATTCTTCAGGTTAAAAAATATTTACAGACATTTCAGTGTTTTTCCTGTACATATATTTTGATAAGTATAATTTCCAGAATAGTTGTTTCTATTTCAGTGATTTAAGAAAAATATTTTTGCTCTCAAATTCAACAAAAGAATCAGTTGTGAATATACTTCATCTATATACATATATAATAATTTATTTTTCCTTATCTTTATATTTTGATTTTAAAATACTGTCTATAAAACATCTTTTCTCTCTCTCTCTTTAACACACACACACACACACATATATATGTGTGTGTATATATATATATATATATATATATTGTGCAGTTTAGACATTGAGACTTGTTTCAGTAATTATCAAAAGGTATATTTTTAATTTTTTTCTTCTCAAGATCAAACAGCAATATCCATTATTTTTCATTTAAAATGTAATATCATCATCATCATCATCAATATTATTATTGTAATCAGGTTTATTATTATTGTCATCATTATCATCATCATCATCATCATCATTATTATTATTATTGAGTGAGAGAGAAGGTTGCTAACAAAGTGGCTCAGGAGTGAGTAATATTGATGATGATAAGGGTATATCAAATGCATGTATCACAGCCCAGTGTGCATGATATGCTGAGAGGTTTATGCAATACCTAACCTTACAAGTGGGACCCAGTTAGAAATACCTTCAAGTTGGGTAACATGAGGATGTTCCCAAGTATCTAGATACGTTTTTGCTAACACTATCATCAGTAAACTCAGCAAATATATTACATATTTAATGTTAGATAAAAATTAAAATTAATTTAAGTTAAAAAAAAAAAAAGAACAAAATGTTTTTATCTTGAATAGAAGCCTATACAGATGAAGATTATTACTTCAAAAGTCAGTTAATGTTTACTGATACAGATGCTAAAAACCTATGCTCTTTACAGCACAAACATTATTGATTTATATATATATATATATATATATATATATATGGGAAAATAATATATAAATTTTTATATATCAGAACAATTTTAGGAAAATCTATGAATCTCTGACAAAGTGGGAAAATTTTTTTCGTGTGATGCATTTTGTTTTTTAGGACTTCATTTGACTAAAGTGATGCATATGTTGATGTGATTACATATGTGCATGAAGGAGAGGGGATGCTGGAATTTTTTAATTAAAAATTTTATTTTTAAGTATGTGTTTATGTATATAGTCTAGCTGATTTCATTCAGTATCTTTTTCTTTTTGTTTGTTTTTATCATTTTTGTTATTAAATATCACATACTTTAATAATAGATCTACCAAGAAAGGTGAAATGTAATTGCATCAGCATAAACAACACTTTAATTCACAAGGGGGAAATGCATCACATGAAAAGATTTTGACCACTTTATCACATACATGCATTCTTTCATTCTGTACATATATCTACCTAATGTATCATATCTATATGCATTAGGCTTTCTTTCTCATATATCTCTAGAACTTCTTATTAATATTGTCATTACAAATTTCTTTAATCTTATAGAAAACATGCATTGTGTATCTTGTCATGCTTTATATGATGTATTAAACCAATTCTTTTAATTCTATTAATCAAGTTAAACTATGTCTTATGTGTTGTATTTGTGATGTCTTTGAAGCAACTGAAATTTCATATATACAAAGCGTTAATAGCTATTCATTATTTTGACTAGATTTTCTTCCATTTTTATTGTTGCTATTTTATCTCATTTAAAGTAAGCAGTGGGAACCATAAATAATGTAGCAGCTTTTCAACAAAATGAAAGAAAACTAACAAAAAATATTTTTCAAACAATGTAAAAACTGACATCTACTGCCAATAATAGTTATGACTGTTTTGCAGGGGACAGCTTCTTAACAATTAATGTCATTGCTTTTAACTTATTCAGTTTCTTGAACATTCAAATAATATATATATATATATATATATATATATATATATACAGAGAAAGAGAGGGGTAGGTGTGTTTGTAAAAAGATAGACGTTCATAAGACTAAATTATTGTACAGAAATAGGTTAAAAGTTTTCACTTTACAAAATGTTGGTACCAAAATAGCAGATATTTGTCAATATCATTGAGTTATTTCCAGTCTATTAATTTACATGTGTGCATAGATATCTTTTTAAATCATGCCATCTTTATAATTTTGTTACTTTTAAATTGCATTATTGTTTCTTTTTTTGATTAAAAGATCATTTTTTTTTTTTTTTTTTGATGGTTTCTAATTTCCTCTGGTTTTGATTTTAATTAATGTTTTAATGTATAAGTTATATTTTTATGATTTTTTTGGTCTGCATGATGATTAAGTTCAATTTTTATTCTCTTTAACTAATATTATTGCATTTTTAAAATTTATTTACATTTTTTTTTTCCTCAAATTGTCATCTCCCTTCAGGATGAAGGTGATTATGATTCTCCACAGTTTACTAATTTTATTTATCACCTGTGAACTGTCATGCATTATTTGGAAAGATAGTGAAGTGGTTTCCTGTTGGATTCTCTATAGTTTCAATTCAGTTATCCTTTTAGACTGTCACTCAAGGCTAGAGAGTTCAGTATACTTTGTTATTTATCCTATAGCTAAGAGGAGAAGAGATTGATTAATGTCTTTCCTAAGAGCATTTGTGTGAAAATGACTGCAACAGACAAACTTGGAATTTGAACTTGGCATGCTGATTTTGCTTTTTGTGCCAATATCCATTACACTACTTACAGACATTTATTTGTATGATGATATCAAAAATCTTTACCTATAAGAATCTAGTCTATTAGTATTACTAAATTATTTTCAGTTTTAATAAAAGTTTGTAATTACAGATTATGATTATGAACATCTTTTTTAATTTGTAGATTTGATTGTTTTTATTTAAAATAACAATTTTTTGTTATATTTGGAAAAAAGGACTGTTATTTTTTTTATATATATATATATATATATATATATATATATATATATATATATATATATATATTTAATTAGCTTTGGTTCATTGCATTGAAATGTTTTATTATATTACATTTATTTACTTACCTTGTGACACCAAAGTTCTTTTGTATGTATCCATCAAATGAACCCTTCTAAATTAACTGTGTATTGGATAAAGAATGGGTTAAAGTGTTGATAATTAGCTCCCCCCCCAACACCCCTGCATACCTAGGAACATTAACATTTACTAATGCCAGGTGCAGCACAAACCTGTGAACTGTTCTAGTTGAAGTGGGTGGGTTGGTAGGTGGGTACTTTTTCCTTTATTTTTTTCTCAATTTTGTCTTAGTGGATAAAAAAATTGATTAAACAGATCCTGTTATCTGGCAGTTATGAGTTCCATCCCTGGGTTGAGTAATGTAAAAAAAGTCATATACTCTGGTTCAGTGGAAAAGATAAGTGACATCACAAGGATGAAATAACTTATATGAAACATTCTCTGACATGGACTGCTAAATGAGACCAATCTACCTCTGTTGATTTAAATAAATTTTTCAGTCCAAAATTCTAATAATGTTATTGAATATGACACCTGAAGAAGTCTGGAGGACACAACAAGTAAAGCATAGTGACTATAACAATCAAGATGAAGGCATGAGTCCAATTAAATCTGTGTATAATTATAATTTTTTATTTTATTCCTTTCAGGGTCTTTCTGATAGTTGTTGTTGGATTCACCTCTACTGATATTAATTTTAGACAATGTTAACTCATTTTGCAATAGTAATCAACCACTTCTCTGTACTAAATATCAAGGGGTAGCTGTGTGAGTATTATAAGAACTGGTCACTGAAAAATATTGTGATTGCAATTTCTAGATAATGATGAGGTGTTTCTGCTGTTTTCCTTTTTTACCTATTTTATATGAAGAGTTTCTGTTCATGTATGTCCAGTAAGGTCCCTTATGTAACATTACCAAGACACATCAAAGTTGCACAACCAGCCCTCATTCAAAATGGTAGGATGTATTCTGGACAGACTTTGTATATAATTGAAAATAGTAGAAATTTCAACATGTCCAGTACTTATTGCCATGACTAAATATTTGCCATTGTCGGACACTCTCTGAAGAGTTATGTTGTATAACTAACTATATCCAAAGAATCAAACTAGAAATGACTGCAAAAGATTATGTTTATGATCTGAAAGAGAAACAGATTGGGAAAATTCTAAAAGTGTGAAGGTACGCCTAAGCAGGAAATCATAAAAGTATTTCCTTTAAGAACTGTCAGAAGGTTCTGATAATTTCACTTACCAAGTCAAGTGAAAAATCCCTATCATAATGCAATCCATTATAATTTCTTTGAACTAATTGATGTCTATACACCAAGACATAAGATGCTGGGAATTATCATCTACAGCAGGGGTCGGCAACTCATTCGACCCCGCGGGCCGGATCGTGTTATAATGATGGGTCGCGGGCCGAACAAAGGCCATTGATGAAAAATTAAGGAAAATTACATATGCAGACCCCTGTCAACCTAAATATTTAAAACCATAATGAAAATAAATATTGAGAAATCAGAAAAACAAAAGAAAATCTAAAATTAAAAAATACCTAACAAAAATTACTTTTCCTCAAGGAACGTCAAAATACTTCAAAGTGAAAAAAATAAACTGAAGTGAAATGGATGAAATTATGACGTGTACATTTGAAACTGTTATTGAAAATTGTTCCACAAACAAACCACACACACACACACACACACACACATATATATCAAACAAAAATGAAGCACATATACCCATACCTACGAGTACAAATAGTTGCAAACATATACACTTAGGTACGTACACATGTGGTATCATCCACACATTCATGAGGCATGTATGCGCATATTTTAAACTGTCTTTAGATTTCTGCTACCACGCATGTTAGTCCCTCCCTGGCCTCTTTCACTATCGTTCTTTTCGCTTCTGTTATCTTTTAATGTAGCCAAGGGTCATAGCAAATATGTATCCATTATTTGACATTAAGCGTAGGCAACGCAACTTGGTAAAATAAGTCTCATGAAAGATAACTGGCAGATAGTCTAATTCGAAAGCCTCGTCTCTCATGTTAAAAATAGTCATTGGTAATCAGGCTCGGGGGCTGGTCAAAATGCCTTCACAGGCCGGATCCGGCCCACGGGCCATAGGTTGCCATCCCTTGATCTACAGCATAGGTTTTTAATCTTTTCTAAGTTTCACACCTCTTTGAGATTTCAAAATCATTTTTAATGTTAAAAGTCAAAATTGGAAAATTTAATATTAAAAATATAAATAACAAAATGGCAGCTGTTTTTTTTCCTCAACTTTGAAATGAATGGCATTTTGGTGCTGAGATTCATTTAGAAGTTATGCTGAACATTTAGCCAATTTCTGAATGTTGTCTCTATATGAAGAAATGATGAAAATCCTGCAACACAAAGGCATGTTGTTGCAAACAAGAATTATTTTTTAAAGGATTTTTTTTTTTTAAAAAATTCTTTTTTTTTTTTATATATATATATATAAAATTATATATATATATATATATATATATCTGTGATATACAAAATCACTGATCTATGTCAATGCTTTTGGGATTGATATTGGATGTGTGGTTATTGGCATGGAAGATGGAACCATTGAGCCAAGTTCAAATTTCCTCCAGTCCCCTGTGTTCATTTTTGCACAAATAGCCTTGGGAAAGACATGAATCCATCAATTCTCCCTCTAAATACTGGTTAAATAGTAGGGTAACTTTGCTATCTAACTTTGGGTGGTAGCCACTCTAATAGGACTAATGTGAATTTCAAACTGTGGACAAGGCAAATGAAAACTACTTCACTATATTGTTCAAGAAATCCTGGAAATTCACAGATGATAATGAAAAGGAAATTGTGGAGAGCCATGATCACTTATATCCTTAAGTGCTATGGCATTAATAAAATTTTTGACTCTAAACAATAATTGATATTTGAACACTATATATTTCTATGGTGTTAATAATTTTGGGTGAAATTCACTGGTACAATTTTTCCATTTAAAGCCAACACTAATAAAGTACAAACATATTAATTTCAGCTTCATCCATTCATAATAAGCCCTTGAACATTAGTTTGTCTCTGTGCTCTGAATGTAAAAGTACAGATTGGTTTTTGATGTCTCTCTGAAAATCTCAATTAGCAGGCAGTTTCATGAATTGACTAGAGTAAAAAAAAAAAAAAAAGCTGTTCTTTTAATACATGACACAATTTCTTCTTACTTCCTGTGTTCCAAAAACATGAAAACTGTTGGTGATAAAACTTCTCTGGAATTATATTTTATATCATTTAGTAGTACATTTTGTAAGCAATGGTCTATTGGGTAAAAACATTGGTTTGTGAATTTGTTGATATAGTGGCTATGGGTACAATGCCTGGGTTGGAAGTATGTACTTGCGCTCAATGGAAATGGGCAAACAATATCTGAACAGTACTAAATAAAAATAAGAACTAGATGCAGTGATGACTGGAGCGGGGGTCAGAAGGGAGGGGCCAATCCCCCCACCTGAATTTTGGCTGGTCCCTCGGTTGAAAAAACCCCCACCCACCGCATTCTAAGTTTTGTAGAGGAAAAAAATCAGAGCAGGCAAATTACACTGTTTTGCTAGTATTGACATTAGTATTAACACTTTGATTTTGTTTTGAAGTTTACCTCTCCTGTGATCCAACAGTTTGAGAGTGGAAAAGAGGGCAAGAATAGATTAGAACTCCACTACTATGAATGAAAAGTTATTCCAATATGAATATGAAAATAAAGATGTTGCTTGAATTCCCCCCCCCAGTCCACAGAAAAATCTCAAGTTGCTTACTTCATTGATAACTGAGTAGTAGTGATGATCTTTTTTCCCAATTCATAGTAGTACACAGTTATCAATGACGTAAGCACAGTTTCAAACTTAACATTTATAAATAAAAACAAATTACAGATAATTCTTTAACAAGTGAGGGATTGATTTGAAACTGTATTTTTTTTTATTATAGAGTTCCATATCAAAAATGATAAAAAAAAAAATTGATTTTTTTTCTGCCGAATATCATGGCTTGACAAGGGTCTAATGAATGCTAATCTACAAAAATGATTCCCCTACAAAATTTTCCCTATTTTTTACATGCACACCAATCAATTTCAGTAGTGCCTTTCTTTCATCTTAATTTCAGTTATTTTTTATTGCAGGAAATAAAGAATAATCTTTGAGAAAGCTCCAAACTAGCACTCCTTTTAGCCTGTCTTAATGTGACAGAAGCTTTACTGATTAAGATGAAAGTTAAAAATTATTAATGACTGACAAGGCTTCATTTAATAAAATTAAAATACAAGATAATATTGACTACTAATACTATTAGTGAGTATAAACAAACATTAAAGATGGCATTGAATTAGGTATTTGAGAAAAATAAAGAATGAAATTTGTATAGTTACTTCTGATCTTTTGTAAGCAGTGGTTTTTGCAGCATAATTGGTAAAACAGCTGCCACACTAATGTTGGAATTCTAAAGAAAAATAGATGTAAATTTTAGTCTTGGTAGATACTCATTTTTATTTTCAGTCCAATTTCAATTGAATAGTAGAATTATTATACATTGATTCATTTGAATGCTTATTTGCATCTTGGCTGTTATAATCTAAAATGTTTCTGCCATTATACCCATTAGCCTTCTTCAGATGCCTGTTGCATTTGATTATGTTCTTGAAATTTCAAAATAAGCTCTTTACCATTAATTCTTTAGAAATTGCTTTGTTTAAATTTTGGATACAAAAGTGAGCAGATATGGCTTTCAAAAAAAATCTAAATGAGATGTTGCTTTAAGGCAAATAGAACTTTGCTTAGCTATGAGAATCTTCATAGCTTAGTGGCCTAAAGCACACCAGATTAGATGGTGGTTCCTCCTATGAAGGACACAAGTTCAAATCTTGCCAGAGAGCACATTTTCTTTAGTAATTTTTCTTGTATGTGCAGGCTGGTAGATGGAATAAACACTGTTTTAAAAAAAAAAAAAATGAGGCATTTTACTCAAATACAGGTATGCACTAAAAATAATATTTGAAGTAATATACAATAGCCATTGTTCCATTTAATCTTTATTTAAAAAAAACTATTATGTAAATTTTTGTAACTTTGTATAATATTTATGCATTACACCTTAATCTTTATTCGGTAAAAATTTCATTGCTAATCATGCATTACTTTTTAAGTAATACACATATTTATGTCTTTGTTGTTTCCGTTCCTTATATTATGGCCACTACTGCATATATATATATATATATATATATATATATGTGTGTGTGTATAAAATACGATATAAAATGCTGACAAAATTTTGAAGAAATATGACAAATAGAAAACTGTTTCATTAAAACTAGATTTGATTGTGTTTTTAATGAAACAGTTTTCCATTTGCCATGTTTCTTCAAAACTTGATTGAAATTCTATATCCTATTTTATACATATAGTGTCGATACAGAAAACACATGTAAAGACCTAAAAACATGTAAAAATCTTTTACTTTCAATACATTCTGAAAAATTAGATAAGCATTGAAAATTAATTAATTCCAGAAAAGGCTATGTAAATCTTTTGCTTTCAAGCCATTCTGAAAATAAAATGACGATTTACCTTAAATTCAATACAGAAAAACTGGGAGAATCTATTAATAACTTTCAACATAAACTAAGAATTTATAAAGAAAACATACAGAATAAATATTAACGGCTTTTTAAGTCATTCATATACATTCTTTTCTCCCATCACAAGACATGTCAGCTTAGTGGGAAAAATTACTCACAATTTATTATTTAAGCATACATACACATACATGCATGCACACACATTTCTTTCTTTCATTTTTGGATCTTATGAAGCCTAGAAAAGCAAAACGTGTAATCAAATCTAGTTTCACTGAGATGCTTTTCCATGTCACACACACACACACACATATATATATATATATATATATATATATATATATATATATATTATGGTAAATTGCCTATGCACAGATAGACTCTCCTAAGTTAAAAATAAAAGTAGGTATTGCTTTTGAGAAAAGTAGTTTTCTAGCAGTCAGCTCTGACAGTCAGACTTAATATTCTTGCTCATTTGTATATGATAGTATTGCTGTTTTTTTGTTAATATATTTGTTAACTCAATTCTTCTTCTCTTTGTGTCTTTATTTATGACACCAACAAGGTCACAACATATATATATATATATATATATATATATATATATATATATATATATATTATACACTACCATGTCTTTTCAGTATATAGTTTATCATGGCTTGCCATAGAATTTTTTTCTTTATTTGTGAATTGTCATGCATTCTTGGGAAAGATAGTGGAGTAATTTCCTGTTGCTTTCCTCACGTTTTAGAATTAAGAGTTTTCTTTCTTTTAGACTGGTTGCCACCAAAGGCTAGAGAGCCAAGTCAACCTGCTATTTAATCCATATTTATGTGGAGACAAGATGGATTCATGTCTTTCTCAAGGGTTTTTGTGTGAAAATGTATGCAGCAGATAAGCCTGGAATTCAGCTAGTCAGTTCCAATTTCTGTGCTGATAATTGTTAGGCTACCTACACAAGATATGTGGGTAGTGTAGCAGATCAGCTGCTCATACTAGGGGAGATAACTCTGTCTGAATTTTTGAGATGTAGAATTAGTTAATTCTTGCTTGTTAATTCATATGATGATGCTTCTATTTATTTCACTGAATAATATTTACTTCAATGTACATAATGTTTATATATTTGCATTATGTGTATTCCAAAAGTTGTGATAATGGGGACAAGCTAACACTGTCTATAAAATGCTTCCATGGTATGCATCTCAAATGCCTCTGACAACTAAATCCAGCTCCAAGCCAGAGAATGGTCAAAGGTATACAACTGATACCTTATAACCAGCTGCTTCATGAATAGATGGAGCTTGACAGCCCAGGAAGGCAGTCCATCTAGGGTAAGGAAAACCCTGATTTTAAATCTCTGCTGCCTTGCGGTCATATTCAAACGCAGAAAAGGCTATGGAAGTAAATCCAGACAGAAAACCTGGAGATTGGAGCCTCAAAAACAGTTGGCTGTCAGCACTGACAACTTTCTGGCAAATCCTCTAACCAAGCCATCCACTGTATTGCTCAGGCCTGCACACTGGATGACTCTCCAGTCTCACGACCAAAGGACTGAATTTTGACCAAACAGAACACTACCTTTATCTCATGGGAACAGGTGCTGACCATGATGTTCTCATCTCAGAAATTCAGTTTGAATTGTCCCAAATTTACCAAGCATAACACTGTAGGTATCAGAATTTACAACTGTAATGCCATGGACATAAACAGACAAATCAATTATCTATTCACAATCTATCTTATTTTCTAAATATTTAAAAAAAAATAATTCAGTGTCAGGATCATTTATTCCTCAAAATAAATGCAACATAATTACATTTTCTCTTTTCTCTCTGTATTTCCATATATATCTAAAGTCCTTAGTGATCTTTTCATTCCTAAAGTGGTAACAATTCCAATTTTAGTATTACTGTTTAAAATAACAATATATGTTTCTAGCCCAGACCTGATCTTGAAATCCAAGCATTGTCTATTTTACTCCACAATCTATTTATTAAGCTTAAGGTTATTGCCTTCTTATTTTACCTTGCTTAAAATTTTTTATGTTCTTTTTATTACAAAACCTATAAAAATATTAGATGTTACCAAAAGGTTTTGTAGCAAAATTCTATCTTATATTTGGATAGGTGCTGTTCAGATACCTCAATTTTTTTTCTATAGAAATATATGTATATTTTTCAGTCTCATTTTTTTTTCATTTACACTTAGGTTAAAAAAGACTTTATACATTAATACAGTAATATCTACTTACATACTAAAATAACATATGCGTCACACTACAAAAGAAATTAAAAAAAAACATTAATGTTTCACACAATGTAATTTTGTTGAATGTGGGTTGCTTTATTTGAGAAACAGCATAATAAAAAAATATCCAAATGTTGGACAGTTTTTGTCTTTATTTTTCCCAAAACTAAAGCCATTATACAAAGTTTAGAATGGCTCATGATCAAATATAATAGGCATTCATTGTCTGTTATATTTAACAATATATGTTTGAAAATATATATGTACGTGTGTATGTGTGAACTTAGAAATCAACATTTTATGCCTTAAGCACTCATCAGACCATATGTTTTTTCTTTATATGTATATGTGTGTGTTTTATGTTCTGAGTTCTTTCAGCCATACCATCATTGGTTATTTCCAAAGAATTAAGATAGAAAGTACTGGAACATAACACATAACTTCAAGTTTCTTTTCACCTGATATCAGTTGACCTGTTAGGCATCAGAAGAAACTTACCAAAAGGCTTAACAGTATTCCTTGTCCAGTCTATTTAAATGAAGGAATGTTAAAATATACTATGCTTAAAATATATCTTCAATAAATATTTGTGATTTTATGTTCACTTTTAGTGGAAAAAATGACAAAAGTGATGGAAACATGATAAAAAAAAAAGAAAAAAACTAAATGAAATCAGTTAAACTATATACCTAAAATATACATTTAAAAAAAAAATTAATTTAAATTTTAAAATTCTTAGTGTCCCTTCTCCTTCATGCACATGTGTAGTTGCAGCAATATAAACACCACTTTAGTCCTAAAAGACAAAATATGTCAGACAATAACTTTTTCCACATTGTCATAGTTTTTTTTTTCCACTAAAATTGTTCTTGATATATAAAAAATTATATATTGTTTTCCAATGTTCACTTTATAAAACTGTATTTTCATTACTTATAAGAATGTTCAGTTTAAATAAAATGCATATTTCACATTAACAAAAGGACATTGTATCTTCCATTTTTGCAGTGTATTTTATTAACTGACAAAATATTGTCAAGAAACAAAAGCCATATACAATATAGCTAAATACTGGTTGTAGCAAATATATTCCAGCTTTGTGAAAACTCAGTATTACTTTTGAATGGTTTGATTTTCCATCTGATTATGAAACTTTACTGAATATGTGAGTAGTAAAGTAACTTTTGACAGAGAATGTTTGTCTGAATTTTTGAGATGTAGCATTATCATTATTGTACACTGATTTACTTGGATTATTGATCTAATCTTAGTTTTTATAGTTGCACTATTTCAGTCATTGAACCCCTTGACCCTTTTCAGGTATTTATCATAATTAGTATTGGTTAAGGTACTAAGAAATATATAAGCATGATCTGCTGCCCTAATACATTATATATATATGAGAAAAATATTTATGAAACTTGGTTGGTATGTAGGAATGGGAACAAATGAATTATACATAGTAGTCAGCATTGATAAAAAGTGAGAAGAAAGTATGATTGGTTCTCATTAGTTTTGCTAAGCCAGTGTGCAAGGATATTGAGAGCATTTGAAGAGAAATAAGAGGAAAAGCATGAAATTTGGAGGGACAGATAAATAAATAAAAATAAGCAACAAGACCAAAAAAAAAAAAGATCTCTAAAAATAGATGGATAATTAAAATCATCAGGCAAACAAAGACATAGTTTGACCAACCAATCAGAAAACTTTCACAGCCAGGATGTAAGAAAAGAAATAAACAATTAACAAGGAGACTAAAATTTCCTCCATCTCTAAAAGTAGATAGTCTGACCAGCCAATCAGAAACCAGGATATAAGGCTGTGATCCAATGAGAAGCAAGTGACTTTTTCAAAGCAGATCTATAGGTGTGTATATAAACAGATGGAAAATCAACCCAGATCATAGTCAATAAATTAATTTTGTCTATTCTCTGATGCTGTGGTCATCATAGCATACCTAGAAACAAAATACAACATTTGCATGACTAGCTGGCAACCTTAGATGGCTAACTCATCCTTGCTACATTGAAAACAAACATACCTTCCTTCACCACATGGTCAAGCAGTGGCTAGTACATTTGGATACATACATACATTAGATCTGATGTGTTTTAGACTGACTTGGCCATGAAGAGCATCGCTAATCAAGCAATGCTGAATAGTGCTTTAAATTTTTCCCAGATTCTTGAAAGTTCGTTTCTGCTCAGTTTCATATCCAAATGTAAACAAAACAATTTCTAAAGAAGTAATGGCTTTTTTTATTTATTAATCTGACAGATTTTATCCCTTCAAACATTATTTTAGTGGATACCCATATTTGAATATATGCTCCATTTATTTATTAAGCAGTATATTTATTTTCATCTACCAGCCTAATATTCCAAGAAATCTTATTAAAGAAAATGATGCACTCTCTGACTGTGTATTGTTTTCTTTAATAAAATTTCTCCATTACTTTCTCCATCTCTTTGGGAGATCTACTAGAGAAGTTTTGCTTAAAGACACAATTTGGCTTTACCTGACTAATTGGTTCTTTGTAGCTCAGTTGGTCAGAGCGTATTGGATTTAACAATAGCTCTCTCTGCCTATGGGGATGCAGGTTCAAACCCTACCAGAGTGCATAAATTTTTTCTTCAATAAGATTTTGCAAACATTCAGGCCAGTAGACGAAAATAAACAAACATACTGTTTAATAAATAAATGTAGTATTTAATCAAATATGAATGTCCACTAAAAATGATGTTTAAAGTGATAAAAATCTGTCAGATTATTTTAAAAATCCATTTTAAAATTCAGATTGTGAAATATAAAGATTTATTATGCATTTTTCAACACTTTATGCATTATCTTTTAATCATTACACAAGGCCAATATACAAATCAATTATACCAATATATGGTGGGAATGGACATTGTCATAAGATAGACAGCTCTTCCATAACAGCCTTCTTAATCCCTATAAGTTCAACAAACTCAAAATGATATAGTTTTCCTTTTCTTTTTTTTTTTTTTTTTTTTTTCACTATAACCAGTTGTTTGAATAAGAATAATAAATGGAGATTCATGGAAGTAATTTTAATTTGTGCTTTTATTGCTTTCTCTATCAGCTCTTGAAGTATGTCTTTACCTCCGAGACCAAACTGTAATACATGTCCTCCTGGATGATGGTCACCTTGCACAAGCTGATGATTTATTTGAAATTGTCAAAGAAGAGCAGCAGTTACCTTCTAATGCCAACAATATCTTTTCACTTTGGTTAGTCTCACCACTACTAGGTAAGTACCCATAATGCATTTCTCTGCTTTTTTATATCAAGGCTTGTTATTTTTGCAATGTTCCTCTGCTTAGTATTCTTTATTGTTTTTTGTACTGTACCATTAAAGAAATGGTTGCACTAGACATTTTAATTTTTTTGGATTATTATTCTGTTATGGTTATTCTTTTCGGGATCAATTTGCATGTTATTTTTGTCAGCTTTCACTATTTCCATTTAGTGATAAAGAGTTTTATTAACAAAAAACATACCAAAATTTGACATGGATCTTAGATAACAGTACATCATTGAAAGATTAGTACAACTTGTCACATTCTTGACTTTTTATCTCTGAGATGTCTTTTTTAAGCATCAATTATATTGACTTGTGCATAGTTTATTCCTGATCAAGGAATCATGGAGAATGCATCTAACCAATGACGTGATCTCTGTATGGCACTCATTATAATTAAGTTGGTTCAATCAGGCTTTGAAAAAGGACAGGCTTATAAAGAAATTTTGAGATCCAAATTTTATTGATTATTAATTGTAATTTTTAATCAATACTTGTTGAAAGGAAAAGAGGCTGAATTAAAAGTTGTTAACAAATTTAGGTTATAACTAGAAGAAAATTATACTCTATTTTTTTATTTAGTAAAACTGATCTGTTGGCAAATTAATTACATTTGTTGGCACCAATCAATTTACAAAAATTGGCTATGGTAGAAATTTTGGCCTTGAAACAATTTTTTTTTTATATATAATCATTTCACCTCAAACAAAATGATAATGCCACGAGGATATAAGAGGTGGAAGAGAATGAGCAGTGAGGAGAAAGGACAATAAAAGAACAGGATTAAATAAGATAGACGATCGTGATAGATGTTGCATTTAATTTTTTAAAGATTTTACATGACAGGGCAACAAGAAATCAGAAGTGAGTTCCACAGGTGAGAAAAGAAACTATTAGAATAGAACATACAGTTATATCTAGCTATAAAAACAGGAGTAAATAGTTGTGTTGATAAATGGTGATATTAAAAACTAAGATTTTAGGTACAGTGAAGACGTACTTTTATTTTAGATAAACACATACTTCAGTACTTTATTTAAAGACGTACTTCAGTACGTTATTTTAAAGACATACTTCAGTACTTTATTTTTGATAAAACCATGCTTCACTATTTTAGTAATGAATAGTAGTTATAATAGTTAGACTTAACAAAATATCAATTTCATTTATGTCATCATTCCCGGTTACATGAGTAAATTGGTACTAATATAAGATTATACTTGACATAAATTAGAAGATTGGTTTCCTAATGTTATTAAATAAAGAAAAAAAATGTTTCCCGAATTACTACATATTAGTATTTTCCAATTTCATGTAAAGCTAAATTTTTATCTGTGTTTTCCCACTTTACATCAGTAAAAACAGCCAGCCTATATTGCTAACATATGAAGTATTTACTATCATATATTACTAACCAATGGCATTTCCAGCATAAGTAGTAACATGTAATTTGCATACCAATTTTTAAAAGAATATTTTAAAAATATTTCATTATTTTTAATTCCAATTAAATATATATATATATATATATATTTTAAGACATTTTTATGTTTATACATTCTTTTTATAGATACAAATATTTAAGTAAATGCTCTGTTTATAATAAACAGTATTAAACAACATTTACCGGCCTGAATGTCCGAGAAATTTACACAGAAAGTATTCATCTTCTGACATATATATATATATATATATATATATATATATATATCTCCAAACAAGATTGATTTTTTTTATTGTATTTTTCTAATTTTCAGATAAGGTATTAAAAATTGTGCTTGAATTTGTGGATAAACTATTCGATGTTCATATTTTGTTATTATTGTTCAAGTACTTTTGATATTTGCAGTCATTATCAAAAATTGATGTGGTGTCTATGGTAGTTAGAATTTATTTATCTGCATCCTGGTATTCTTTGGGAATCTAGACATTTGAAATGGTCTAGCGTGATGTCATGTGTAATGGCTATTGGGAACGAGACCACAGAAAAAGGATACAGTTTATTTATTAATTTAATTTCAATTTTTATTTTATTTTTTATTATTATAATACTGATAAAATATGTGCGCACATTAATTATATCATATGCAATTCATGATACCTTCTCCTGTGGTTAATGATATTTAATGTGGGCTGTTTATTTTGTATAATAATAGCTTATATATATATATATATATATATATATATTTATAATTATTTATTTAAAAATTATAACATAAATATGTTATAAAATCACTACAAAAATTAGTTGATTTGAACCTTCAAAACCTTCGTTCTACAATCTACATTCAACATCATCACTTGATAAGACACCAAAGGTGTTGAAACAAAATGGCTATTTTTGTAGTGATTTTATAACATATTTATGTTATAATTTTTAAATAAATAATTATATTTGCTCTACTTTGTATTGAGCACTCTTTTAAGAATAGTAATTGTTGGAATTTATTCTGTATACACTAATCATACACTTGTATGCATGTATTTATATATTATATATATATATATATATATATATATATATATATATATATATATATGTATATATATGTATGTATATATTGTTTTTTTATTTTATTGCCTATACTCAGGCAGCATGAAAAAAAAAAAATAGATAATAATACACTTTGTAAATAAAAAATATTAGACAAACTGATATCAGGGAAAAAAAAATTAAAGAAAAAAAGACCAAAAACATCTGTACTGCTTGAAAATAATCAACCAGCACTGCAATGTCTAGCCAAAACAAAAAACACTGTCAGAGTAACCGAAGATAAAATGTAAAAATGCTCAATACACTAAGTAGAGAAAGAGTAGGTTTTATATATATCTATTTATTTTATCTTAAATTTTAGTTACTTTTTATTTTTATACATTTAGTGCCAACCACAAGATAACTCATGGTTGGCAGTTTTTATTACGATGCTGACCACAAGTTATTTCATTTGAGGTTGTAGACTTCATAGCAATACCACAAGTATTTCTATCAAGGCTACAGCCATGAGTTCTTTCATCGTTTTTAATGCAAATAACTGGTACCTGACATCTAAAGCAGCAATGAAAAATTGTACTGGCAACTAAAAACAAAATTTTTATGGAAAATATTTATTGAAAATATAAAAGAAACATTTAAAAAAAAATTTATTTCCTAAGCTAGCTATTATAAAGTTGGCATTTAAAGTCAGATTTCATAATTGACCTCTGGCACTCAGTATGTTAACATTACTCAGCCCTTCAATGTTTTATTTTAGAAATATTTCTGTATATTTTATCATAGAAAAGATTTAAATCCTAAAATATTCCATCTGTATATTTTTTGAGAATTGTCAGTTGTGAGCTGCCTAAAATGGGTGGCAAAACAGTGGTCAATTCCAAGCCACCTGTTGGGAATAACGAGCCATCCATAGAGATGTAGAAGCAGAGTTGGAAAGCCATGCATTGTGGAATAGAGATAGGCAGAGGGGCAGTGGATGAAAATTTGGCAATTAAAATGACAGGACAGTTTAAGCAAGACAGACAGTTAAGGCAAGAGAGATATAGAGTCAGGGTTCTTGCTGGCTGAAGGGAATATCTGGTCTGGAATTACAAAATTAGCTGCAAAGATGCCCCAAAAGTCAACCTACTTACTCCCTAGACTGTGTTGTGTGAATCCATGTTGTGTGAAACCAAATATATAAGAAGCAGGATTTAATGTGGCTTTATTTCATCTTCTGTTCCTTTGTTTGAACATGCATTGGGCTTTACCTTGTCACAAATAAGAATGACAACACAACATGGGATAATTTGTTCAGTTGATGAAAGGCCCTAGTTGTATGTTTATAATAGGGAGGACCCTATAATTAATATTGGATTTTTATAAACCTATAATTAATACCAGATTTTTATTTTAATTCCTATAATTAATACTGGATCCATGTTGGGTATTAACTCCTTTTTACAAGATCCTAGTTTTAGAATTGGTTTCAAATGGTTGACAATTCTTTAATGATTTTCTATGAAATGATCAGTTAATTATATGACTTATTCATCTTAGTAAAGCTGTTTAAAATGCAGCTTTTTTTTTTGTTTTAGTTTAATTTCAAACTTTTCTACTATTTTTCAAAGAAGATCTTTTCTGTTCTTTCCTTGACCAGGTTTTGGGCTGTAATATCTCAGCTTTTTGTGTCCATCATAAAAGAAACATTTAAAAAAAATATGTATCTGCATTTATAGACAAGATTGTGTTTTAATGTGTTTCATAACCTTTTTTCATGTTTCCACCTTAAATTCCTCATGAACTACTAGGATATCTGATCTTCCTTGCCAATTCTTGCCTGCTTCTTGCCTCTCATCATCACCTCTTTTGGGTAGTTCATGATAGGGGATTTTATAACCTATTCCAAACTGAATTAATAAAAATGTGGCCTAATGTCTTCCTTTTAGGAACTTCACATGTGAACAGCATTAGGACAGATGGCATGACACATGGCACCATTACTGTATAATGATATAGTGCCAATGTATGACTATAGCAAAACCATTTATTAATTCAAAGAATATTTCAAATTTTGAGTCTATGGAATACAATATTCTTATGTTTCAGAACTCCGCCTCAAGAAAACCCACCGTCCATATTATTTGGTACAGCAATGGCATGACTTATGTTTACGACACACAGATGCTAGAATGGATATTCAGAAAGGTGAGTTTTGTTATACAAAAATTTGTTCCCATCTATGATTTATCAATAAGAATATGAAAAGAAGCCAGAAGCTCCAATATGAACATTTCAGAGTGTTTGACTGTCAATCTGAGGACAATGCAGAAGGATGATGCCAATGGTAATTTTATTGAATGAATTTACTCTTTAATATTTCAAGATAATTTTGTGTAATTTTGGTAAATATATCTGTCAAAATGAGATGTCAGTGTTATTTTCATTTTTGCATAATTTAGATTTATCAATTGCACCCTCTACTTATTATACTGTGTGAGCCAATGGAAAAAATATATTTATTATGCTGTGTGGATGAATAGAAAAAAATATATTTATTATGCCGTGTGGATGAATAGAAAAAATATATTTATTATACAATATGTGTCAAAAAAAAAATATATAAAGTGTGCTTCAAAAGAAAAAAATATTTATTATACCAGTATGTTCCAAAAGAAAAAGATATACTCCTTATACAGTGTGAACCAATAGAAAAAATATATTTATTATATGGTGTGGGCCAATAGAAAAAATATATTTATTATACAAAAGAAAAACTTATACAGTATGGTCTAAAAGAAAAAGTATTTATGAAGAGCTGCTGAAAATGTTTTTGTCTAACCAAGAGGTGATTAAACAAATTGATGTTCGCTTATTTGATCAAATTTTTAGGATATGGTTCAGGACAAGAACTTTTCAGCAATCTGAAGTGTATATTCCAAAAGAAAAAAACAAACATTTGTTATACAGTGGTTCAAGGTTAAAAGAAGAATACTCCATTTTTGTAATTTAAATTTTAAAAATAATAATTTCTTTTGAAAAATGAGAAAAGAAGTTTTTAAAATTTAAATTATAATTTGGATTAAAACTAGGTTTATAAATTAATTATTAAATGAATTTAAAATAAAAAGACTTTATTTAGTGAATTCCATTTTATTTGCAGACAATCCAATGTTGATGTTTCAAAGAAATGTGTTTTACTCTAAAGAAGAAGAAATGCATGTAAGAAATGCTTTTGATTTTCTTATTTTGGTTAAAATTTGTCATGTAAAAAATGACAACTAATTGAATATGCTGAGTGATAAATAGGTATTTGTATATTCTTTTTACAGGACAAAGAAATCTCTCAAGGTAATATGAAAATGACTGATATCAGTCTATTGTATAAGAATTGGAAGGAATGGGAAAATAAGATATAGAAAAATATTACTGCTTCTTTTAATAGATTTTTTTATGTGTCTGCATTTAAAGACAAGATTGTGTTTTAATGTGTTTCATAGGATAGCTTCAGTTTGGATGACCAAAAATGGTACAGCATATTACATTACACTATGTTCCTTGTCTTCCTTACCTATATGCAATGAAAGTCTACTTAAATTTACAAGTGTCTCATGGGATAGTTGAAATTTGGATGACAAAAAATAAGAAAAACTTATATGACCCATAACAGCAAAAGTATATTCTCAACATTAAAATACTGTCATATGAAAGATAATGTTCTTGTGTGTGAGTTTGAATGTATTTATTTACTAAGCTAGCTTCACAAGTCTAAATTTATAGTGGGAAAGAGAAAGTGTAAAACATAAGAAAGCAAAGAAAAATACAGATTTCTACTCTATTTCAGTCATTTTAATTCCTTATATGATAATGTTAACCATTTCCTTATATTAAACATTCAGTATTCATTGAATGAATCAGTCAGTGCCACATTTGATTGAAATTTATAAAATCTTTCTATTAAAACAATTTTTAAAAAATATTCTGCATGCATATTAAATTTTTATAAGTGGCTTGACATTCTTTGAGCTTTTACTATAGATAAAAAGACAAAATATAAAATATACTATGTGATTTTTATGTAAAAAAAACTTTGCATCAATAAAGTTAATCTGAAAACTAAAGAAAATCAAAAAAAATTTACATTTTTTAAATAAGTGATATGATAAAATAATTAGAAATGTTGGCAAATATGGACCTTTGTGGCCGCAAAATAATGTTGTGTCAATAGAATAGTTTTTCCATTGACACTGCTATTATTTTAACTACTGTCACTTCTTGGCAATGTTTGTTTTAAAAAGTGATGATTAGAAATATAATAAAACTTAAAAATATATTGACAGTGAATTCATACAATTTTTTGTTTTTGAGAAATTACGACAAAAATATTAAACACTATTTATTTATTAGATTGTTTATTTGCAAAAATAATTTTTTACACCATTCTAAAACTAATACAATGTAATATTTATCATTACCAATTTATAAACTTCAACTAAATTATTAAAATATGTGAACCAACTCTAAGGAAATCCTTATACTTACCATTTTATAAAGTTTGAATCATTTGCCAACCACTCAATAAACAATCTAATAAATAAATAGTGTTTATTATTTTTGTTGTCAATTCTCAAGAACATCAAAAATGTATAAATTCACTTTCATATGTTTAGGTTTTATTACAATTCTAATCACTGCTTTTTAAAAAAAAAGACTTTGCAGAGGAATGAAGATAATCAAAATAATAGTGGTGTGCAATTTTTTTTTTTTTTTCAGTTAAAAAGATCCAAGTTTACTGAAAAATTAATGTCTGAATTTATTGAGACAAGGCGTTCTGATAATTTCATTTTCGCTCACAGATTTCGTTGTGTATTTTGGAACATTTGACAATTCTATAATGAATGACAAAATTTGTTCTGATAGATACAAATCTATATATCATACCCTCCTATATTCTAAAATGCAATAGCCGCAAGGATACATGAGAATATAGTAGCCAAAACAACAAAGATGGAGAAATTTGTCAGTTGGTCAAAAATAACGGTTATTAGAGCAATTTTTAAAAGAAGTCAAACAGATTATTTGTAAAAAAAAAAAAAAGAAAAAAAATGTAAATACTTACAAATATTTAGATTACCTCCCTTGCATACATTTGACTTCGTTGTTATTTCCCTTAGATTTAGTTAGGAATGATGGTAGGAACAAAGATGGGTGGTAAAGAATGAAACGTTAATTACAGCAACAAAGAACAGGAAGTTGTGAAGACCACACAAAAGAAGAAGAATGTGTTTGGTATCTTTATCTTTTCTACTATATAAAGTTATAATTAAATAATAATAAATGATCAGTTATAACAAGTTTAGTATTGGAGATAAGGAAATTGAACATAGGATAGGCTGTACTAAGAGTAGTTTTGACTGATACCACAAATTGCTTCAAAACCAAAGCATTAACTTAAAAACTCAAGTCATGTTCTTAAAAAGCATCATCAGATCAAGGTTTTCATATGGATGTGTGCAGTTACCTCCACTTACTCCCTAAAAAAAAAAAAAAAACGTCGCTAGAGGATGCTCCTTAAGCCTATGAATAGGAAGTAACCTTCTCTGTCATCCTCTCTTTACTGTTTCATCCATGGACGGTAAGATGTAGGTCGCCATGTGGAGAAATGAAGCCCACACCTGGGTACAAATATATGCACACACGCATACCAGATCCTTCCTCTTCACTTTCCATTACTATTCTCTAGGACTGCTACACCAACATCTTGACTAGTTTAAATGTTTTCTTTCATATTCATTGTTTTGTCACACGCAACAATCTTCTATTGTCTATGTATACCTTTGTTTTGTTAATACATACTTATTTGTTTATATAGTTAGTTTTAGTTACTTTCTCATTTTATTACTGAGACTCACATTCTAGTCTGTAATAATTATTGTGGGATAAATATACCAGGAGACACATGTTTTCCACCTAAACACAACCAGCATGCACCCGCAACAGATGTTATGCACAGTGCCAAACTCATTCAGAAATATCTAAACTGTCAACTATATACAACCGCTTTCTCAGAACAATAGTTAAAAATGGGTTTGAGAAAATGAAATCTGTAGGTCTTAGCAAGGATCATACTTCTTCAAACTTCATGGTTTGATGCTACAGAATCACAAAGAAAGAACTGTACTAAATAACAAACCATATCACTTGAGGACTTTTAACAACTAAAATGTATATCACATGTAATTTGATGAGAAAATAATGACATAATCAAGATAATGACATTTCACACTGCTGTAAAAAAAAAAAGTTAAGAAAGAAGTTCCCATCAATATTGGAAAGAGTGATAACAGTTACTGGACTTGAGAAGAGTAAATAATGATATAATCAAGATGTTGACATTCCACATTACTCAAAACAAAAGGTTAGGAAGGAAACCCCCATCAATACTGGAAAGAGTGATAACAGTTACTGGACTTGAGAAGAGTAAATAATGATAAAATCAAGTTGTTGACATTCCACACTGCTTAAAACAAAAGGTTAGGAAGGAAACCCCCCATCAATACTGGAAAGAGTGATAACAGTTACTGGACTTGATAAATGTATTTTTTTGAAAAATTATTTTCACAGACAGATTTTATAAATTTCAGCCAAAAGTAGTACTGGGTAATTTGGTCAATGAATACTGAATGTTTCCTTATAAGGAACTAAAAAATGATTGAAATAAAGTATAAATCTGTATTTTTCTTTGCATTGTTATTTTTTACACTTTTTCTTTCCCACTATAAATTTAGACTTGTGTTTAATGAGGCTAACTTAGTAAATATTATTTATTTTAGGATATTAAAACATGTTAAAAATCGCTACATAATTACAGTTACGGCCTATTTTTTAAAGTATTCTGCTTTTAAAATTAAATTAATCTTTTACTCACCAGTAGTTTAATATCAGAGGAGACACATTTGTAGTGTTGAAACATAATTGCCATTATGTAGTGATTTTTAACATGTTTTAATATCCTAAAATAAATAATAGCTTGATTCTATATTGAGCCATCTTTTAAATTAAATGTTACATACAGTAGAATTATACTCCATTTGTTCTCATTTTACCTGGATGGATATATATATATATATATATATATATGGTGCCCCCACCAATGTATTCACTCATTAAATGATAATAAATGTAATGTTTATTGACTTGCAAACAAGATTAATGATTAAAATTAAGAAATATTAATGTTTATTGACATACAAATAATTTTTTTATCATCTCACTCCAAGCAAAGCAATAAAGCCACTAAGGTGCAAGGGACTACTGTGTGTTAGAGGATATTAGAAAAATATACTATTAAAGAGAGAGAACAATAAAAGAACAAGAATTAAGAAAACAAGATAATGATTGACATTGCATTTAAATTTTTGAATATCAAGGTTGACTGAGAAGCAAGTAGCCAGAAGAGAGTTCCACAAGCAAGAAGTGTGAGAGAAGAAACTGTTAGCATAGAACTTACAGTTACATCTATTCATTTCAACTGTAAAATAGTGAGACCTTGCTTCCAATCTAGTAATGTACATAGAGGAAAGTTTATCAGAACAATTACCATGAAAATATTTATAGAAAAGGCACAGGGAGGCTATGTTATGGTGGTGGGAAAATGACTGGAGCAAAGATGTAAAAAGATGAAACCTTGCTGCCAATCTGGTACTGTGCTTAAATTCAGAAAGTCTATATACCATAGAGGAAAATTCATCAGAATAATTATCATGAAAGTATTTATAGAAAAGCCACAGAGAAGCTATGTTACGGTGGTGGGAAAGTCATTGAAGCTGAGATGTCAGACCAGGATCAGTAACATTGCAGATTCTTCTCTGGATTTTATCAAGAATCTTTAAATGTATATTAGAATCACTAGGCCAAATGTAGCAGCAATGTTCAATGCATGGATGAATGATAGATTTATAAATGTGTTATAGGGAGTCCTACACAATACTTAGCTCCTATCCCATTACTTTGTCATGTCAGTCTATGTTGAAATCAGTTCTAACAAGACCTTGAACAGTCCAGATTAATTTGGAAACAGATTGACTGTACTATTTAAACTATTGCTGTATTCACAAAGTGTTTCACTTAATTGTTTCAAAATAATAACTTGAGGAGCAAAATTTTGTTTTAAAAGAAGGGTCTGTAATGTTATCAATCTTGACCTGGCATTTCAACTTCAAACACTTTCCTATCACTCTGATGTAGCTTCCCTCTGTATTTTCTATAAATATTTTCTTGGCAATTCTAATGAGCTCTCCTCCTCCTTGTTACCGTGACCATTTGAATTTAAGCATATTACAAGATTGGCTACAAAGGTTTATCATTTTACCATTGAAATAGCTAGATGTAATTGTAAGTTCTATTTTAATAGTTTCTTTTCTTGCACTTCTCACCTGTGGACCTCTCTTCTGATTTCTTGCCTTCCTGCCACTTATAATCTTTAAAAAATTAATTGCAATGTCAATCGCCATCTGTCTTCCTGAACACTGTTCTTCATTTTTTTCTCCTAACTAAAGTCTTCTCGTTGTCTTCCACTGCCGGTAACCCCTTAAATATTAGTGGCATTGATGCTTTGCTTGTGATGAAATGATAAAAAATTCATATTAATCAAAAATTGTGAGTTCACATTGTCATATTGATTCTTTCTTTAGTTACAAGATGAAAGTATGCTATCATTATTATACCATGAAGCCCGTTACAATGTGCTGGAAGGACGTTATGTTCTGGATCGGCAATACTATGACCGACTTGCCGCCATCCAATTTATTATAGAATATGGACCTGACAGTAAAAACAAAAATCCACTTCAAATTTGCAGGTAAGTATCTTGTTATTTAATAACTGTTTATGGGAACCATTATATCACAGTGTAATATAGTAACAACTAGAAGGAGAAGCTTATGAAGCTTTATTTGACTCATTCTGCTTTAATGTTGAAAAACATTTATTATTGTGAGAGGGAGATGGGATGTGCTTATTTTATGTGTTGAGCAGTCCTGTAGAAGCAAGTGAGCCAGAGTGGCTTGCATCTGGTGCATAGGAAAATAAGGGTCTTACCTTAACATGCAGCACGTGACATCAGCAAGTTTGCTCCGTGAAAATGGCATTACTCTCCTGTCTAGCAATTCTAGTAGTATGTGCAGGGTTTTTTTTTTGTTTTTTTTGTACAGTTTGGCATGCTTCCACCAATAGCAAGTCGTGTGCTGATTGGTTCAACTGGAAGAGGCTATTTGATTGTGTAACTGAGAATAAAAGCCAAGAACGCTGATTGGTTGCTTGACCGTGGTGTTGGCCTGATAAAAGTGGGCTGAAGCAGTGAAAACGGGGAGAAAAAGGATGGATATATGTTGTGAGGTGTGCAGAAAGCAAGAACGGTGAATTGAACCAGTGGTATCTTGATTTGTACAAGTGACTTCGTAGTAATACAGACTTATTTACACTTACATTTTATTACCATACACAAGTTAGTTTGGTTTGGTTTATTTTCTTTTACAGCATATCAACCTCAATGGGTTATTTAATGCTGACAAGCTTTTTATTGCTGGTAATATTTTTTTCCAAAAATGTATTGCTGGTAATAATTTTTTTTACAAAAATATATTGCTTGTATTAAAATCTATTTTGACACCCATTTAGGGGTTAAATATTTGCTCATAGTTGGGACCCTAACAGGTGCCACCACTCTGAGTCAGGGGGGACCTGGGAACACCAGCTATTAAGAGGGGGTTCCACATTCCTCAAAATCTGATAAGAGGCATTGCTGTTGGATGTAGTTTATTGTCCTACCCAGGACGCACACAAGTTGGATTTATTAAATAAATACATGTAAACTTTCCTACACTCTAATCATTATATGTATTTACAAAGTATAGCTTACTCTGGCACAAGGTCACAGTTGTGAGGCATCCAGTGAGAAGGCAACTTACTACACAATAATAATTAGATTAGTAACCATTATATATATATATATATATATATATATATATATATATATATAATTTTTTTTTTAAAGAAGTTTTGTTAAATTCAACCAACAAAGTTTGTATGTTTTTATTCTATTTTTCAATTTTTGAATACGCTTTTCTTTTCTTTATTACAATGATCTTTACTCCTGCACATGACAAGACCCACTTTACAGAGTAAGAAGCACAGTTTATAAAGATAACAGTTAGCTCTAGACTCAAACAGGTTAAGATTGTAGTGATTGGGAAGCAACCTCTTAGGAGTCGGTTTCACAAAACATGTGTTTGTGGGAAGAAACTGCTCAAGTGAAACTTACATCTCACTAGTGGAATACAAATGGAATGACAATGGTTCATTTCAACGTGCATGCCATGATGGATCTTAGCCATGAAAGTTAGAACTGGTATAACTAAGGATTGTAATTAACCGGGCGATAGGCAAACCTATCTAAAATTGTTTATGGAGGACTTAGGTGCTAAGTGGCAAAATGACTGTCACACATCTATAATTTATTTGCTTATTTTTTTTACTTACATTGCATATTACTTTTGTCTTTTTTCTAGGAACCATCCAGAAAGATACTATCCAGATTTTCTCTGTAAGAAGAGATGGCAGATTCCAGGTCTTAGGAATTCTTCACGTCCAGTATTAGAGTGTCGATTTGAACAGGAATTCCAACAAGTGGATGAAGAATTTAGGGATCAAGAATCAGACAAAGTTTTTCTCTACAAGAAGTATCTGGAAATTTTATGGTCCTACCCTTTTTATGGGTGAGTAAAGAATTGTTTATTGATCCCTCCCCTATGGGATGTGCATTATAAGTAGACCAATAAGTTTACAGCCTGACTGAACATGTACTTTTTGATCTGAAAAATTTACACAGTGTAATATTCAATCCACTGGATTAACTACATTAACAAAGAAAGAGATTTTATTGACTAGAATAAGTGATTTTTTTCATCATTAAACTATAAGCATATTGATGTACCCAAGTGTGTGTGTGATATATATATATATATATATATATATATATATAAGATAAAGAACAAATAGAAAACATTTATCATTCTAACATGTTTCATGTTTATTAAAGTTTTGTCTGAAATGTGAAGAAAAAGAAATTCTGGCATTTTTACTTTTGTATTGTTTGATTTTCATTGGTCAATCATGTATCACATGTATTCGACTCTTTTAAAACAAAGTTAGTATAATTTGCAGTGTTCAGAATTCAATGAAAGATGACGAGTCCATCCAAATTTTCAAGAAATTAATGGACTTCAAGCCTACCTGAAAAACTGTAAATATTGCTATATGTATGTAAGTTTATAAAAATTCTGGTTTGTCTATGTGGGCATCAGATGATAATTTATATTCATAATTGTGTGTGTATATGTTTAGTAGATATTATGTTTGTTGATTTTTCATGTTGATTTGGGAATGTTTTTACTGACATACTGTTCGTTTTAGACAAAGATGTTAGATTCTTTATGAATGTATTCAATAAATGTTAGCAGTGTAGTATAATGATTTTGATGTGTTTTATAGTTGGTAATATTGTTATTGTTAACCTCTCAAAGTACGTTGAATTATGTCTTTATTTTATTTAGAGTGGCATTGGTAAAATCAAAGTAATAGTTTTGTTCCTGTGTATGATGAGAGTTCGAATGGTATTCTAAATGTAAATCTCTTTTGTGCTCATAGATACAGGCTTTTAGATCACGTGATATCTCCCTTATGTAAACATTTTTGCATTATAAACAATTTATTTGATAAATACTGGCATTTGAATTAGTATTGAATTTTCTTTTTTTCTAATTATATTGCTGATTGTTTTAGATGTGGTGGTAAAGACCTTAGTATTAGGGATAACTAATTTATTTTCAAGTTAAGTATAAAGAATGTTAGAGGGTAGGATTATGAATTTTGTGTTATTTTTGTTAGAAGTGCTGTTGGTGATATCAAATTTTTTGGCTTTGTGAATTTTGTAAGCTTGTTTTCTAGCATTGTGGATGAAATGATATGAGTAGTGAAGAAAAAATAAAGTCAATACTAATTCCTTCAAGTTTTAGCTTATTTTGTTTTGTATTAAGTGTTTTATGGTCTGTCTATATTTCTGAGATGAGGTATTATGTACATTATTTACATTATTCGAACAATTGTCCTCATCTTTGTTGCCATATTCATTACAATGTTTCGGCCCTTCAGTATCTGTCTATATTTCTGAGATGAGGTGTTATGTACATTATTTACATTATTCGGACTATTGTCCTCATCTTTGTCGCCATATTTATCACAATGTTTCGGCTGTTGTATGCTCCGGCCTTCTTCAGGTGGTTGGAATGTTGAACTGAACCCTTTATTTCGCTCACTGGGGTAGGCTGTTCTAGTTCCACGTGCCTCGACACATGGCACAGTGGATAAAGGCATTGGTTAGATCCAGTGACAGAACCCAAAGAGTGTGAGTTCAATACCCTGTTAAGGCAGTGGAGAACTTTCACAGGGAAATTAACAGGAGATAACTGATAACTGACATCCATCAAACATGGCACGTGGAACTAGAACAGTCTACCCCAGTGAGTGAAATAAAGGGTTCAGTTAGACATTCCAACCACCTGAAGAAGGCCGGAGCGTACAACGGCCGAAACGTTGTGATAAATATGGCGAAAAAGAAGAGGACAATAGTCCAAATGATGTAAATAATGTAAGTCTTTTATTGTTTTAGAAGTAGTTGTAACAAATTTTATGTTAATTTTAGATAATTTTTTTTTTATTGGTAGTTGTGATAGTTGTTAGGTATATTTTAATTGAATTTGCTTGAATGGTTCACACTTCTCTTTTTTATGAGCCTTTTTTTGTGCTGAATATGAATTAATTGGGGGGAACTTAAAAGTATTTTCAATGTATTTCTCCTCATCATGTAAATATTAAATAGGATAAAATAATTATTTCAGATTTTATTTTGTTGTAATGGAGAGAATAGAAATTTATAAGGCTATCTGTATTAGTTGATTTGGTATAACATAATATCTAGGAAAGTTAATGTATTTGTTTTGTAAGTAAATTTTATCACATATTTAACATTGTTTAGTTTATGTACAAGGTCAAGTAATGTAGTTCTGTGGAGATATATTATCAGAGCATCATCAATAAATCAGAAATATGTTGATTGTTTAGGTGAAATACTTTGGAAAGGACCATATTCAAGAAACTGTGAGAAAAGACAAGCTAAAACACCAATCAAATGCAAAACTATAGGTAATCCAAATTTTTCTTTATAAAAATTATTGTTAAAGAAATTATTGTTATTGAAATGGCATTGATTGGTGATGAGTTGGCAGGTTTTTATGATTTTTAGCTATTGTTGGGGAGAGGTTTATTTTTGATTTTGTTAGATGCTTTTTTTTTTAAATTGTTAACAGGAACATTAGTATAAAGAGATTTAATATCTAAACTAGCTATAAGTTTATCTGTCATATTTATTCTCCTTAATTCTTTGACCAGGTTACCTGAATTTTTAATATGATGGGCTGATGGTTCCAAGGAGAAGTGTTAAAATTTTCATTATGTTGTTTGCCAGTTTGTGGGGAGTGCTACCAATAACTAAGTGGAATAAATTTCCTGAAGAAGGCCAGAGGGCACAATGGCTGAATCGTTGTAATAACATTTATTTTATTTCAGTTATCATTTTTATGCCTGAAATTAGTTTTGGAGACTAAAATTCATGATACATCTTTTTTTAGTCATAGGAAATGTAGATTTATGCTTCTTCTTTTTTTAGTTTTCTCTAAAGTGCTTCATATTTTAATCCACAGGAGTGCATTCTTCACTGCAATGGTTGACCGTCCATCAAGCAGACTACAGATGTTGCTTGGCTCACAGCCAGTCCAAGTGTGGGTATGCATCAACACAGAGGGATTGTGCATCATTGAGAAAGACAAAGACGTAAGTTGGTACTAACATTTAAAGATATTTAGGTAAATCAATAAGTTCATAGCCTAATGTTGGAAAAAACAATTTACACAATAGTTACTTTTTAAAGATTATCTCTTTCCTTGCTCATAGATAATGTAATGGATATAATTAAATGGATTATAATTAAATAGAAGTGTGGACTGGGTTCATTAGCTTTGGATGGCAACCAGTCTAAGAGAAGGAAAACTTTGAATTTCAAAGTCTGGAGAAGGTAACAGGAAACTACTCCACTATCTTTCCCAAATAGGCATGGTAATTCACAGATAATAAATAAAAGGGAATCAGTGAAGAGCCATTATACTCTGAAGGACATAGCATTAAAAAAATAATGAAATGTATGGCTACTGACATGTATTTTTTAGGTGACTTCTGTAATTTACTGACAGATGTGGAAATTCAAAATCTTCAATTTATGAGTCAGTAACCAGAAGAAAGATCAATACAAATGCAAAAGGATATATACCTGTGTTCTATGGATTATACAAAAGCATTTGATAAATCTGAAGGCGCATTGAAATGGTGAAAGATGCCTCCCAAAAGCTAAGCAAAATAGTAAGAAATAGGAAAATTTTGTTAGAAGCAAAGAAAAGAGTCTTGAACTGTTACATATTTGTTCTTTTATATGGCAGTGAATGCAGGACAATCTCTTCACAAATGAAGAAGACTTGTTGATCACCTAAATAGGCACAACCTCTTGAGGGACAAACAGTATGGGTTTTGATCAGCCTAGTCCACTGCTCTTATCTTAACTCACAGAATCATTGAGGCACTAGACTACAAATGCATCTCAAGGATGATCACATTAGATATTTCAAAGGCTTTTGACAGGATGTGGTATAAAGGGTTACTACACAAGCTCTCTAGCTATGGAATCACTGGAAGAGTCTTCTCAATTCTAAAGTCCTTCCTAATGAGTAGATTGCTGAAGGTAGTTGTTAATGGCCAATCCTCTGAGTCCCAAATGACCAATGCAAGCATCCATCAAAGTTTGCATCTTGGTCCAACGCTCTTCCTACTTTTCATAAATATAAGAGTATACTCCAATTATTTGTGAATATCTATGCTGATGATACAACAATATATAGATGCACCTCCAAAACCCTAGATGATCAGAACTTGGCAGCTGATCTCTCATTTGGCCTAGCTCTAATAGCTCAGTGGGGGAAAAACTGGCTGGTTACATTCAATGCCTCAAAAAACAAACTAGTGACATTCAGCCATCACTGATCAAACCCAGAACTTCCTCCAACTGCAATGAATAGATATTCCCTCAAGTAGACCTTCTGCCTTGAGTGATTATTGGGGCTTAAACTCAACCCAGACCTCAAGGAGAACATGTACATATGATCCATTGTAAAAGATGCTGGAGAAACAGTTGCTTCCCTGTATCACTCCAGCAAGTACCTGACTCCTCTTTGTTATACTCTGTTGCAATTACATCTTTTCTGATTCATTCTGCATGCTGGCTGGATGTGAACACCACGAAGACAGAGAACAAAATAACAAAAGTCATTTTCTGTGCATTAGGCTCCACACATTATATCTGATCTACGAAGTGAGCTCCAGCATTGGCCAATTGCAATTGTTCCTGCCAGAAAAAGCAATGCCCCTGTGTACTACCTGAGAACGACCAAAGTCAGTTGTGGCCTGGCTATCCACTGGCCATCATGCAGGGTAGTGCTGCTGCTGTTGCCTTTACTGCTGCCACTCAACTCTCAATGACTGTTACCATTCCCAGGCTTGACTAACCAGCTCAATTATCCAGCTTCATGTTGATAACATCTCAACCTTGTCACCTCAGCAAACACCAGTCATGAGCAGCCAACTATCCAACTTCAACTCCACCCAGCTACAAGCCTTCCTTGTTGACAATGATGTCACCTCGGCAATACCAACATGATCACATCTCAACTTTGACGCCACTCAGCTACAAGCCTTCATCATTGACGATACTGTCACCTAAGCAAATCCTGACAGGACATCATCTCAACTTCAACACCTCCCTGCTACAAGCCTTCATCATCGCCGACGCTGTCATCTCGGCAAATACCAACCAAACCAATCTGACAACACTGTTGTCACTTCAACTTACTCAACTTGTTTACAAGGCATTCCCTTCACAGTTGCTATCATGGCCCTGCTCAACAGAACTGGCCTACCAACCACGCCAACTTGGCAACACCTTTTTGCCTGGACAACTCTCCATTGTTACCTCTGCCTACACAACTCATTCACAAGGCATTCCTTTCACAGTCGCCACCACAGCCATGTTCAACAGAACAGGGATACCAACCATGCCAATCTAACATCACCCTGTTCCATAGAACAGGCCTACCAACCACTGAAAACAGCCTACCACCATGTCCTTGATCAACCAAATGTGCACTGACCATATCCTGTGAGCTTGGCCAGGCCAGCACAAGAAATAGGTTAAACCCCAACGTTTCCCTTATACCCAACCACCATCTTGACGATCGCCTACTGAAACAGAAATTCCACCTATCTTTCAACATCTCTGTCTGATATACCAACAATAAACCTTGTTCAAAATCTAATCCTCATTATTCCTTTCTCTTGTAATCAAATGCTTAATATAACATCCTGCTATCCTCTACTGTCATAAGAGTCAGATCAGGCTGAAAATGGAGTGCTACCCAGTCTTTGCTTTCCATTCTCGATAGAGTCCAAAAGCATCTTCTCATCCTTGTGGGTGACAAATTATTTTCCACCCTACACTTCTTTCTCACAGACAAGATGTTGCAAGCCTCTCACTGCTCTATTGCTATTTCCATGAAAAGTGTTCAGATGAGCTACACTCCTTTGTTCCAGAAGTCATGACCTTCACAGCTAGGACCTGCCATGCCATACACATTGTAACGAACCCCACCCTCATTCCCTTTGTATTCCTTTAGTGAGATGTAAATTCCACTTGAGCCACTTCTTCCCACAAACTGCTGCTTTATGGAACCGACTCCCAAGGGGATGCATCCCTGATCACTACAATCTTAACCTGTTCAAGTCTAGGGTTAACCATTATCTTCCACACATATCTGCATAAGCTGTCTCTCTTACTCTGTAACCCTCTGCCTTGAGTGGCTGTTGGGCCTTGTACAGGGTGAATGTCATTTTAAATAAAAAAAACTAAAAAAAACTTGAAGCAATGGAAATGTGGTTCTACAGACAGATGCTGAGAATACCGTTGACCAAACATGAGTAGCTTTAGATAAAATGGAAACTTCTAAGACATAATGAGGAAAGAGGGCTTGGAAAATTTGTTTCTCATAAGACAGATTGAAGGTAAGAGAAACAGAGGCAAACAATGCATAACCTACCTAGCAAGCTTGAGTAAATTGATAGCAGAACAGGGTTTAGGAGAGAACAAAGGTCAGGAAATTATGGAGAGCCATGATCACCAACATCCAGAAGGGGCATGGTGCATAGAAGAAGAACCTGAAGTACCTTATCAAATGCTTTTGTATAGTCTGCATTTGTATTTACAAGATTTCATTAGAAACAAAAAAAAAGTGTACTGAAATATGTAAGAGTCCTTCAATGAATACTGGACAATTTTCTCAGAGATGAAAAGGAGATTTGAGGCAACAGAGACATGGTTCTACAGAAGAATGCCCAAAATATCTTTGACAGAACATGTAAACAACAAGAAAAATGGAAATAAGAAGGACATAATGAGGAAAGAGGGCTTAGAGAATTTGACATACACTGGACACTGAAGGCAAGTAGAGTATAGGGAAACATTGAATAACTTATCTAATGAGCTTATGTAAATGGATGAGAGAACATTGATTGGGTAGGATAGTAAAGAGACAGACATTGCTTAAAACTATGAAAGATAGGAAGTTGTGAAGAGCCATGATCGCCTATGTCCTGAAAGGATATGGCACATAGAAGAAAAAAAAATCTAAGGTGATTTGTTTAAATATCTTCAGTTACCTTTGCTGTAATTTTATTTAAATCACATTATCTATAGAAAAGCTGAATTGTTGAGATAAAGACCCATTTAAAATGCCCAATTTCCTTGAAACCTTTTTTCCTTTTGTAAATCACAAGTAATTTGAAATTCATGTGATGCAAGGTAAATTTTTAAACAGATCAAACATAAAATTAATAGTAAAATGAAACACTTTGTATCAGAAATACAGCCAGAACACAAAATAGTAGGTGAACATGACATCAATATATGCCATGAATTGTTTTATGAAATTGTTAAATGAAAAAACATATAATAAAGCATTTAAGTTTTTAATTATACAAGTCAGTCACCATGTTGCTCAGCCATTTCTTGAGAAGCAAATATTAGTATCTGTCTATATTTCTGAGATGAGGTATTATGTACACTATTTACATTATTCGGACTATCTTTGTCACAATATTTATTACAACGTTTTGGCTGTTGTATGCTCCGACCTTCTTCAGGTGGTTGGAATGTCAAACTGAACTATTTATTTTGCTCACTGGGGTAGACTGTTCTAGTTCCACATGCCATGTCTAATGGATGTCAGTTATCAGTTATCTCCTGTTAATTCCCCTCTCCAAGTTCTTCACCGCCTTAACCAGGTATTGAGCTCACACTCTTTGGGTCCTGTCAATGGATCTAATGCCTTTATCCACTGTGCCATGTGTTCTTAATGTTAATAAAACTAATATTAACAAGTTTTTACTTTGGTACAGTTTATAATGAATCACGAAAACAATTGTAAATAAAAAGAAAAAGAGCTTAGAGTAAAGGTTTCAGATTTATTTTTCCTTTTTCATTTTTACTGACATATCCTTGATCAAATGTGCAATCATGTGATAAAAATGGCCAACTGGCTCAGCAAATAACTTTCATAAGTGAAAACAGTCATAGCTTATTTTGATAAATCATTTCTTTTTCATCTAGTGATTCCAAGAAACAGTCTTTGACACACTAAGACACCTATTTTAATATGGATCAGGATATATTTTTCTGGCCATATTTCTGATATTATTTTATTTTACTAGAATAATTATAGATAGTTAAATTAAGATATTTGATGATTCTTGGAAAATCGAAGCTTTTAGTGTGTATGTAAGTGTATATACAAGTACAGGGTGTGGAGCAAATGCCACCCACATATACTACCCAGAAATATCTCCCATATAATAGTATGCCATTAGTGGCGATGTTGTCTTCATCCATCTAATGTCTCACCATTGTATGGAAGCATTTCTGGAAGACATATGTGGGAGATATTTTTGCCACACCCATTATATAATCTTGTTGTAAAGTTTCAAAAGAAATGGCTTCAACACATGGGGATGTGTGTATATATATATATATATATATATATATATATATATATATATATATAGTTAAAATAAAAAAAGAAGAAGAAAACATTTACATAGTCATAGTGTGCATGCATGTGATGTTCACATGATTCTTTTGACATTAAGAAGTCTGCTGCCTGGGGAGTGTCTCTCTGGCAGAGAAAAGTCCTGTTGTTATCATTACTACATGCCAGAGGAAAAGAGAAAAGGATTTTTATTGTTTCATCCTTTTATAGTCCTAAAATAGTGTCACCTATTGGGTGTCTTGCTAGACAAGGTGGAGATAATCCCAACAACCTTTTAAAAATTTAATTAATAAATGCTCAAGGTAACAGTGAATAACATTTCCAATAGATTATCAACCTTTTACAAGTTATTTAAAGCCAGAAAAGAACTTTTTAGATTTAAAACTTTTTTTGAGATAATAATTATTTAGTGATACAAATCTTACTCTTTAACTCATAGCTGGGGAAAGAAGAGGTGGATTCATACCTTTTTTCAAGTGTATTTGTACATAAGTGAATATAACTACCCCAAATGAAATTGGAACTTGACTCTCCAACTAACAATTTTGAGCCATTATCCATTACACCGCACACACATATAAGCTTACTACACCTGGTATTCTCAAATTGTCGGTGACTAGGCTTGATGTTGCTTAACTTCAGTAATTGTGCAGGAAGCAGTATTTCACTCTGATGTGGTTGTAAGCCCTGCTTTGAAAGTAGTTATTTGATTAACAGACAAGAGTGATGGGTGATTTAAATTATTCTGCTATATAAACTACAGTACATTATTTTACTGTAGAAATGTATTAAAAATTAGGAAGGGATTATTGTGAATTAAATAAAGGGTGACTAACAGAAGAAAGTTATATATACAGTTACATTTTATAATAATAAGTATTATTTAAAAAAAAACACACACACACAATATAAAGGATACACTGATTACAGACCCTATATGTCCTCTTTTGCTGGTTTTATTTTTCCCTATTATTTAGCATCATTGATTTATGAACGTCTGTATGCATCTATTTTCTTTTTATTCTATTTTTTATTCATTTTTAGTAGAGAAAGTCACTTTCTTTCATGGTGTTCTGATGAGGATGTAAATAAACATTAAAATATTAACTAAGCCACCCAATTCACTTGTTTTTGTAACATTATTCAAAGTTATCTTTAGCTTCACACACACACATATATGTGTGTGTGTATCTACATATATATATATATATAGATAGATAATATTAGTGGTAAATATACACACACATATGCAAAATATATAGATATATATACATAGGTGCATACACATATATGTATATTTTTTGAATAAAAATTCCGAGAGGATAGAATCCAGGTAGAACTCAATGTCCAGGACAGAGTAAGGATATAATAAAAAGGCTTAAACACTAATATTCCATGGTCATAATTTTTTCCATCATGTATATGTTATTGTGTATGTGTGTATTCGCATGTGTTTTTGAACATAAAAATATAGGTCCTTGCTAGATTAGATAATCATTATATTTATTTTTTATATGTTTATATTTGATTTGTAACCTGTAGTCGATATTAAATTTGTCAAATTTTCTCAATTACACAGCGGCCCTTTCAGTAAATTTAGTTCAATTTTACTTTCCTTCGCCATATCTCTCTCCCCCACCTCGTCTTTCCCTCCCTCTTATTCTGATCTTCAACATTAAATCGTCTATGGTGTGTGTATGTCACCACGAAATGTATCTTTATGCATTAGACATCTGACAACATTCATATTTCTCTTACTTAACCCCCTTCCACTCACCTCTCTTAAAATTCTCTCTGTTAAGGTTTAATCTCCCCCCTTTTCTAGTCTGTTACCCCTCATACTTACACTCTCTCTAAATTCTGTTTTTATTTCGGGAGTTGTTTTTTCTTTTTTCTTTTTGAATTTGTAGGTCTGATGAATTGGATCGTATTTATGATTCCAATGGAATAAATTATGACCATGGAATATTAGTGTTAAGCCTTTTTATTATATATATATATATATATACAATGTGCGATGGGTAAATTATCATCATTTAAATTTTTTTTTTATTTTTTTATTTTGTTGACTGCACAGTATAGTAGAGTCAGTTGGTAACCATCTGTGAGAAAAAGAGAACCATAATGCAATTCACTTTGCCAGAAATTTGGAAATGACATGCTGTACTAGTTGGCATTTGTGCTGGAAGCTTCAATACAAACATTTCAGAATATCTGTGTGTCCCTCTCTGAGGACAGTGCAGAGGATTCAGAAAGAGGTGGATGAGTCTAAAGGTGATTACTTTGATCATTCTGATAAGAAAAGAACTCCTGAATGTGTTGGTGAGAGACTCAACGTGAAGGTCTACATTGTGCCTTGAGGAAGTAGTGCTGCCCTGGGTCAAGAGGGTGACTACTATTTTTTATGTTTTTCTCAGTTGAACATGAGTGTGTACAAATGTTTTTGAAAATATGCTGATTTTTCTATTAAATATCTTTATCTTTCTTTATATTATTGTAATATCAAGTGTAACAGCAAAATTATTCAAATCATGTAACAGCATGGAATAATTGTCCATCCCACAGTATGTTTAATATCTAAAAAACCACTAAACTAATTGAGTTCCTTTTATCCAGGTTTTCAGATAAGACGTTTAGCCTTCTTGACATCATTTGTTGTAAGAATCACTGAAAAACCCTTTGAGTTATTCAGCTTGAAAGAGAACAGTTTAAAATCATTGTATCAGCCACACTATATCTTCCCAACTGAGCAATGGTGAGACAAAAATGATCATTCAGGTTTTAAATAATGATAGCAACATTCATACTCTGGCTTCCATCTTCAAAGTTCATTCAAGAACCATCAAGAGAACAGTAAATAAGTTTAAAAAAGTGGGTACAGTAGAGAGGAAAACTGGATAAGGATGTCACAACAGGAAGAGGGATCATCATTTCAATTTAAAGTTAAATAAATTCTTATTATTCAAAATAGAGTTCAATATTTTTATAAAAACCTTGAAGAATTCCAGTAAGATATCTTTAATCATTTCTAAGATAGAACTGTTCAAAGCTTAATCTAAGAGTTGGACAATTTTGCTGTTACGCGATTTGGATAATTTTGCTGTTACACCCTGTATATATAATTCATGCCAGGGAAAATCAGAATGTCTGAATTGAATTTAATGTTAATAAGAATCTTTGTTCTAAAAAGAAATTGATCTGCAATGACCCCAATATGTCCTGTGCTCACCCTATGATATATCAATGTAGATTTTGCATTTTCTGTCACACCAAAGCATCATAGAAGCCAGGTGCCTCAAAGGGTTGATCTGGAAGGAGACCTTATAGCCACCAGGTGCAGAAGTCAGTAGCAGACCATGGCATGTTAAAAGGTGTTCAAACCAACTGCACATAAGATGGGCTCATGTGAGACAACTAGCAAACAGGAAGATATATAAGCACTTCACCTGAGAAGGAAAAGACTCTCACATCTTTACAAGGAGATCCATGTTTGGAGAAAGCCCCAAAGCCACACACTCATGTCAGAAGTGAATAAACAATAATTTCACGTATGAAAGAGTCTATCTCAAGTTCTTATTAGTCTTTATAATGATAACATTACATTATAATTAGTTCTCAATTACTTGACACACCTTATATGGTGAACTTGATGCAACTTAACAAGCAATCAATCAACTTATTACACATATATGAAAAGAAGTACCTTTGATTGAGGTTGTATATAGTATAAATATTACATTCATCTTGACTATGCACCTACCAATTCTTCATGTCTTGTGTGACATTCTTTTGCAAAATATTACCACATCAAAATATGGCAGCTACAGGCATAATCGTTTAATACCCAAGGGAAATACTTTGAAGAAACGAAGGTACCATTACCCTCAGAAGGTTATTTTTTATTTATTTTTTAAATGGTTAAATGCTTTCCAGACAGACCTCCAAATAATTTTCAGATTTTATAATTTTTTTGAAAACTCAAAAAATTTGATTTTGTGTGTGTGTGTGTGTTTCTCTCTCTCTCTCTCTCACACACACACACAATATAACATGATATTTCTTTCTCATTTCAGTTTGTTGATTTGGCTGTCCCTTTCACTGAGATGTCATGGCAGCTACATGATAATGACATTGATGAAGACAAACTACCTTCATTATTCATACAATTCTTGGTAAAAGATGAAGGGGAAAATGTTACAAAATTACTAGAAATTCACTCAAAACAGGTCAGATAATTCATTTATTCAGTTTTCTATAGAAAATTAAAATAAAATTTATTCATTATTTAAATAATGATTCATGTTTTAATACTTTCTTAGTTGTTTAATAATTCAATTTATTTTTAATTTTTTTAATGATTAATGATGCATTTTTTAATTTTTTTAGTAACATAGTTTCCTTGTGTCTTTTCTATAAATACTTTCATGGTAATTGTTCTGGTGAGCTTTATGCTATAATACTTAGACTTTGTAAATTTAAGCACAGTACAAGATTAGCAACAAGGTCTCATCAATTTACAATTGAATTGGCTAGATGCAGCTGTAAATTCTATGCTAACAGTTTCTTATCTCACACTTCTCACTTGTGAAACTCTCCTCTGGCCTCTTGCTTCCCAGTTAATTTTGATCTTCAAAAATTTAAACCCAATATCAGTCATTATCTGCCTCCTTAATTCCTATTCTTTATTGTTCTTGCTCCTTACTAATGTTTTCTTTTTCTTATATACTTTCATACTTAGTAACCACTTGTCTCAGTGACTTTATTCCCTTGCTTGGGGTAAAATTATTAAAAAAAAAATCATTTTTAGTATAGCTGTCCTGTTGACAAACCAAAAATACTATTTGTCTTTTTCTATTCAAAATATCAGGATTATACTCACAATATCAGTCAACCACCATTTTTTACCATTTTCAAAATCCTTTAATAACTGAAGAAAGTTTGAAGATTCTAAACCGGTAATTTGGAGTTAATCATGTGTTTTATATTGCAGGCCAAACTGATGAATGCTCTTATAGATTCTATGGTTAAAAGAAAACGCATGGAGCAACCATATCACAGGCATAGTTTACCCAATTTTGATTCTGTTGATGGTGGAATTTCAGGTGAGTTTTTATTTCACTCTTCTGTTTTTTTATATTGGAAATTTAACAATATTTTTTTCTATATAATGAAAGTCATCAACCACTCACTATTTGTAGAGTAGGTAAGATTTTAGAAACCAACAAGAGAAAAATTATTTTATACTGGTTAAATATTTAACTCTGAAAGCAAGGGTATTAAACTTTCCTGTCTGCCCTTATCCAAGAAAAAAAATTATTCATATGTAATGTTATCATTGAACAGATTAATAAGAACATGGAACTAAATATCTCATATGTAGCTTCCCTGTGCCTTTTCTATAAATACTTTCATGGTAATTATTCAGATGAATTCTTTATGATGGTACCTGGACTTTATGAATTTCAGTGCAGTACTAGATTGGTGGCAAGGTCTCATCAATTCAATTTAATTGGCTAGATGTGACCATAAGTTATATGTTAAATTTCTTTACTCGCACTTCTCACTTGTGGAACTCTCTTCTAGCTCTATGCTTTCCACCCAACTTTGATCTTCAAAAATTTAAATACAGTGTCATTTGTTATCTACTGTGTTCTTGATTCCTCTTCTTTTATTGTTCTTGCTCCTTAATAATGTTTCTCTCTTATTTTCTCACACTCAGTAACCCCCTTTTGTCTTAGTGGCTTTATTGCCTTGCATGGGGGTGATATGATTAAAAACAATGTAGCATTATTTAACTCAGGACTTGTGATTTAATATCATCGATTGTGTGTGGCTTTAATATTCTCTCCAAATATGGATTCTTCATCTCGTGAGGATGTAAGAGACTGTATTTGGTTACACTTTGAGAGAAAATTATGATAGACAAAATGATTATCATGGAATTCACTCCCTCGAAGATTATGCTACTTTCTGTGTATTGTGTGTGTGTGTGTAAAAGGGGAGATAATCTGTTTTGCTCACATTTTTTTCACATTGGGAAATAAATAAATGATAATAATTATCACTTTTTAGTTATCTCCCTTGAAATAATTTTTTTTCAAGTTAAGTACATTTTTCAAATCATCCGTGTTTTCATTTTTTTTTTTTTTGATTTCATTCTTTAAATTAGCACATTTTAGGGGTACCTTAATTATTTCTTGTTACAATGCACTGTTTTGTATCCCGTGGATTTTTTTTTTTAGTCGAATGCGAATCCAGACCACACAATATTACTCAGTTGAAAATCACTTAGATTATTTACTTGTTTATTTATTTTGCATGCTTTAAATTAATATATGTTAGGGTTATTTTAATTCAATACCTCTGCTTACAATGCACCATTTCCACTCTTCAGAGATTACATGCAAAATCGTGTTCTTTCTTGATATTTATGAGACTTGAAATAGTTTCATAAATATCAAAGAAATGATTTTGTTATTTAACTTTTTTTTATGAATTCATCATGCAAAATATTTATTTAACCAAATTGTCCAACAAAATTATTTTTTTCTAAACGCTAAAATCAAGAACTCTCATCTGCCTTTATTTTTAGTCATATTATGATTATCCTTTTAAAACAAAAAAGGAAAACCAGTCATTACATTTTAATTATTTGTTTATATTGTTATTTTAGCTATTCGGTTATTTTTTTTTGTAACCACCCCCACAAATATTTTGTTTATTTTTTTTACTAAGTGTAAGGCATAATAACCGTTTCTTTTTCTTTATTTAATGTTTTTTGAGAATAAAAGTGTTATTTTGCTTGTTTTAATATAGCAACCTGGCTAAAATATTTTTGATATATAATGTTGTTAAATATAACAGACGATGAATGTCTATTATGTCTGATCATGATACGTTCTAATGTCTGTATAATGTCAACATAACAAAGTATTATCTTCAATGGTGAATAGCTTTGTTCAAATGTCCATATAACCATTCTGAAGATGGCTCATGTGAGCTGAAAGCTTAGCACAAGGACCAACTGATTAAAAAAAATATGCAAATGTTGAACAATTTTTGTCTTTCTTTTCACCCAAAATTAAAGCAAACATACGGACATTAAAATGGCTCATGATCAAACATAATAGACATTCATTGTCCGTTATATTTAACAACATTTTTTAATAATGATCTGCTGCCCCAATACACTAAAAAATATATACACACCACACACACACACACACACACACACACACACACACACACACATATATATATATATATATATATATATATATATATATATATATATATATATTACCCATTTTAACAATATCAGTTTTATTTGATTAATTATTATATTAATTGCATGGTAATATATAGTTATTAATTTATGTGCAAAAATCTTTGTATGACCCCAATTGAAACTTAAATTACGTCCCTTTAATTTCCAAAATGAACCTTGAAGGGAGATAACTAACAATTTTGCGGATGTTTAAATTCAGTTTATGAAAATAGAAAATTATGTTATAAAGATAGTTATGCCGTATAATTTGTATAAAATTGGATTAGTTAAATAATATTTAAATTAATTTTTCTTTACATACATTTTTAATATAAAATATGACTTGTATAGCTGGTTACCGATTTTAAGAATAGTTTTTGTGAGAGTTCCACTTGTATTCACAATATTCAGGCATTTCAAAACTATCTGATTCTCATAAATCCAATATATTATCATTACGAATTTTTGTTTACAAAATAAAAATTGTCTTGATTTTGTGAGGTTAAAATTTTGTTAAGAATTTTAGGATAGAAATCGAAATGTTACATCCGTTGTCTAAATTGAAATTTTCGACAACTGTCCCAATATTTAATGTAAATTTGTTATCTCCCTTTGAGATTCATTCGAATTGAATTTTCTTCTCATAGTTGTATTTTATTAGCATAATCACATGAGACAGGAAAATGAAAATCGTGGTGGCCTCAGCAAGTATCTGATGATCTGACCAAATCAAACATATCAGAATGAAAATTAATGTCCCTTTATATGACAAGGTGATTTAAGAATTTAAATAGAATTTGAAAAATAAATTACCTTGAGTGTTAGGACATTTTGAAAATTTCAGTTTAGACAACTAATATAATATTATAATTTTTATCCCCAAACTCTTGCAGCAGGCACTTGAGCGAGTTCTGGAGCATTAGTGTTTTGACCATGGGACCCGGGTTCAAGTTCTCAAGTTATGTACCATGTGTGATACATGCTTAGGCGATCATTTATCGAAAGGTACATGACTGACGAGGCAGATTTTTTCCCTGCAGTAGGTTGCCATTTCTTTCTGCGGTAGATCAGTTGACATCCAAGGCTATAGAACTGGGTCTGTATTGCTATTTACTCATAGCTGGGGCCGGGGGAGAAGAGGATTCATAACTTTCCCAATGAATCCTTCAGCTATTTACCCATGTTCACATGGGAAAGTTATAAATTCTCTTCTTTCCCCCCCAGCTATGGGTAAATAGCTCAAGTCTTATTATGATCAATTAGACAAAGAAGAGACTTATTGATAGTATCCACCTAGAGAGAGATGATCTCAGCATCTACCATCATTGAGAAGTGCCTAAAAACCATACCACAGGTTGACCCAAGCCATGTGTGTGAAACAGGGTCGATGGAATTGTTCGGAAGTTATTGATGTTGAGATAGCACAAAGTCACAACTAATTATGATCCAGCTGTTGAGCATACTGGCCTTTTTCAATTACTACAGTTCATGCTAAATTGTGCACTCTCTCATAGAAATTGTAACTAAGGCCTGTTCAACAAAATTTCAGCATAAACCATAAAACATGTTGAAGAAATATAAATATCTCTGGAGATGTTGAAGAAACATAAATATGCTTGAGCAGGTGTCTGCAACAAGGTTAGATAGGTACCCTAGCAGATAGGCTTACTCCAATAATGTCTTCTCTTTTATATTTTTGTGGTATATTTTTATGAATAGTTGTAAAATATTAATAAATGTATTGAATTTAATTCTTGATATTAGTTTGTAAAAAAATTATTTAATAAATGTCTTTTTTCACTAATTTTGCAGTAAAAAACATTACATTATTAATGTCTTCTATTTATTTACAAAGGACAAAAATTCAACATACTTTTTAAAAAAAAAAACCCTGTTTTTTCTGTTAAAGAAAAATATAAATTATCCATAAAAAAATTAATTTTATACTTAATATGGTCATTGTTGAAGAAAAATATTAATTTTAAATTAACTTTAAGTGATAAAATTCTTAATAACACTTGTGAATTTAGCACTGAAAAAATTTGTTTAAAGTTAAAATATGCATGTTCAAATAAAATAAACATTATACTTACTTCAGTATCTTAAATAATAAACATAAGTTAATCCAGAGGTAATAAGTAAACAGTTCTTAAAAAAAAAAAAAATAAATTTCTTAATCCAATTCCAGCAACAGACTTTCACATATTAACTGTCCATCCCCAGTCAATGAAGATCTAAACATGATGTAGAAACGTGGGTTAAGGATCTCCTTGGTTTACTCAGAAATGAGTAGCCAGCTATTATATGCCATCTACTGCTACAATTCATTTTAAAAAGATATTAATAGAAATGTAGATGAGCTATATCCAAAACTAGCAGTAGAGCCTGGCGTTGCCTGGGTATGTAACAGTAAGAGATAGATCAAGTATCGACCATCATAAAGACTGAAAAATAAAATTGACAAAGATTATTGTTTAAGATTGATAGACACGAATGTCTTAATTAGTTTTTTTTGGAGGGGGGGTTATACGAATTGGTCAAACCCAAACTCAAACAAAAACATTGTTTTCAATCGTTCCGAGTCTATCGATTGAATAGAATTTTATTATAAACAATTGTCTTGTAAATAGAATTTTTAAAGCATTCTGAATGTAAAAATAAAGAAAAAAAGTGTGCAAGACAAAAGAAACACTACCTGCCAAAAAAAAGTGAAGTTTTGTTGAAATCGGTTGAAAAATGTAGGAAATCCAATCCCATATATAAATGAATGCACACACACACACAAACAACCTGGGTTTTTATAATAAGTATAACTCGATATGAGTTGTCTCCCTTTCATTCTGGTGACAGAATCGTGTTTTCAAATTGATTCCATGCAAAAACAATTGTGTTTTTCCAATTTTGGGCGATGTCAGAACCACCGCAATGTAATTTTATGCAGTCCTGTAAAGTTTTGTTGAAATCGGTTGAAAAATGTAGGAAATCCAATCCAATATATAAACGTACAGACACACACACACACACAATCTGCGTTTTATAATAAGTAAGATGACAAAGACCAAATTTGTTCTGATTAACAAAGTGAATCTAAATCAATTAGGATTGGATTACATCTACTGAATTCATTTTCATATTTAACCATTTGATGTTGTTTTATTTGGATTTTCTTGTCTTTATTGTTTGTCTTTTTTCATGGCATTTCAGCCATATACACTCTGGTTTTCTTCAGGTGTCTGTTATATTCTGTTGTCAAATAGGATATGAGTAGATTCTTTCAATCTACTTATTTGTCAGTATTTCTCCCTATCTATTATTTTGAATATATTCGGATAATTCAAAAACCAAACCGATTTTTGACAACAGTATCTAGTGGGAGAAAATGTTGAGATACCATAGATCTAACCTAAGAGAGAGGAGGTTATGATCTTAGCACAAATGTTGGAGGAAAGCAGCTGCAAGAACACAGATAAATGAAGACAGGAAGTGATGTTTATGAAGGGAAGTAAATAATTCTCCAGAATAAAATAAGACAACATTCTAGAACAAAACAGAAACTGAAGAAGCCCTAAAATATTGTGAAACTCAAACAAAGAAATTAGTCTGAAGAAAACCATATGAAATGATTAAAACTTTTGTCTAACAAAATGCTGACAAGAATTCTTAAATAAGGACTATTCCTCAGATTATAGAACAAAAATAAACTATTTTATTATTTGTTAATAAAAAGTTTATTTTTAAGTTCTGCTTTTTAAGTGCTGATCATTCTTTAAGTTTCCCAAACCATAATTTTTGAATATCATTATATTATGTTCTTTAGGTAACTCAAGAATAACATTATATTGTGGGTAGCGAGGGAGCAAAATTATATTAAGGTTAGCAAGGGAACAACATTATATTGTGGGTAGCGAGGGAGCAAAATTATATTAAGGTTAGCAAGGGAACAACATTATATTGTGGTTATCAAGAGAGCAAAATTATATTGTGAATAGCAAGGGGGTAACTTTATGTTATGGGTAGCAAGGGGGCAACATTATAGTGTGGGTAACAAGGGAGCAAAATTATATTAAGGTTAGCAGGGGAATAACATTATATTGTGGTTATCAAGAGAGCAAAATTATATTGTGGGTAGCAAGGGGGTAACTTTGTTACGGATAGCAAGGGGATGACATTATATTGTGGTTAGCAAGGGAGAAAAATTACCTTGTGAGTAGCAAGGGGGTAACTTTATGTTGTGGGTAAAGAGGGGGGCAACATTATATTGCGGTTATCAAGGGAACAAAATTGTATTGTGGGTAGCAAGTGGGCAACATTATCTTGTGGTTAGCAAGGGGGTAACATTATCTTGTGGTTAGCAAGGGGGTAACATTATCTTGTGGTTAGCAAGGGGGTAACATTATCTTGTGGTTAGCAAGTGGGCAACATTATCTTGTGGTTAGCAAGTGGGCAACATTATCTTGTGGTTAGCAAGGGGGTAACATTATCTTGTGGTTAGCAAGGGGGTAACATTATCTTGTGGTTAGCAAGGGGTAACATTATCTTGTGGTTAGCAAGGGGTAACATTATCTTGTGGTTAGCAAGTGGGCAACATTATCTTGTGGTTAGCAAGGGGGTAACATTATCTTGTGGTTAGCAAGGGGGTAACATTATCTTGTGGTTAGCAAGGGGGTAACAATATGTTGTGGGTAGGAAGGTAGCAACATTTTGAACACAATTGATTTTTGTCTTTGTCTTTTTACTTTTCAGTTACCTTCAGCAAAAATCTAAACAAATTGAAACGTCTCAGTTTGGACACTTACACCACCACAGGTAAAATTGTTAAAATATTTAGTCTTTTCCGTTGATATATCTGTATCCTGGTTGTTCACGTATGACTATTCTCTGACTGCCATCATCATTAGTATTGTTAATTATCCTTTTCCTTTATGCAATGAAACCAACAATGGGAAAATGAAATATCAAATATGTCATCTTCATGTGTGGCAACCATTTTGAATACACTGCTGGACAAAGACCTTTTTCAATTTCTTCCATACCTGAAATTATGACATTCTATAAAATGACGAATAGAATTTTTGAAAATGTCAAGAAGTTCATGTCACTCACTTGCAGTCACCTAAGGTCTGTTTACTATTACTGGCAGAAAAAATAAACCACATTTTTTGAATTCAGTTTTCTCAAATTTACTCACCAGGTGTGTAATGGATTTGCATGTTCTCTAAAGCAGAATATTCAACTCCATGGTGTTTGCAACTTGGTTGGCTTGGTGTTAAATGGATTTATATGTTTGTTGATCAAGATGTATTTTGGATTTATGTGTGTTGATTAAAATGTATTTTTTTTCTTCACAAAACTAGCATGGAGTGCTTTAACCTTTGAGATATGTTGTCATTTTCTTTCATACTTGTTCTCTGCTATGTTCTTTTTGTAAACCTCCCATCTTCTGATTGGAAGGCTTATGGACACATTACATTGAAACACCAGTTCCAAAAAAATCAACAAGGTTAAGCAACATTGATCCTGGTCAGTACCTAGATGGGTGACCAGTTGGGAATACCAGTTGCTGTAAGTTAGAATGTGCAGGTAGTGTAATAGATAATGGCTTGAAATTGTTAATCGGAGAGCCAAGATCCAAATCCAATTTGATTCGTTATATTCACTTATGCTTGGGAAAGATACAAATCCACCTATTCTTTTTCTATCTATGAGTGAATTAGTAAGTCTTGTATCACTAAACCATTATTATCTCAAACAAAATTCTTACACTCTAAAAATATTTTCTAGCTTTTAATAACTTGCAAAGTGTTAATAAAACCATAAAAAATGAATCAATCAAATCTTTTGATTGATCTTTTCTACTGAGTTCATTGGGCACCAATCCTTTTGCTTTTGAACTGTCCTTTTGCTCCCTCTGTTATCATTTCTTACTATGAGTTCTGCTTACCAATAGTTTTGTCTTTTAATAAATTTTACGATATATTAAGGCACAGCGGAACTCTGAGCTGACTAACAGAAATCGATGATAATCATTTCACTACTACACATAAGCTTATCAGAAATTAGTAGCAACAGGTTAGTTGAACTTGCCACTAACATTCCACAACTTGATATTATGAGAAAATTTCATATAAAATCTAAGAATTCATAGGTGATACAGAAAGTAATGGTTCAGTTAAAATTTGCACTCATAAATTGATTCTAAACAGTAAGAGATGATTTGAAATTGCATAGAGAAAGTGAGACACGTTCTTAATAATAATAATAATATGATTATGATTGCATATGTCTTATATGGTTGCAAGACCTGGAAAATGAATCTGGGAGTTGACAAGCTTACTGACTTATTTCATAATAACAGCCAAAGAAGGATCCTCAAGACATGTGAAAATTTTGGAACTGCTCCCCACAAATATCTCTGTAGAACCCCTTAATGTTGAGGTACGGCAAAGAAGATGAAAGTTCATTGGCCATACTTTAAAGCAAAATCCAACTGATGGGTGCAATGTAGCACTGACCTGGGTCCTTGAAGGAAAAAGGAGAAGAAGAAGACCAAGAATGATATGATGAAGGACTTTTGAAAAGGAGAAGAGAGTGATGGTCTAGTGATCTTGGGGTGAGGTGTGAGACCTTATGTGCCACAAGGCACCAGGCAGATTGATGATTGCAGATGAAACTAAAAATAAAATCAATTAAAACAATTATATTCTTTTTTATGAGCTGTAAATAAGATTATTCTTAAAGGATAACAATTTTTTTTATATACTGGCTTACAAAACAGTCATACATCCATTGAATAGAGACTCTCCTGTTAATATTATTGTATGGATTTCTCTCTTTTAATATTTTAAAGAATCACTTTAAAGTTGGTCATGCAATGGCAGATTGACTATGAAACTAATAAAGCTTAAACTTCAGGGCCCCTGAATCAACTTTTTTTAATGAGTGAATTTTTCAACAGAATTGATGGTATATATTTTATTTATTTATTTATTTTTTTTGGTGTTTGTTATTAAAATAAGTTCATTTTAGTGATAGAATCAAAAGCCAATAGGCTGAAGTAGCTAATGTTGGCCTTATAGAATATGTTCTAATACCCATTTCATATGGCCTCAAAATTCCTCTGTAATTGGTCAAATTTCAAAATTTTCTTGGGGACTTGTGCTTGGGTAAAACATTAGGTCAACTTTGCATATAAAACCTGAGAGGTATATTTTGGAGAAGAAAAGAGGTACTTATAGGTAATCAAGTATGACTGTAAGTAATGAATGTTGAGTGGAGCAAGATAAATTTGTTGGTTAATCTCGTCATAAAAGGCAATCTAGAATTAGTTCTATGACTTAATGGATAAAAATAATATATTACTTAAAATGTTACTTTTAGTTGATAGCCATATTTGAGTAGATGCCTCATTTTTTTTTAAACAGTTTTTATTTCATCTACTGGCCTGTGTACTTGGGTAAACTTAGTTAAGAAAATGTACCCTTTGGCAGGATTTGAACATGCACCCCACCTTAGCAGGAGAAACCACTGTCTGATCCAGTTTTTTTTAAAAAAAAAAACAGAGCATCTACTCAAATATGGGTACTCACTAAAAATAACATTTGGAGTAATAAAAATATGTTGAAATAAAAAATAAATTCCATTGTTTATATATATATATATATATATATATATATATATATATAATGTGTGTGTGTGTGTATAATTAATACAAATATAAACTTTGTCACTTAGCTAATTGGTGTTATGTTTAGCATCCTAATTCTAGAGTTTAATAGATGGACGCTCCACTAATCACTCCATCTACTCATCAGGGATATATATATATATATATATATATATATATATATATTTACTGTGTATATATACATATATTTCCTTTTTTTTAATAATGTTCACCCAATACAAAGCCTAAGAAGCAAGTAGAGGATTACTTAATAGTAAAATCAAAGTTATAGCCAGTTTTGTTCCTGTGTATTACGAGAGAGTTTGAATGCTTGTCTAAATGTAAATCACTTTTGTGCTTGTAGATCATAGGATGTTTCCCCAACAAAAACTTTTTCACATTGTAAACAATTTATGCTGGTACTTATGAAATAAATTGTTTACAATGTGAAAAAACTCTTTCATATCAGTCTCTGATGAAGCTTTAATAAAAGTTAGATTGCTAAATGTTTTATATTTGTTCTTTATATATATATATATATATATATATATATATATATGGGAGATGTTATAGTTGTTCTAACAAAAGAAGCCTTGAAAATATCCAGTAAACAAAATTACTTTGTTTTTAATATTTGTAACTTTTTCCCATATCTACTGAAAGAACACTTGACCAAATCCAGGGCTTTCTCACTCCTGTTGTTGGAACCCCTCCCTGAATGACCTTGTGTTCAGGAGTGTAACCGTACTCACACCAATTGCAGGCTGGTGAGGCTATTCAGAGTTGTCCTTCACCTGGGTCAGTTGCCATCCAAGGATATAGGACCCAGTCTGTCTTGCTATTTACTCATAGATGCGGGAGAAGAGATGGATTCATACTTTTCCCATGAGTATTTGTATGTAAGTGAATGTAACAAATTTAACTGGAATTCGAACCTGGCTCTCCAATTCCTCAATCTGAGCCATTATCCTATACTTCATTGTCTCTCCAGCAGTAAGTTTATATATTTAAAAACATTTGCTGATATGTTGGATCTACATTTTTTCTGCCAAAATAGATTTTATGTACAATGTTGTGTTTAAATGCTTACTTATAAATTACTAAAATTTATTACTTAAATCTTATTTTTAGCGGATACCCATATTTGAGTAAATACTCTGTTTATTTATCAAACATATATTTATTTTTGTCTACCAGCCTGAATATTCAATAAATCTTATTAAAGAAAAATATACTCTCTCTGGCAGGATTCGAACTTGTATCTCCCTTGACAGGAGAGACTGTTGTTAGAGCCAACATTCTTTAGATTGGCTTGGCTGTGGACTATGGCACTGATAAAGCTAAGTTGAATAGTACATTATAATTGCCATTAATAATTAAATGGAATGTCTCCTCAAATATGATTATCCATTAAAAATAACATTTAACAAAATCTGTCAGATTAATAAATAGAAAAATCCATCACTTCCTTAGAAATTACTAAATCTTTATTTTCCTTGCCTGCCAAAATATAGACAGTCTTATATAGTCATATTGGTATTTTGAATATTATAAACTGGCAAACAAAAACTAATTTTAAATAAGCAATGTTCTCAAACTTCTTTTTTCTATTTCAGGTGAGAGACTCAGTTAAAGTCCAAATATGGCTACAACTTGTATCTACATTTGAATTTGATTGGCTGTTCATGTTTGTTCCTGACAACAGTAGCAGCTATCCAATCAGAATGCCTTTTGTTTCCTGAGAATGTGGAACAAGTGCTGCTGTCTGCCTTCCACAATGATAAATTATCAAGCTTCCCTTTTTTAGGTCTCAAGCTCTGGTCACCTCATGAAGTGTTGTTATCTTTTGCTTTAACCCACTTTTGCTGTGAAAGGTGATTGAAAGAGCGATTCCATTGACTGTTGCTTGCATTTTTCATTCCAGATTGTTTCTCTTGGTACCTCTTATCCAAAATTCCATGACCTGTCCCCATTCCCTGTATTTTGCACCCTATTTTAATCATTTTTATTTTTCCTTTTATTGTTATTAACTCATTAGGATTAGAATCATTCTCTGTATTTTTTTCAACATTAATTCATAGATGTTATGGCCTGATACTTATCTTCTGTCCCAGATTAATCCTCTCTTTCTTGAGATATATATATAAAAGTCTCTATCCCAACACTCATCTCATCATATTCGATATTGTCCCTTCAATATTTGAACAATATTTTTGTCCCTCTATCCCAGATATTCATTAGAATTAGTAATATTGATTCAAGTTTTTTCTGATTCTGACAGTTATTATAGCACATTTATTCTTATGGTTATCAATATGAATTACAATAAAAAAACAATGACTTCTAAAATAGGGAATATATATATATGATATAATATAAATATAGTTTTAAAAATATACATAGGAGTAACTGAAGGACCCTGGAAACAAAGAAACTATGCACACAAAACATCTTTTGCAAATAGTAAATACGTGAACAGCACAATGCTTTCTGTGAGATTAAAAATAAAAACCAAATCACACCAAAAATATCATGGAAAATAGCATCAGCCTACAACAATAAATCCAAAAACCATAAACTCTGTCTGGAGAAGAAAAATAGCTATAATTACCTTTCCAGACCCACACAAACTACTAAATAAATGATCAGAACTCGTCTCAAAATGCAGACATGAAAACAAATTTTTACTAAAAATTGAAAACTGAAAAGGAACAAGAACAAACAAAAATAAATAAATGGAAAAATAAAATAAATAAAAAATAAGTAAAATAATCCAGACTAATAAATAAGTAAATAAACTAAGTAAATAATAAAAAAAATATGAACAAACCACAAACACACAGATAAACACAAAAAATATAATAATAACAATATTAAATAAAAAAAGTTAACAAACACTATAAATAACCAAAAAACTGCATCTAGATCCACACTTCAATAACCCCTAGAATAATTCGTAACATTGATGTTACTGCCCACCAAAATAACTGTTAAAATAATACAATAGACTACCCACAATGCATCACTGACCTGTATATATAAATAGCCAAGCAAAAACACAACTAACATGGCCTGACGATTGCATTTAGCATGAAACAGACTGTTGTATCTGGGTGTTGACTTCAATGTCCACAAAAATGACCAGATGTTGATTGAAAGAGTATTGCTTACCTAAGGTTTCTATCCAGGGGAAATGTACACTGATGCCAACACTTTCATCAATATTGCCACCTGTTTTGTTTTTCTTTTTTAATTCTGTTATACTTATTATTACAAAGATGCAGGTGGATATTCTATCTAATAATGATCTCAACTTACAAACACTAAACAAAACAACACATGTCTCATCATATTCTACATTGCCGCATTTGTATTCTGTTGTCAAACAAGAATATTTATTGAAAATAGAACCTCCAAACATTTTCTGGACCTGTAAATGTCTTTTCAAGAAATTAGCTTACTTCTCATAATTATTGCCCTAACATTATTTAATGAAAAAATCTGGGCTTATGGTGATATCAACACCGTCTCTGAAGTTAAGCAACATTGAGAGCCTTGATCAGTACCTAGAGGGATGACTGCATGTGAATACCAGATGCTGTAAGCTTGGATGTACAAATGGTGTAATTGATAACAGCTTCAAATTGTAAATCAGACAACAGAGTTCCAATCCAAATTTGGTTCATTATATTCACTATTGTGCATATATCTCTGGGAAAGATATGAATCCATCTCTTCTCTCCCCAGTTATGGGTTAAATAGCAGGAATTGTGTCAGTAAATTATTATCTCCAATGAATTCTTACTATCCCAAAATATTTTCTGCCTTTTAAATAACCTGCATAAGGTTGGTAAGCCATAAAAAAACAAATCAGTCACAAAGAATGTACCAAAGTCTTTATGGCTACTTGAAATACAGTAGAAACTTGATTGCATAAATAAATTGGCTATGATAAAAGGCATCAAGAAATTGAGAAAAATTGAATTTATTCCTCTCCATGTATAATTTAAATATTGCTGTGAAAAACCTTATTTAACTATGGAAAATATATCTTACCAGCCCACTCTGGGAAAACCGTTTTAGTTTTTGCACAATCATTAAAAGTAAAATTGTGTAAACAATTCTAATGATCAAAATTAAAATATTTGCAAATGTATATTTGTGAAACTTTGAACGTTTGAAAATTGAATCCAGAAGCTAATAGTAATGTAATAGTAAAACAGAAATCTGTTTTGTATTAGCAATGCTAAAAAAAAAAAAAAAATGAAAGAAAAATAAAAAAAAGAATCTTAAGCAATTATAATTAAAATTATAGTCTAGAAATTAAGACTTTAAACCCAGTCTCAAAACTGTAAAATATTCTTATAAAAATCTTCAGCCTACACATCTAATTTTTTTAAAGCTTTCTACCTTTTTGGTATTTTTAACTTTATTGAATCAGTGTTGATTTGATAGAATGTTTCTCACATATATAATCCAACATTGCATTTTATTTATACATTTAGGAATATACTTAAAAATAACTGCAACAAAACTGCTATTAATTTAGTGCTTGAAAAAAAAATTCTTAATAGTGCTAATTCCATTTCTTTGGCTTCCTTAAAACCCAGTTTGCAAATATGTCCCTGGGGAATCAAGTCAAAGTATTTCTCATCATTAAGAATTATTTGACTTGCTTTCTTTTTAATGAAAATTTGATAAAAACTTTATATTATATCCTTCTGCTTTATAGAGCAGTAAATTTAATAACCCCTGTTAATTTATGGAATTGCAAAGTATCATGTTTTGAGGTAATATTTATTACATGTACAAACATTTAAAGGTTAAATTTATAAACAGGTTGATCAGTTGGTGAATTGTCAGTTTTATTTAGGAATAATTACAACCTCAAATGAAGAAAAGAATATATATATATATATATATATATATATATAGTTGGATTTATGTGAGTTTGTGATCCTGGCTTTCACACTTTTGTGATTGTCAGACAAACTGATTAATTTTTTTAAAAATTTAATCAGTTTGTCTGATGATCACAAAAGTGTGAAACCCAGGGTCACAAACTCACATCAATCCAACTAAATATGTTAGCTCTATCTCTGATATTGAGTGCTTTCCAATAAGTACTGTGCATATAATATATAAATAATATACATAATATATTGCACACACACACATATATATATATATATATATATATATATATATATATATATATATATATATTGACCTGGAATGCTCAAAATACAAAATGCTTTTTCTAAAAGCTTTTAAAATTATTGAAAAAGTTAGATTAAAATAAATCTACACAGAAAGAAATGAAGATTGGAGAATGTGTGAAATGTGAGAAAAGTGAATATGGGACAGTGTCTGAAATGTAAGAACAGTGATAATGGGTGAGAAGAAAAAAAGGAAATAAAAAAACCCAAGGAACAAAATGAAGATCATTCAAGTCTCTGTAGAAAATGACAGGTAATTTATCAGATAATGAATAATATGTAATTTCTCTCTCATATGCGCATGCACACACACATGCATGAGGTCATTTCAAAAATAATACCTATTATTTTAATATGTTGACCTCAATGCCAAAGACAGATATTAACAGTATGGCAGTAGAGATTAGACCTTTCTACTAATAACTTATAATTTGTTTTTGTCTTGTTAGATATATCAACTGAACATTTTGGCAAAATGCATATAAAACAGAGGTGTTAATTGAATTCCTCCATGCAGAAAGAATTGCACCCATTGACATTTATTGAATATTTATGGAAACTAAACAGTGGTTGTGAGCACAGTTAGGTGGTGGGCAATGTATTTCAGCAGTGGTAAAAGTGACATGTGATGAACTATCCAAACAGTATTTTTCCAACAATATTATAGCTGCTACAAAACACTCATTTTTAATGTCTACAATATAAAATTAGTGTTTTGTAGTTGAAAACATGCTGTGTCCAACAGTGTCATTGTGCTCCTTGTATCTGTTTTAGTTCCTGTGAAAAAATAGGCAATATTAATTTCAGAGTATCTTTCTCACTTGCACACGTGTGTATGTAATATATACATATATATGTGTGTGCTATATATATGTATATATATATATGCGTGTGTGTGTATGTGTTTGTATAATATGTGTGTGTTATATATATATGTGTATATATATATATATATATGTGTGTGTGTGCATGTGTTTGTATAATATGTGTGTGTGCATGTGTTTGTATAATATGTGTGTGTGCATGTGTTTGTATAATATGTGTGTGTGCATGTGTTTGTATAATATGTGTGTGTGCATGTGTTTGTATAATGTGTGTGTGTGCATGTGTTTGTATAATGTGTGTGTGTGCATGTGTTTGTATAATGTGTGTGTGTGTTTGTATAATATGTATAGTGTGTGTATAATGTGTGTGTTTGTATAATATGTGTATGTGTGTGTATAATGTGTGTGTGTTTGTATATATGTGTGTGTGTGCGTGTGTGTGTATTATATATGTGTGTGTGTGTGTAATATGAGAAATTTAACAAATTGATCTGACAAAATAGGAAAACCTATATTTGCAATATGTTTTGTTCGTTCAGGAACTTCGTCAAAAGCAAAATGCAGAGATTTATTGAGAAACACCATTTACACAGAAAATATCATCATGTCATTTACTCAATGATACATTGTTTTTTCGATAGCTTAGCTTGTGAAAAAACAAAAAAAAAGTGTGTGTATATATATATATATATATATATATATATATACTCTCCCCTATGTGATAAGAAAACAATAACTATATTTAATAACATATGAAACACCCACTTCTTCCCTCAAAATGGCTCAAAAGAATTTCCCAGATCTTATATGTGAAATTTTTTTACCTAGACATTGTAGACTACCAGTATTTGTACCTGGACTTACTCCATAATACTATAATATTAAATAAAAAGTGGAGGTGTCTCTTATGCACCATCAAATACAGTAACTTAAGTCCTAAATATTTTTAATGAGCCTATACTCAAATATTACAAGTTAGATGAGTCTGTACTCAAACATTATAAAATATTCTAACTATGACTTCTAAAGATTCTGAATGCCAACAGCTTTTTGCAAAGACCTTTATGGTCTTGGTTATTAAAAAAGGAAGTGAACTTTAATCCAAGAGAGACTGCTTTTGCATATCTTTTCTCCTAGTGGAACTGTTTTTTTGCATACCTTCTTCCAAAAACAGTTAATGAGAAATCTATATTATTATTATTTTGAAGTTTTTATAAACTGTTGTCCTGAAAACAAGTTATTTTGTTACTGCTTGGTAATTTTATTATGCTTCTATACAAACATGACATATATAAATGAGTCAACTTGTCTACTGCTTACTAAGCCTATAGTCCTGGAGGAAGACTTCTTGAATTAAACAGTTAACTAAATGGAATAAGCCTAATTGACTAAAATAGTGATGCAATTCCATCACAATATTTTGACAATTCTCACAATCAGATCCCTATAATTGAACTACTGTTACCTCTTCACCTACTGTTAATTTTAAATTGGTTGAATATATTTGCTTATTAAAAGCAGATATAGCACAATAATTTATCTTATTTAAATTATTAATTGTTCTTAAGGATTTCTTTGAATTCATTCTTTGTCACAAGAAATTATCAGCACTGTACATTTGTTTATCATTTCTATTTAGTGAACTGTTTGATTCAAGTTCTTGTCTTCAATCCAGGACTGTGGGCCTAGCAAACAGTAGTCAAGCTAACAAATCAAATAAAATTATATTGTTTAGTCAAATTAACTGATGTCTTCCAAGGTCCAAGTAACTCTCTGAGATCCAACTCAATCATTTAAACTCTTACAGAAGTAGATTTACTTTTGATTTTAGCATAACCTTCTATCATTACAGATATCCTTGCCTTGAGCAATATTGACAAATATCTGACTTGTAATTTAAGAAACTCTGTAAACAGATATAAGCCTTACTATACCTATAGAAAATACACCTGGTTGTAAAAATGGATCTGAAGTAACTTCTTAACATCAGAGATAATTTTCTCAAAATTAACTGAAACTGAGTGAATTAAAATTTATTATCATTGATATAAAAATGTGTAAAGCTAAGCAAGAAAGAATTATAACCATATTTTTAAGCTATGTTGTGTAATGACAGAAGTATGCTTTAAGAAAGCTTTATTCAATTGAGAATACAAGGTTCGTGTATAGTGTCCGTTTATAGTCCCAGTAAACAGAAATAGCTCTCTCAAAGAGAATAGTAACAAAACCACTCTTGATGATTCATAACACAGTGATTACAAAATCTACATCAAAATGTATATATAAGTCATTGTATTTCATGTTATATAATGCAACTTTTCAGTTTTTAAGGTAAAAATTAATGATAAAATATAAGCAAAAGTGGTTGGTTTTGAACTCTTTAAGAACTTTTTATTTTACTTGCAACCCCATCACTTGACAAGACGCCAGAAGTATTGAAACATAATGGCTATTTTCGTTGTGATGTTATAACATACTTATAATTGATTTGTCTTTCACATATTAAAATTCTAGCAGCCTTGTCAAACGACTAAAAGACACAAATATAACAGATAAATTCATATCCTGTTTAGATATTAAATCTCTCTATACTAACATACCATTTAACAAATGCTTGAATCTCTTAAAAAATGTATGATAAAATAAATTAACCTCTCCTTATTGATAGATAAAATTATAAATATTTTTTTATTTTTTTACAAACCAATGTTATTTCCCTTTTGACAGACAAACATATGTATATAATCAGTTCCCATAATCCCTCAGTGTAAGTAGTGATAAATGGTCTGAAGATTGCTTGGGGTGTGAAACTGAGTCATTATGCAGTGTTGATTTCAATGTCCACACTCTTTATATCTGCAAACACTCTATCTTTATTATTAAACACTTTTCCCCTATAAATATAAGAAATTTTAAACTTTCTCCCCCCCCTCTCTCTCTCTCTCTCTATATATATATATATATATATATATATATATATATATATATACACACACATACACACAAAATATTCATTATCACGTTCTTCAAGGGCAGTTCTTATAACAGTGGTCTACTCTTGTTGGGTGGATATGACACTTTTCTAAGAAACCCCATTTCTGAAAGATTTTTGAGTTAGTTTATTTTGGGTTAAATACTTAGTTAATAATTTATTATTATCATTATATTTATCCTTCCACATAGTTTTTGTTTTCAACTGGAGATCTTGAATTATGTGTGTTCTCCATCAAGTCGTATGACTTCAAAAAGAGAGCACCTTTTGCAGAATATTTATGATGCCAAGCAATGTAGACTTCTGAAATGATGGGATACTAGGATTCATACTGATTTTCTTAATGTAGGACTTTAAGTTTGGTGGTATTGACCCCCATTATCATCTCAGAGATAACTGAGTCAATAGTGGCCCGAACATCCCACATTCTGACAGCTTCATTCTGGAGATTGGTATATTTCTTAAGCTTTTCAATTACTTTGACCTTGATATTATGATCACTAGGAATAGCCATATTGAGGATGAAGTGTTTTATTTTTTTTAATTATTATTATCCTACTTTTGAATTGCTGACTATTTGACTATTTAATTTCCCTTGTTTTTTTTTTTTTTACTGTTATCACTTGTCCTAAGTATTTTTTTTTTTTTTTTAACTGTTTCCAGTTTTACATCTATTTTTATAATCTTTTTCAAGATGTTACAAATGAACATTAGTTTTCTTTTATTTCTGTTTATTTTTAAACATACATTGAGGCTTTTTCTATTTTGGTAAATTTAGCATTTAATTCATCTGATATTAATAAAATGTCAGCAATATGTCATAAACGGTTTAAAAATATTCTCCATTTATTTTTCCTCCTTCCCAGTTCATTTTACAGAAGATACTTTCAAGACCCACTGTAAATAATTTAGTTGAAATTGTCTTCTTTTTCAATTTTTATTTTATCTGTGTCTTGTGTAGTTAAATTATTGCAGTAGTTATCATATATATATTCTCAATAAATTTGATATAATTTTTATCAATATCCTTCTCTTGTAGTGTGTCAAAGTGTGCTGAGTGCTCTACTGAATAAAATGCTTTTTCATAGTCAACCAAAGTTAAATAAGCGGTTTGTTATATACTGTTTTTTGATCAGTTGATCTCTTCTTTGTAAATGGTCTATTACTGAGTAACCACTCGTAAGACTTACCCGTTCTCATGACTAGATTTGAAAAACATCTTGCAATATGCTTAAATATATAATGAAACAAGGGAATTAACAAAACTGATTGAAAACAAGCTAAAAATGCACAAAGATTAATGGAAAGAGCAAAACTATGGCTAACTCTACAGAATAGAAATTGATTGACATTGATTAGAGAACAGACCAAGATAAGAGATGTTGGAGAAATGATCAAACAATGAAAATGGTGAATGTTTAGGATGCAGAACCAAAAGAAATGATATCAGATAGAGTAAAAGGTTGCTTGATTATTACCAAATGATGAATAGCAAATGTAGTAGAAAAAGCGATAGAGAGATAAAATAGGTTTGCTGATAAGGTATAGCAGAGAATAGTACTATCATGGGAGGATTTGAGAAAAGGCCTTTGTCCTGCTGTGGACTAGCAGTGTATGACTATATATAATAAAAGGTTTGAGTAATCTCTGAGATGTGAGCCATATATGTATAGAAAAGGTGCTATTTATTGAATCGTGTTAGAGCTTAAGTATTTTTAGTAAATTTTCCCTAATACAAGGTTTGAGAGCTATTGAAGGTAGACGGTTATGGTTGAAATGGTGATGATGGATGAGATGTGTGATATGAATGAAAGATAAGGTTGTAGGAAGTGAGAAGATTATGAGGATAAGTAGGATAGATAATGATTGACCATTGACTTGAAAAAGTTAAAACTGTAGTATTCAGGGATGCATTCACATAAGAGCCTGTTGCACAAAGTAACAGTTCTTTGGAAAAAGCTATTTGAGTGTAACCTTCTTCTTACATTTCAAATATGGAAGAAATGAGGTTGATTTAACTCTGTAACAGAATCATGGTGTGTCCTAGCCATAAAAATCTGAACTGTTGGAACTAAAGAATGGAGCTCATGTGAACATTTGCCATGGAAATAGTAATAGGCTTGGGATGTTGCATCTATGTTAAAGAGGTTGCAGAATGGAGAATAAATCATCTCAAATAAAACTGTATAAATAATTTTGTACTCTGTCAGCCTATACAAGATTTTCAATGCTCTTGTCATAAAAAAATTAGTGTTATCCTTTCTTGAAAACAAATCACTTGTTCTATTATTGACATCCTTACATATTGAAGAATATTATCAAATGATGTTTAAATTACTCACTGCGTTTGTGGTTATACACCTACCAATGTCGTTTTTTGATCCCTTGTGGTTCTGCACCCCCACCATTGATTTTTGATCCCTTGTTACATGCACCATTTTTTTTTTTATCTCTTATGGTTCTACTCCTATTTTTTAATCCTTTCTGGTCCCTTTTTGATCTGTTGTGGTTCCAACCCGTTTTTATTTTCTCCTTTGTAGTCTCTGCACATTTTTGATCCCTTGTGGTTCCAACATCCCTTACCATTTTTTATCTCTTATTATTCTACGTTTATATATCCCTTGTGGTCCTCCTCTATTTTTTTGAACCCATGCGGTTCCAAACCCCATTTTTAATTCCTAGTGGTTTCAAACCCCATTTTTAATTTCTTTGTGATTCCAGCTCTTTGTTTTTGATCTCGTGTGGCTCCAAACCCCATTTTTTTTTTTTTATTCCCCCTTTTATCCTGTGTAATCCCCCCGTTTTGTTTTTGTTTTTTTTTACTATGCATATTTTTCTCACATGACCATTGTATCATCATCATGTCATAGTAGCTTGTTTTTCTTTTTTTTTTTTTTTTTTTTTTTGGCATTACTCTTCACATTTACAGACATGCTGGGTAATTGAAGCGGTTGAATATTTCATGTTAGCAGCTGTGGTTGAAGTTCCAATCTCAGGAAATACCAGGATTTTGAATGCTGCTTTTCAAGGCAAACAAGCAGGCAGGCCTTCCCTCAACTTGGATGATTAGCACAACACTAACTTCATACCTGCATTTGGCAGGGTTTGCTGCCATAGAGGAATGTTTAGCAACCGAGTCTTGCTAACTATGAATATAATGTTTCATCTTTATTAGGTGCTCCCCACAAAAACGAAAATAGGGGTCTGTGCTAAGTAAATCTCTCTCTCTCTCTCTCTCTCTCTCTCTCTCTATATATATATATATATATATATATATATATATATATATATATATATATAAAATGAAGAACAATATTGGAGAAAATGTATGACAAGTTTACTTGTGATGTGTTTCGTCCTTCAGGACTTCATTGGACAAGTAAAATTTTTTACTTTGTCCTACAATTTCCCCATATATATACATAAGTAAAAGGTTTGTTATTTAGCTGATTGATGTTACCTTCAGCATCCCGACGTCAGAGTTGCATAGATGGACACTTGGGAAATTACACCGTCCACTTGTCAGGGGGTATCAGCAATCAACATTGTATAACTATCATTTTAATGCCTCAATGCAATCTTCAAATCAATATATATATATATATATATATATATATATATATATATATGATGGCCCCCTCATGTCTTTTTAGTTCACTTATTATGTTTATGCCTTAAATGGCAGCTGATTTATACATCAAGCTGCATTTAGTGCAGATAAAATGATTTTGAGTGGTGCATATTGGAAGGTTTGATCAAATCTTGGTGTTATATCTTAGATCATGAAGATGGACCTTATTGAGATTTCTTGAAGTTCTTTATACCTTCATGGCAGACTGTTCTCTCTCTCTCATATATATATATATATATATATATATATTGGTCTGAAGATTTCATTGAGGCATTAAACTGACAGTCATCATACAATGTTGATTCCTATGAAGTTCATAGTAATGATGAAAAAAAAACATTTTGCACAATATATATTTATTTTCCAACATAATTTCCTTCTATGTCAATGCACTTTATTCAATGTTGAATATTACTTGCATAGATCTAACATTTATAATATGTAAATTTCAGATAAAAAATCAGCTAATACCTACATGTAAGGTCATGAACTTATTTTATTCTTGATATTGTCTCCTGTTAATAAAAGATTTTAAATCTGATTGTATTTTATAGGTTAAAGCAAGAACAAGCATAATTTAATTTTATTTTGTAAACATGAAAAGGACATTTTCATGCGCTGAATTAAATTATAAATGAAATATATATATATATATATATATGGCCGATCATTCCATATACTTAATTTGTTGTGAATTTTTGTTGTAATATTTTTATTGATCTGAAAGGATGCTTTTCTTTCCATTTTTTTTTTTTTTTCTTCCCCAAAAAATGTTTGGGGGATGGTGTTATCAACGATTTGAAACTTGTATTTATTTTCATTGTTGGCTTTTCATTGATAAACAACACTTGCTCAATTACTGAATGTTGGTTTATTTATGTACATATTTGATTGTTAAAAAGAAAATTGTGAAAAGGAATGAAAAATATTAATCCAGACGTACTTTTGTTATCGGATGTAACATTTTGAAAAGGAGGATAAAAAATTTATTGCATCAGTGAATATAATGTAAAATATAAAACTTTTTATTCAAATTAATATTTTGAGTAGCATTCCTCTCTGAAAATTTATATATATATGTGTGTGTGTGATGCACTCACTCATGAATGTGTATGTAGAAACTGTTGTTAAAAAGTTCAAGGTATTTAAACAAAGTGTATGATTTTTAAAATTTGCAAATGAAAGATACATTGGAAACAAAATGTAAAGGGAAGTAGTGTTTTTCATGATCAAATTTCCTGAACTCTTGAATCACATATTTTGAGGACACATACACATGTTTGTGAAAGGTCCTCAGTTTGACCCACTTCCCAAACTTTGTCCAAGAACTTTTCAACATCCCTTTTTGTGTGTGTGTGTGTATGTGTGTGTAAACACGCACACAGTGCTATTCAAAATTTCATGCAATTTGAACAGTATGGATGTTTTTATTTCTCTTTGTGTACAAAGCCATGATTCCAGTAGCAGCAAAAGACTATACTACATTCGGTTCATTGCTGAATATTTTGGTAACTGCACATATGCATACACACACACACACACACACACACACACACACGTGTGTGTGTACATGCATGCATAGACATGCACATTTCAGGGTATACTTGTGTGTTTTTTATTTAAATTTTTTTAAAGCATGGGTCTTGAAAATTTGATTTTTTTTCATAAATCCTAAGAGGAGATGTTGGATATTTTGTGGGATTCCAATCATTTTGTCTATCCAAATGGACTGTCTCTACCTTTCCCAAAATATATTGTCATTTTTCTTCCCTTGCTCTCATCCTCAATTGTCTCTTCTGTACTTTTGAAAATTACTTTTCCTGTGTGTAATCAGTTAAGAATATATTTTTGAAATCTGAATAAAATATTTAAACCCATAAAAACAAAAATTGTTCTTTCTTGTTTACTTCTTACAGTTTTCTTGTTCCTGACAATGTTTGTAATGTTTCGATCAGACCATTAGCTGCTTATCATAACAAAAGAAATCTAAGCCAAGATTCCTCTTTGTTTATGCAGGTCTGCAATCTTTTTTTAGGAAGCTCTTTAGACCAAATACCTTTTGAATTTGCAATATTTTTGCTTTTAGAATGGTAGCATAGGTAATCCATAATTAAGGGGCTTGCATTCTCTTATGACTCAGAGAGCTATACTGGTCAGAGTTTATCTTCTGGCAGGTCAAATCTAGCCAGACAGACCAAAGAATAAAACCTTAGTCTCCTAGAGGAGCAAACCTCCATGACAAAAAAACCCCAAAAAACCTGGAGTGGATAGCAGCTCCCCAGTTGCATAGACAGGCAAACATGGCTTTGATATGCAGTGATTGATGGTGGATGATAAATGACAGTCAACAACAATGGCATAGATCAACCAATACTAGTTAGCTAAATACTGCAGTTACTGATAAGAATTACAACTACTAGTACTGAATTGTATTTACAATTAAGGGGTGAATGCAGTTGAAAAACTGCATGACTTTTTTATATGTGCCATATCTTTTCAGGACATGAATAAGTGCCTTGACAATTTGGACTGGCTTGCATGCTTCAGAAAGTTAATCTCCTGGAAAGTACAAGCTAGCAAGACAGGTCAATGGGTAGGAGCCAGACTGTCACTTAGAGGAACAAACCTAAATAATAAAAAGACTGTAGTGGTTAGCAGCTCCCCAGTTGCTTAACATCAACAAAGCAATACATTGGCTTGATATGCTGTGATCGAAGGTGGATGATAAGTGACACAGACAATTGCAACAGCTTGGATCAATTTTAGTTAGATGCATACTGATAGTAGGAATTATTACACAAGTATGAAAGAAATTGAGAAACAGCATAACTAGTAAATTCATTTCTTCATACCAGTTTGCACTGTTGATGAAGTAAGAGAACCATCCCCTAATGTAACAACTATGTCAACATGAATGTCCTTGGGATAAACCCTTTTTATACAGGTACTTGATAACATCATGATGCCAAATTTTGTCCATTTTTCAAGAAAAGCCGTCTTTGAACAGTCAGATATCAGTTTATCTGAAAAAAAAAAAAAATACAGTAATTAATAAGATTTGAAATTGATGGATGCAAGATTTCACAATTATGGCATCATTCCTTCATAGTTAACCTATGAAGTTTTCAGCCCATCTTCATAGAATATACATACAAAAGCAGTTGACTAGTAAATCCAATTTTTCATACCATGTTGCTCTTCACAAAGGACAACATGGAGCATATCTCTTTGACAGAAGAATGTAAGAAACTAGTTAATGGTGTTTGGGTTTGTTCAAAATAGAAGCAGCAACAACAATGCTATATCATACAAGCTAGACAAGTGATTGTCATGCACAATGGAATTGGTAACGGTTCTTAACATTTTCATAGTCTTCAAAATAAAAAATACCAATAAAATAAACAAAATATTCATGAGCAACAGAAGCATATCTGATTTGTAGGACCAACACATGATTGTGGAATGGGTCAAGCAAAATTCATTAGAAAGTAATAATTTCCCTTAAGTCTATATGGCATGCTTCAGTGCAGTGGAAGTAAATTTCAAGATGTTGATTGTGTTGGATGAATATTAATCATATAGATTGAACATTATACAGTGAAAATTTGAGATCAAACTTCAGCTAATATCTATTAAACCTATTGGAAATTAGTAATTACATATACTGAACATTATACATTGAAAATGAAAAAAAAACTACATGATAAAAAGTCAGGAGAACAGTAGCAGCTCTCCAGTTGCATAGACAGGCAAGCATCGACCAATACAATGGCTTGATATGCAGTGACCAAGGGTGGATGGTAAGTGACACAGTCAACTGCAATGGCTTGGATCAACCAATTCTAGTTAGCTGAATATTGGACTTGCAACCACTAGTACTGAATTGTCTTTAGAATCCAAGAGTGAAAGCAATTAAAAAACAGCATGACTAGTAAATCTAATTTTTCATGTCACGTCAATCATCGTGAAGGACAACAAGAAACACATCTTTTTGACAGAGGAATGTAAGAAACTAGTTAATGGTTTTAGGCTTTGTTCAAAATAGAAACATCTGCAACAAGAACACAGGTGCTATATCCTAAACAAGTGTTTGTTATCAATAATGGAATTGGTAACTGTTCTTAACATTTTCAGTCTAAAATAAATAAAAAAAATACCAAAGAAAAAATATATTCATGAGCAACAGAAGCATATCTGATTTGTAGGACCATCAACACATGATTGTGGAATGGGTCAAGCAAAATTCATTACAAAGTAATAATTTCCCTTAAGTCTATATGGCATGCTTCAGTGCAGTGGAAGTAAATTTCAAGATGTTGTGTTGGATGAATATTAATCATATAGATTGAACATTATACAGTGAAAATTTCAGATCAAACTTCAGCTCATTTATTATTGATTCACTCTCGAATATGTGAGTTGGTGCTGAAAGTGCTCGGTCTAACCTACTTCCAAAAATCAGAATAATTTTATTAATCTCTTCTTGTTCACACTGAAAGCTTTTCAGTGCCATCTCTTATATATATATATATATATATATATATATATATATATATATATATATATATATCTACAGGGTGCGGTGGGTAAATTGTCACCATATTATATTTTTAATTTTGCGCACGTGCGTTGTTTGTTTTTGATTTTGTCAACTGTCAGTATAGTAAGGTCAGTTGGGCACCTTCTTTGAGAAAAAGAACACCATGACGCAATTCACTCCACCAGAAATTTGGAAACGGCATACTGTACTGCTTGGCATTTGTGCTGGAAGCTCCAATGCAAATATTTCAGAGGGTTTGTGTGTCAATCTGAGGATAGTGCAGAGGATTCAAAAAGAGTTGGATCAGTTTAATGGTGATGACGAAGGTAAGGCAGCTCGGAAAACTCACTCTGATCGTTCTGATAAAAAAAAAAAAACTACCGAATTTGTTGATGAGTTCCGAGACATGATTGACAATGAACCATCCAAGTTAATCAGGTCCATAACCAAGGACACAGGAGTGTCAGACTTTCTTTTTTTTTATCCCTAGCCATAAAGGACAAGAGAAAAGACCATGCTGTGAAGCTTTTGAACAAATTCAAGCATCCCCTTCAACCAAACATGCTTTAGTTTTTTCCAGACGAGAAAAAATTCTGCCAGAATAAGATGGTGAACACACAGAACAACCATTGGCATGCTGTGACCCCAAAAGATGTACCGAGGGTGATGAAATTCAAATATCCAGTCAACATCAGGGTGTTTGGAGTTATCACTAGTAATGGCAACGTTATGCATCCATTCATTTTCGGACAGAGCCTCAGCCTCAAAACGGAGACCTATATCAATTGCCTTGAGGAGGTAATGCTGCCCTTGGTGAAGGGGCTGGCTGCTGGAAGACCCTATATCTGGCAAAAGGACTCTGCACCATGCCATACAAGCAGGAGAACCCAGTCATTGCTGTCAGACAATTTCTGCCACCACATAACCCCTTATATCTGGCCACTTAACTCCCCAGACTGCATCTTCCTTGATTATTATGTGTGAGGCGCAGTTGAGTCTGAGACCAACAAAACTTCTTGTAACACCCAAGATTAACTAAAGGCAAGGATTATGGCAGCATTTACCAACTTAAACAAGGAGAACGTACAGAAGAGTTGCAGGAGATTCCGAAGTCGTCTGGAGACCGTGGTTGAAGCCAATGGCGATTTTATTGAATAAATTTACTCTTTAGTACTTCAAGATATTTTTGTGTAATTTTGGTAAATATATCTGTTAAAATGAGATGTCAGTATTTTTTTTTTTTTTTTGCGTAATTTAGACGATAATTTATCTATCGCACCCAATATATATAATATATATATATATATATATATATATATATATATATATATATATAATTTGAGCAGCAATTTTCATTTATGCACGTTTGATTAAACACCAGCGAAAGTTCTTCGTTGATTATTTACTTTTTAAATGTTTCTAATTATTTTTTTCTGATTTTAGGTTCGTATATATAACAATTGAAATCATTGAAAATTAAATAAAAAATGATAATCAGAGAACTTTAATTAATTTTTCAATCAAACATCCATATATATATATATATATATATATATATATATATATATATATATATATATATATATATATATACCGGAGTTGTTTTTTTCTGTTTTCATTTTGAATTTGTAGGTCTGATGATTTGTATCGTATTTACGATTCCAATGGAATAAATTATGACCATGGAATATTAGTGTTTAAGCCTTTTTATTATATCCTTACTCTGTCCTAGACATTGAGTTCTACCTGGATCCTTCCTCTTGGAAAATTTTTTTCTGAAAATATACATGTATGGGAATTTTTTAGATATATTTTTCATATGTATGTATATTTTCCACTAATATTATCTATATATATATATATATATATATATAGGCAAATCGATGTCTAGGTTCTGAATGATTTTGAGCACCACGAGCCACAAGTAAACCGGTGCCGCTTGATGGAAATACAATGAATGATAAAACACAAACAAATTTGAAGACCAGTGACATTTCTTTGGAACCACATCAACACACCGCCAAGAGGATGGAAACCGAGCAATCTATATAGGGGTGCATATACATCTGTTACAAGGAAGTTTATGTAAAATTTACTTTTCAAATATTGAAATAGATTTTTTTTATGTACATAAATGATAGAACAGATAGATTTTAAACGGCGAATAAAAACCCATAATTAATTCCAGAAATCTTTTTATTCAATGTAGAAGCATTATAAGAACAACATTAAAATATTGGTAAAAACAGAAACTTATCCGTACGCTACAAAATATTTTAAATATGAAATTCATAAAATATTTATCTTTACATCACATTATGACAAGGTGATCTATCAGAATGTATCTTTGAGATGTAGGTTTAAAATTACTTGCCGTAATGAACATTCTCTTGTCCACCTCAAACCGAATATTAACGACATGACGAAAGTTTTCTGTGGATTTAACACAACGAATTTAAAACAACTCTTGCTGTTTCTTTTCTAGCACTTCTCGCTTGTGGGGAGCATTCTACCGGTTTCATGTTTTCCAACCAACTTTAATCTTCAAAAATCTAAATGTAATCGTTATCTACTGTCTTCTTGATTACTCTTCTCTTTTTCTCGCTCCTTAATAATGTTTCTCTTTTCCCTTATTCTTTCACACTCATAAACCCCTTGTGTCTTAGTAGCTTTATTGCCTTGCATGGGGTGATATGATTAAAAAACATTAAAGAACAAATTTTGGAGCAGTAGATAAAGAGTACCAAGTCAACGATACAGTATATCAACAAAAAATAGGGAGAGACTTTTTTTTAAAAACATTTCACTCTAAGCAAGGCAATAAAGCCACCAAGACACAAAGAGTTACTGAGCGCTAGAGAATATGAGAAAAAAAGACTATTAAGGAGAGCGATCAATCTCGGTGTCTATATCAAGGAGGGTGTTCCCTGTGACAGGGACACAAAAACGGGGACACTGATCTCCTGTATATGTGTTTTGCGTGGCACTTATACATAGTACCACATTCATCTTTGCCCTGTATCGTCCACAGGATGAACGTTCGATAATCTTCGATCGAATATCAGAGAGTATTGACAATATCCTCACCAAATTTCCCTCGGTCAATTTTCACATATGCGGTAACTTCAACATTCACCATAAAGAGTGGTTAGTCCACTCTAACAAAACCGATGAGGAAGGCAAATATTGCAGAGTTCTCCATCCCATATGAACTAACCTAAATCATTGAAGTATCTACACAAGTCCCGGATGCGACGCGACAGTAAGCGAACCTCCTCGTCCTTATTCTAACATCCTGCCCCGACAAATTTTCAACAGAAATTTTAGCCTTCATTGGCACGTCAGATCATTCTCTAGTCAGTGTCCAGATTGACTCCAAATCTATGACATCCCTTGATTTACCGTTCTATAGAACGGTTTTTTGCTATGCGGAGACAGACTGAGACAGGTCCTATATAGCGGAAGCTTCTCTCTTAACCTTCTTCAAACATGCTGCCCCCAAAACTACTGCTCTAATTTCCGAGTGGATCCTTTCTGGAATGAAATGTTTTTTACCCCCACAAAAATTCCAACAAAAACCCTAGTTCATCCCTGAATGTTCTGCAGCCATAGCTCCTTGGAACCACTACTTCAAAATATATCGCAAGGAGCGATGTAGTCTGGCCCTTACTTCTTTCAGAACCGCTTGCAATCGCTGTAAGAGAGTCCTGAAAAACGCAAAGTGAAGCTACGCGCGATCTGTCCAGGCTAAGGTTGAAAATCGAATCTCTCGAATTCTGGAAGATCACCAACCAAATTATGAACAGAGGCAAAGCGGCTGTGCCCACTATTATAAATGGCCCTGAGACAAGGGGAAACTCTTCGCTTCAAACTCAACATTAGATGACAAAGGCCATCCTCTCCCCAACTTCTCATGTCTTACTGAGCACAATCTCATTAATATATTCATTTCAGCAACAGAAGCCTCGACCCACAAAAAGCTACTGGCCCAGACAAAATTCAATGATCGTCCTTAAGAATGTCAACCCAGAATTATCCCCGATTCTAGCAAAGTTATTTAACCGCTGCTTGAAAGAGAAATATTTCCCAAGCATGTGGAAGGTGGGAAGCGTACATCCAGTCTTCAAGAACGCCGGCAATCGATCTTTCTCCTCCCAGTATAGACCCATTAGTCTATCATTAGTAAGCTTTTTGGGGCCTTAATCAACAAGAAGGTAGTTGAGCACCTGGATAGGAACAACCTCTTGTGCAACGAGCAGTATGGGTTTCGATCAGACCAATCCACTGCTGACGACCTAACTACCATTACACACAGAATTAGTGAGGTCCTTGACGACACATATACCGCAAGAGCCATAGCATTAGATATCTCGAAGGCCTTTTACAAGGTGTGGCACAAAGGTTTACTACACAAGCTCTCCAGCTATGGAATCATTGGAAGGGTTTTCTCAATTATAAAATTGTTCTTAACAAGTAGATCCCTGAACGGCCAGTCCTTCGAGGCCCTGGCGGTCAACGCAGGCGTCCCGCAGGGGTCACTTCTCGGATGAACCCTCTTTCTGATTTACATAAATTATCTAAGAATATACTGCGACCATTTGTAAACATCTATTCCGATAATACGACGATATACGGGGGCATCTCTAAAAGTTTTGATGATCAGAGACTGACAACTGACCTCTCTTCCGATTTAACACTAACTTTCCAGAGTGAAAAAACTGATTACATCCAATGCCTCTAAAACCAAACTGGTTACATTTCGTCACCGTCGGTCAGACCCCAAACTACCGCCAGTCACGACGGACGGATTTCCCCTCGAGGAGGCCCCGTTCCTTGAGAGAATATTGGGTCTCAAAATCACACCCGACTTCAAGAGGAATTCCTATATACAATCTATCGCTAAAGATGCAATAAAATGATCGGTTCCCTGTACCGCTCCATTAAGTACCTGACTGCTCATGTTATCCTCTACCGTTATAAGAGCCAGGTCAACCCGAAAATTCTGTTGCCATATTTGAGCAACAGCTGCCCAGCCTCACTTTCCAGTCTTGATAGAGTTCAAAAGCGTCTCCAAGTCCCTCTTGGAGAAGAATTATTTTCTCATTCCAACTTCTCTCTCACTGGCAAGACGTGTCGAGTCTCTCACTGCTCTATCGCTCCTACCATGGAAAGTGCTCGTACGAACTGCGTCTCCTGATTCTACCAGGTTTAACCTTCACGGCTAGAATCCGCCATGCCACTTACATAGTAATAAACCACCCTTATTCCCTCCGCATTCCATCGGCGAGAAGTAAGTTGCACTCAAACAGCTTTTTCCTGCGAACGATTGCCCTATGGAATAGATTCCTAAGAGGATGTTTCCTCAATCGCTACAATCTTGACCTTTTCAAGTTTAGAGTCAACCATTATCTTCCCCTCCTCTCTCCATATAAATTACCTATAACTTAACCGTCTAATGTGGCCTTGTACAGGGTGAACCTTACTGTAGAAAAATAAAAGTTGTTTCATTAAGACGGATTATATATAAGGATATTTCATTAAGAAGGATCAAAGTCAGCAGTAAATAAATCAATGTTATTAGTGGAAATTTATTTATTTCCCTATTGGATCATGTCATTTAAGTCATGCCAATTATGTTTGGAAAATATTATCGCCCAAATGTCTGCCAAATCTGAAAGAAAATGAAAAAAATCATTAGACGCTTAAACTTAATTCACATTTAAAATCGGTCCAAGTTATTGGAACACTCTTTATTTGCATTTAAATTTTTGAAGATCAAAGTTGACTAGGAAGCAATAAACCAGAAGGGAGTTCCACAAGTGAGTTGTGCAATAGAAGAAACTGTTAATATAGAACTTACGATTACATCTAGACATTTAATATATTCGTATTCATAAAGGTTTGGTTCCTGGTAGTTGCAAGTTAAATCCTTGTGTCAAATAGTGCAGTTCGTTCCACAAAGATCATTATGTACGGAAAATCTCTTAACTGATACAAGATGGCACTGGAGCACAGGAAGTGGGGATGGGAACAATCTAGATGCATGGAATGAATAATATGTTCATTTTACAATTTCAAAAGCTACCTGAAGAAGCCCAGCTAAATCATTGTCAGTATAACCACCAAGATTAATATACTAGTCAATAGAAATGCAAATGAAAAAATTAAAAATGGCTGACAATATTTCATCCAACAATGATAATAATTAATAATTTTTTTCATGCCAGGACGTAATTGTCTATTGAAATTGTAAAACGAACATATTCAATCCATGCATCTAGATTGTTCCCATCCTATTTGATTCCCAGCCTGGAATTTGAACCCATTACTCCGATTCCACTTTCCGCGTCGATATCCGTTATCACAACCACTAACAATATCAAATATGGCAGCCAGTGAAAAAAAAAAAAAAAGATAAAAGGTAAGGTTATATGGCTGGATTTGTTTTTCAGCAAAAAAGTTTTTGTAGCTGAACTGGCCGAGCAACTGATATTGTTAACCAATCTTCTCGACGCAAAGGTAGACTTCAATAGCAGCAGTAAGAAAAGCCTCGTTAAATGCAATGGAGCGTGACGGAAGTAATAGCAACAGTGGCAGCAGCATGCAGATTGTGTTTAAGATTCCAAGTACTAGACTCAGGATTGTCCCAACGGGACAAAAGCCTAGTGCATTAAAACGTTTGTTCGTGAATTTGGTGGCATATTAATTGTTTGAACTCAGTATGAGTGTAATCCCTAGGTCGGGTTGTGTAGACTTAGACACAGTGTAAACAAAGCGAACAATACTAGTAGCAATAATACTAAAAGTAGTAGTAGTAAATATAAAACAAAATGAGATATCCCTAGACACAGGCAGTGGAATGAGAACAATTTACCTCACCACGTAGATTAAATAAAGGGTTCAGTTCGAAATAATCGGACTAAGGAAGACTGGAGGACACAGCGGTCGAATAGTTTTGATAATAATAACAAAAATGAGGACAATAGTCCGAATGCAAATAAGATAAATAAAGGGATACGTGTTTGAGTTTTGACTGGAACTTATTCTTTATTTCTGATCCATGCTGTAGTATTTACTCACTGTTGTAGACTGACGCTCTGAGTAGAGTTGTAATGGAAAGAATCTAAAAAATTAAGTTGAAACAAATAATGTTTGGAAGATTAATAATGACTAACATTGTTTTTAAACTGTTTCAGTTAATTATATTAATCTACGTGTATGTTGCCTTTGATCAAGAGGATCACTACTGATTTCTTTTGGCTTACTTTCTCTTTCTCCTCTATTTCATCCTTTTCTTTCCTTTTTTCTCTTCTCTTCTCCCAAGCTAATTTTTTTCTTTCACTTTCTTTTTACCTTTTTTCTTCTCATTTCTAAATCAACTCTTTCTCCTAATTTTCACTTTTCCTATCTTACTATTTATTTTCTTTTTCCTCTTTGTTCTCTTTTGTGCTTACAAGGTTTTCCCTCTCCTTAAACTTCATCTATATCTCTGCTATAAGGCCACAAGTATGGGACACCGATTGAGAATCGAACTTACTGCTCAGTAGAAACGATCAGTTGGACTAGCTGAAGCATCCTCTACTCTCTATCTCACAGTTATCCCTCTCTTTTCTCTAAGACTTTTCTCTTTCTATGTCTTACTCTTTCTTTCTCTTTCTCTGTGTTTTATATCTCTTCAACTCTTTTTTTCCATTCTCCCTCTTTTGATTCTTTCTCTCGAAATCTCTCATCGTTCTTTCTCTCCACTTCTCTTCTTTGTCTGACCTTCTTTTTCTTTTCTATTCCGTTCTCTTTTTCCTTTTATTCTTCTTCAACTCTTTCTCTTTTCTTTATTTTCTATTCTCTTTTTCTTTTTTCTCAAACTCTTTTTCTCTTCCTTCTTTTTCCTCTAACTTTCTTTCTCCTTTTATATTTTCCTTCTATTCAAACCTCAGTCTATTTTTCTTTTCCGTTTTTTCTTTTTAACACTTTCTCTCTCCTTTTTTCTTTTCCTTACTCGCTAACATATTCTCTTCTTTTCTCTTTTCTCTTCCGATTTCTTCCGTCTCTCCTTACTCTTTTTCTTTTCCTTTCTCTCTAAAGTTTTCTTGCTTTCTCTTCCTATCTGTATCGTCTCCCCTTTACATCTTTCTCTTTCCTTACTCTCCATCACCTTATCTTTTTCTCTTTCTATTTCTCTCATCTTCTCCTTTACTCTCCTTTCTATCCTACACGTTTTCTCACTGTCATTCTTGTCTACCCATTTCTCCGTCCTCCTTTTCCTGTCTCTCCAACATGTCCTCTTCTTTTCTCTTCCTATTTCTATCATTCACTTTCTCCTTGCTTTATCTCTTTTTTCTCTTCCTACCTTTTTCATATCCATCTTTCTCCTTTTTCTTTCTTTCTCTCCAACTCTTTCTATACTTTTCTGTATCCTTTTATTCTTTTTTCTTCCAACACAATCTCTCTCTCTCTTTTTCTTGTCTCTATCTTTATTGCCATTATTATGAAGGCCTTTATCATTTTCTTTCTCTTTCCTACCTTCTTTCATCTTTGCACTTACTTTTTATTCTTTTCTCTTTTCATTACGTTCTTCCTCCATTGTCTTTTTTTTTTCTCTTCTGTGCACATTTTCTCTCTTGCTCTTTTGTTTTCTTTCTCTTCTATTTTCCTCTTTCTCTTTCCTAACTTTTCTCTTTCTTTCCTCTCTTTTTCCTTCTTTTCTCTTTTTTCCACTTTTTTTTATCTCTCTTTCCTTCTTCTTCACTTTTTATTTTTTTCTCTTTCCTTTTTTCTTTTCCTTTTTTTTCTCCTTTCCGCACTTTTCCTTCTCTCTTCTTTTCCTTTTTCTATCTTTCCTTTCGACTTATTCTCTTTTTTGTCTCTTTCTTTTGACCTTTTTAACTTTCCCCTATTTCTTGTTGTTTTTCTCTTTCATTTTTCCTGTATTTTCTTTTTTTTCTTTTCTCCTTTATCTCTTCTTTTTTTCTCTTGTTTTCATTTTTCTCTAATTTTTCTTTCCTCACTTTTCTTTCTGCTTCCATTTTTCTCTTTTTTTCTTATTTCCTCCTTTATTGTCTTTTTTTTGATTCATCACTTGCTCTTTCTTTTCTTTCTGTTTCTTTTCTTTTTTTTATATTTTTTTCTCTTTCTTTTATTCTCGCTGGTCCCGTGGCATAGCAACGTGGACGCGCACGGCGCACGCGGAAAAATCACAACTCCATATATGGCTGGACTTGTTCATTCAACTCTCTTTTCGAGTGTTCAGCAATGCGCACTTCTTTCAGTCACTCATTCATCTCATTCTATTTCAATACATTCAACCGCCAATTCCCCTCCACGCATACACACACCTCACAGACTTTGTAAAACTATTTACTAGTAAGTGAAAGTGTTTGTGTATGTCAAGTCGAGGGTGGGGAGGAAATATGAGACATGAAGATTGTATGACACGTCCACACACATACAATACCTGCATACATATACATGAACACTATTTTCATCTGTTGTACGCGTTTTAGATTTGTTTTAAATGTTTTCAGGTAATAACGCCGTTGCTTATCTCGTAAAGGTGTTACTTTATTCCAATGGCCCGATTTCACAGTATGTGTGTGTCACATGCAACATTTGTTTTGCATATATTATATTTATATATATATATATATATATATATATATATATATATATATATATATATATGTGTGTGTGTGTGCGCACGCGCGTGTGTATGTCTGTGTGGGTAGCACCGTTACAAGGGTCTTATGACACCCCATCTACGAAAAGCCCCCCCCCACGAAACACACTCGACTACGTCTCAATCTTCATAAAGTACTATTCATATAAAATACAAGTTTTATTGTAAGCTAATTATGTACAATAATGGATCATATGCAATATAGATGAACAATTCAGCTAGGAAAACTGGAAATAAATACAATGTACCTAAATACAAATTAGAGATATGTCATAATAGATCAATTCATCTTAAATAAATCAACAACGTTTTGCGACAATTTTGAAACTTTTCTTGTTAAAACGTTGAATAATTTTAACACATTCAACATCATGGATAAAAAATAGTGAATTTTATATAGTTTTTCGAGACTTAGTATGAGAAATTCACGGGTTTCGA
>CAHIKZ030000847.1:1215000-1340000 GCA_903632075.3 Acanthosepion pharaonis
ATATGTATATATCATATATGTATGTGTATATATGTATATATATATTTGCATGTATATTTGTATGTATGTCTATATATGTATGTTAAATTTTTATCTTTTTATATCTCTATTGAGCACTTTTTATTACTACTGTTTCCTGGTTTAATTCAACTTTGACAATTAACTTTTTTATTATACATACTTACATACACACACACACACACACACACATATATATATATATAGAGAGAGAGCGTGAGTGAGCGTGAAAGCGAGAGAGAGAGAGTGAGAGATAGAGAGAGTGTTTTTTTATCATATTCTATAACACTCAGTAACCCCTTGCGTCTAGGTTGCTTTATTGCGTCTTAGTTGGGTGAAATGATCTATCTATCTATCTATCTATCTATCTATCTATCTATCTATCTATCTATCTATCTATCTATCTATCCCTCTCTCTCTCCCTCTCTCTCTATATATATATATATATATATATATATATATATATATATATATAATTTTTAGGTTTAATTATTTAATTGAAATGTAATTACAATTATATATATATATATATATATATATATAGCGCAGAATGAGTGCTGATGGTAATAACACAGTGCTCGATGTATAAATCTATACTAATAATAAATATACATTTGTTCCTCATCGTTTGCAGAAATATATATATATATATATATATATATATATATATATATGTATATATATATATATTAAATGGTGCAATTTAATTAAAATTATAAAGAAGTAGTCATACAAAGAATAAATCAGTCAAGTTAATGTAATTAATGGTGAATTCACTTCACTAACAGATTAAATAAAGCATTAACTTACTAACCACTTGTTGAATGACGCGATTTTTGTTTTTAAATTTTTTTAAATGGATTAGAAGTTCAGTACATTTGCTAGAACTTTCGATGAATACTTTCATCATCTTCAGGCATGGATATTATTTTTAATTTCAGGTAATTTCAGGTAACGTTCGAGACAAAAATAAATGTAATACAGGTCGAAACTTTACTGATTTATTTTTTGTATGACTATTTATATATATATATATATATATATATATATATATATATATCAGCTAAGTGACAAATTTTACAGACATTCATCCTATATTCGATATCGAGCACTTTATTGAAAGGACTGCTTGCTTTAAATGTCTTTTCTCCCAATACCAATTTTGGCTTTATACTCTCTTTGACATCGCTGCTGCCTTAGCTCCTGAAAAATTATTCTCAGTTGTGCACTTTTGCAGATATTTGTTTTTGTTTAATCGCTTTTTCACAGTATTCAATTCTGTATTATATTTTCTCAAAAAAAAATCTATCTTACATCAATATGGAACCCGCACTTTTTAACTACTCATTGAAAAATATACCAACATCAAACTTACATGACTACAAAGTCAAACTAAGAGAAAAATAGAACACTTCATAAAACCCATATGGACAATGACAATGGTATCAACAATAACAACGATACCACCAAAAAATTAACAAATTTGGACTTACATCAATAAAATGCCCACTACAACAAAACGACCTTATGACTTAACAAACATAATCAACAATAATTTCCAAAAAAGACTTGAAGAAGATCAAAAAAAGATAAACAATTCAAAAAAATTATTTATAAGCCAGATAAATCCAAGATAACCTATAAAATGGAACCCAACAATTACAATAAACTAGTCGACAAAGAAATTACTATTACAAAACCACTAATAACGAAACAGAAAGTGATTCTTTTTAATCATTTCACCCCAAGCAAGGTAGGGTGAAACTAGTACGCAGAGGGTTACAGAGAGTGAAAAATAAAAAAAAAACTGGGTATAGTGAGGATTGAGGAAAAGCTAAAAGATGAACGGGGTTCAAGTCAACAGAAGATGGCGGTTGACGTTGCATGTAAATTTTTGAAGGTTGTAGTTATCAGGGAAGCAAGTAAGCGGAAGGGAGTTTCACTGTCGGGAAGTGCGAGAAAGAAACTATTGGAGTAGAAGTGACGGTTACATTTAACCATTTTGACAGGCATAGATGCCAAACTCATAGCACGCTTAACCCTTTGAGCCCTACGTTCCGGAACAATTTTAACACTTCTGCCTGAGCTCCTGGGTCAAAATTCGTAAATGATTGGTATGTAATGTTTCCCAGTAGATATAAAAATAGTTACAAGTGTTTACCCATCGTTCAACCGGTAGCTGGGCATTAAGTCATTTTTCTCTACCACCGGTAAAGCGCTGAAAAGGTTAAATTCATGTAGTCGGGGCACCAGGGAAAAAAGCTCATGTGTATGTCTGTATGTGCGTGTGTGTGAGAGAGAAAGAGAAATAGAGAGAGAGAGAGAAGGGGGAGATATTGTGCTGATCAACGGTGCGCTAAAGACAAAATCAGATATAATTCGATAATATCCATTGGATATATATCAGGCCAATGATAATGACTACGTCAATCTATGCAAAAAGAAAATGTCTATAACATATCACCATTTATGGTAATAAGATATACACATATCTTTAATTTGAAAAAGTCTTATTCCTATTAGCTTGAATCATACATAATTTCCGTTTTTGCTTATCAACTTTAATCTTTAGAAATAAATTTACAATTAGATTTTATTCAATTATATATTCACAATTATTTATCACAACTTTTTAACACTTATCCTGTAGCTCTTCAATACCTTTTTTTAGTAAAATTCTGCAGATTTTGATGTGGAAACATTTTCGGCTAACTCTGGTAAAAGTTTTCCTCAACACGTTTTGCTGATATCAAAAAAGGTAATAATCGGTTAGTGCAAGGTCAGGTGAATATGGCAAGTGGGGTAGAATAGACCAACCAAGTTCTGGATTTTTTTCCTGTGTTATTTTTGCCTTGCGTTGTCGGGATGGATAGATATTTTTCTTTTAATCCACTGTGTACGCCGCCACTACTTTGCAACAAGTAAGGTATGTCAGTCTACTCAACATTTATTCTTAATTGTCACATATGATTAGTACTTAGCATGATACATTCGTCATTACAATTGGTTTCCAAAAGCGGAAATTAAATAACTCAATCTAATAATTATCGCCCGACATCTCTTGATAACTCCTAAGAAACAAAAGCAAAGAGCATTACCAAATACCAAAAACTAGATCAGTTGAACAGTTCTAACAGTATCAACGACAACAAAAATAGGTAGCACATGTAAGTAGAAAATAAAATAATGATATAATGAAAACGTTGACTACCATAAATAAAAATTAGAAAGGAAATTGCCATTAATACTAGAAAGAGCAAAACTAGTAAACTTGTAAACTAAAAATCTGTTTTAAAAGAGTTTATAAATTTCAATTGACGGTAATGCTGTTTGGTCAATGGATGCTGAATTTTTCTTGCATGGAAACTGATAATCGTACCATTGCCGTATTTAAGGCCTTTAATTTTCCCCCTATTCTTGAACGTGAGAACTGTGGTCCCATACACCTCAGGAGAATAGAATTTTCTTTTTTCTATTTAGGTCCATTGCCACTCTTCTATTTAGATTCATCTTCCATTCCCAAAACTGAATTTTAGCGGCAAGAGTCTCCAATATAATATCCAACGCCCTCTATAAAATCCCTTATCTCATTCACCCCGTCCAAAGTTTAATAATAATAATTTGTACTTTTTTCCGAGTCAGGCTTAAATCCTTTTTTCTACATGAAATTATAATTTTTTGATAAAAGTTAAATTATTGCATGAATTGGGTTGAGTTTATAACCAAAACGGACGATTATCCATTCCCGTTCGAAGCAGAATGGATGAATAAGATCCAGCCGTATGACATGAACGTTGGCGGATATAAGTACCTGATGAAATATCTTTCTGAAAAGGAAAAATGCCAATAAGTATTTATTATTAAAGGATCCAAAGGCAGTCGAATCAGAATTCGATGATAATTCAGTATTCTGCTACCACTTGCTTTCGACTGCAAAATTTGTGCAGGAAGAGGATCACAAAGCCTTGATATTTCTCTGACTCCTGATTGGTCAATTAATGCCAATATCATGCTTTCGTCTACGTCCGCACGGTTAAAATTAATTTACTGCCAAAATCTGTCTGTGTGTTTCGAGCCTATCACGTGACATACAACATTATAACGACATCTTCAACTCTTCCACTTTTTTCTATTTTTCTCAGAACCACAACAATGTAGTTCAGTGAAGAGCCCGCGTCTTATGGGAAGACGCTATGACACACGCATAGGCACGTACGTATGAACATTGCACATCTCTGAACTCATCTTATTCACTCCTTCAACTACAAGGATACAGAAACTTATCAACTTCTAACTGAGATTTTCTTCAGCAACAAACATGCCATCCAAGGAAATACAAGTTTCGACTCTTATGAATTTTTACCAATGAAAAATTTGACGTCACATCTTCTGGAGCTAAAAGCTTCTTAACTTAATCTCAACTTCCCAGTACACACTCACTTAATTCATCTCAACAGATGTCATTCATTTCTCTTCGGTGAACGAATTTGAGCGGCAAGAAACTTCCATATTCTTCTGCTGATTTCAACTCAAAAGTTTAAAACTAAAAATTACATTTTTAGTACTGTTGTGGTAGGATCCACCTAACTTACATAGTGGAGTACCGACCATGTAAATATGGTTGGTACCGGGAAGACGGGGGAGGAAGAAGAGATCCAATCCAGAGACTCTGCCCGACTGCGACTAAGTCAACCCATTCTACAGGAACGGTCTTCCCAAGAATATACCAAACTATCTGTAAATATTGTGTACACGTTCTTGTGTCAATACATTTTGCTTAAGTACATTTTGTGTTGTATTATTATTATTCCATGCTTTATTCAAGTTTCAACAAGTACCAAACACAACTTTTTGATATTCAAGTGAAGATTACATTTTTTATCAATCAACAAGTTTCTTTGAACTGATCTTACACCGTATTTCAGCCTACAACACCTTCATATCGAAAAACATTCTTTCCATTGAAAGTTACTATTATTTCTTGAACTGAAATCTTTTTTCTGTGAGTCCAGATAAAAATTTTTTTTCTAATAGTCTTGACTAATTCAAATAACAGTTAAAGGTAAATAAACCCTGCTATATTATTAGTTATAAATGCTACATATTGACATACACATTGCACAATTGAACAAACACTTTTGACTGCCATAAAACAATTTTTCGTGTGATAAACATCAATTTAACAATTTGCAACTCAGTTTTAATTACCTGAGTAAATTCAGTCTTCAATTTTGTATATTGTTGATATAAAAATGTTTTGTTATTTCTAGAAAGCATATTGTTGTTTTGATTTTGACAGCCTTGTGCCATGCAAATCATCTAAATGTTTGTGGAGATATTAATTTTGTTCACGCAGCCAAACTAAAAATATTCTTCTGATCAAAAATATATTCAAACAAACTAATCACTTCGCAACAATAAGTATAATTAATTTGCATTGAATCGAAAACAGACGTACCTATTATTCTCCCAAAAACCCATTTCTTAATACATGCTAAAAAAGCAAGGAAAATAAGTAAAGTGCTGAAGTAAAGAAACTAAAACCGTAAAAACGAATAAGGCTTCAAAAGACGTTTGAACATCTCATATTAGAAGTATTGTTTTAATACGCAATTCAGATGACGATGTACAGTTAGATTATGTCGGAGTTAGCTCTTCCTTAATTGTTCACTAGGGGTCGTTCTTCCTACACTATAAATACTGGTCGACTTCTTGCCTCGTTCTCTTTCCTACTATGCATTTGAGCGGACACATTTAAAAAATGTAATCTATCGTAGGAATCAGCGTTTTCGCCCACTTATGGGAAAACGCCATGAAACACACATACACGTACGTACGAACATTCACCAAAATACAAACTCTTTATGTTCACACACAAACACAAATGTTAATGCCTTTGTCACTTGTAAATTTGATGTTTAATACATATATTTATTGACATATATATATATATATATATATATATATAAAAAAAAACAAACAAGATATATATATATATATATATATATATATATATATATATATATATATATATATATCGGTCTTGTTTGTTTTCTTTACATATTCGGTTGGACTCAATTTAAATCCGCCATTTTCATGTAGTTGGACCTTCTTCTAGCAGGAAATAAACGCACGTGTTTTTAATTTAACAACACTCAAACTCACACGGTCCTCTACAATTATACATCATCGAAAAGTTATGAGAAACGTCGATTAAACAATATCATAAATTAGATAATATGCGAACAGACAAAATTTATGAAATAGACAAAAATAATACTGGGAAATTTGAGTTTATACCACAATTGCAGCAGCACATAGAGACGATTGCTTGTAGTGCATATATGTATTATTAGCTGAACCGGCTCCTTTAAAAACCCGCCATCTTTTTTTAAGTTTCTTTTCCTTTGTCTTCGCGTAGGACCACAAACCCGAACGATGAAATGTCAGTAAGATATTTTTTATTTAATAATGTAAACATTTGGACTCCAACTCTGTTGTTAACAAAAGGCTTATGCTTCCCGCAAACAGACTTTTTAAAAATTTATTTTGTGGAATTAATATTTCGTAACATTTTCAGCCAGTTTTTTATTTGCTTTCGTTTCTATGTCGTTCTTGTAGATACCTCCTTTTCACAAAAAAGACAAAGAAATCTTATATTATATAAAAAGTGATGACAAAGTTATTGTTTGTATATGGTATATGTTTTATGATATTTATTTACTTAATATGTGGAAGCACAATAAATGTTTCTGGAAATCACAAATAAAATGTACGGTTGTTGCGACAGTCTTCGTCAGTGTTTGATATTGAATCTTGAATAATGTTTTTTGCACTGGGCTAAATTTCAAATCCAGCGGACATTAATGATAATGATTTCTATTGCTTCTTCTCTATTTTACTTTCACCGGTCTGTCTCACACCGGCCATACAACTCCAATACTGGCTACCTCGGCATGTAGTAATGGTAGGTAGTGAGTGATTTTCTCGCTAAAATTCATGTATACTTGATGATATAATGGAATATGCATAGTGTTCCCCCTCACTGGAATATGATTGGATGGTGTCCGTCATAAATACCGACGGACGTGTAGGAGAGACAAAGAGTCATAGTCTGAGAGCTAAGTCTATAACGACGCCTATTGGACTACGCCATTGATCTACACTTCTTACCTGCCTTCTACGACGCGTACCAGTCGATTACTGCTACCGTATTCTACTTGGTTATAGTAGCCAAAACCACTTAGCTACTTCGTTCAAATATATCCCTTTCCGGGACATATCACTTGACTAACTACTAGTCGCTTTCGAAGACTTCTTTGAATAGTCAAGTGTCAGTTTAGCTGTAAACAATGCAGTTATTAATGAGAAGAGTTGAAATTGATGCTTGCAAGATTTCACGCACGCACGCACGCACGCACGCACACACACACACACACACACACACACACACACACACACACACACACACACATATATATATAGGCTCCTGAAAAATTTATTTCGGTTGAGCTCTCTGGCGGAGGAAGTTTGGGTTAGTGGTAGAATCTCCGACAGACGTCAATTCAGCTGGGTTTCGATCCTAGCTAGAGGCAGCCGGACGTGAGCAAATTAAAGATTTTCCAGGTCGGATCCAGACCTGAAATTTGGGATTTATAAGTTTTTATTACTGCAATTGTTTTCGGCAATTTTTTTACGTAATTTTTTTGACGAATATTTTTGTACGATAACAATTTTTATAACTTTTTATATAAATTTGGGAATAATCGACGAAACCCAACGAAAGTCACCCGTGAAATAAAAATAATTGTTTGTACGAAAAGTAAGAACCTACGTACATCAAATTGTCTTTAAATTAAGTGGCAGCAGAAGAATTATTGTTGAATTTTTAAGAGGGAAGGTAAATATTAATGCAATACTTAAATGCAGCCATCAATTTCGAGTTTTTCTGTAGTTTATTGTTGCTTATTACATTTACTCCTCCCTACCTATTACGATGAAGGCCCAATCAAGAGCACTGCGCAGAAGTTGGCTTAAATGCCGCCTGATAGAGCGGCTTTTAAGCTAATATATATATATATATATATATATATATATATATATATATATATATATATATATATATATATATAATAAATACACATATACTTACGTTTGTAGTGGAACTCAGAGTTTCATAGTTACCCAATTTGTTACCATTTGTGCCTGATGAATTGGGTAAACATGAAACTCTGGTAGGTATATGCGTATTTATCAACATATACTCTCTTGCTCTGTTTGACTATATTGAGCACTGTTTTGTTTACACCTTAAATTAAATAAATATTTATTTGCTCATCTGTATATATACGCTATCAAACGCAATTTTTCAGTTGCTAATATCTCGTTATTTAGTTTATGTTTTCACATTTATCTCCTCTCTCTCTCTCTCTCTATATATATATATATATATATATATATATATATATATAAATATAAAAGTGAACATAGAAGTCAACACTTAGAGGCGACAGTCTATTTCATGCTATACGCAATCGTCAGGCCACATATATATATATATATATATATATATATATATATAATGAAGAAATATAGTTTTAAAGTGTGCTATATTTATGGGATTAAGTGCTCAATATCAAAGATAGAACATATGTAAATATAAAAGTGAACATTGAAGTCAACACTCAGAGGCGACATGCTGTTTCATGCTAGACGCAATCGTCAGGCATGAGGATTGTGTTTAGAATGAAACATATATATGTATAAAACATATATATGTATAAAGTATCGCTCATTGAGTGTTGTTGTTAATAAATTCTGAGTTGTGCTACCGGTGGGGGATAATATATATATATATAGTGTTAAGTAAAATTTATATCATTTCGTAATCTAACTTGAGCAATTCTCGTTCAAATTTTCGCTTAATCGTGCACCACGTAGCCACTGATGGTTACAGGGTTTGTCTACGTCAAGCTGACGTAGACAAATGGGCAGAATATTGACGCGAAGAGCTTTATCTTGCCATCGTTTCTGCATCTGGTTCATTGCATTTGCTTTTGCGTTCTTGTCAAGATTTTGCCACTGCAGCAGGTGTACTATGTTTTACTTGCATTTCTTCACCAATTTGAAATTCCATTTTGAAATTGTTGACTTCCTTTATTACTGAATACAGTTTCTTATTTCTTTCATTTTCTTTGATACAAATCATCATCCAGTCTTCTGTGGTTTCCAGCTATCTTTGAAGACCAATTGTTGTGGTTTTGTAATACAGTTTTAGCTGAACTAATCCTCTTCCTCCTTTGGATCTGGGCACATGCAGACGATCAACATCAGCCTTAGAATGATGCATGCGGTGACAAATGAGAAGCCTTTTCGTTTTGACATCCATTCGCTTAATGTTAGTTATGGTCCAATAAAAGATGTTGAAACTGTATTGAACCACAGGCACAGCAAAAGTGTTTATGGCTAATATTCTGTTTTGCGAATACAACTCGATATTTAACATCAGACGCACACGACTGTAGTATTCATTTCTTACTTTCTCCTTAATTTGGGTATGATGTATTCCATCTCCTTTGTTGACTCCTAAGTATTTATAGGATTCTTCCCGTTCTAGTTCTCTAATCTTTGTGGCACAATCTAGATCTATTGAGTATGTTTCTATAATTCTTCCTCTTTTGAATGTTACTTTTGTACATTTATCTAATCCGAAATCCATACCGATGTCATCACTGAAACATTTTACAGTATTGAGGATACCCTTCAACTTAATGTCGTCTTTCGCAAAGAGTTTGATATCATCCATGTAGAATAGGAGATTAAACACTTTCTTTTTTACTTTGTATCCATAGTTATTACTGTTTAGTTCATGCAAAAGCGGGGTTAAGGATAGATGGAACAGAAGTAGCGACAGGGAGTGTCCTTGAAAGATTCCTCGTCAGATAGTCAAAGAAGTGGAAGTAGCAGTACCTTTGGTGTGATTTAGGTATAACTAGCAGCATGGCCCGGCGTTGCCCGTACTTGATTCAAAGATCGTACGACGCATACAGCAAACGCTATCACTTGACTTAAAATATTTTTGCCAAGTTGCTTGGTGGAAGAAATCGGCTGTGTTTATGTCGGCTCCGGTTAGCATCGTAGTCGGTTGGCAATATCTTTTGGTTGATGACTAAAAATTAGCTTCCGCATTTTGGCTATACACATGGGTTTCATTTGGACACCATGTGTATTTAAAGTGGTCTCCGGTTATTATTTTTAGTTAGGAGGACTTGTGTATGTTTATGTTTCATTTGTTTTACTTTTTGTGTATCATTCTCTGAAAAAAAAACAAAAAACGCTGAGTCACCGGAAGTTAACGGTATTCGTTCTGTTTTCAGACGTTTGAGTAGCCGGCAGTAACTTCTGGCCAGGTACGATACCCTCACTCGTGTTTTTCACATTGATTTCGTGCAAAAACAATTGTGTTTTTCCAATTTTACGCGCTGTCAGAACCACCGCCGGGTAATTTTACGTAGTCCTGTGGACTTTTGTTGAAATCGGTTGAAAAATGTAGGAAATACGATCCCATATATAAGCGAACAGACACACACACACACACACACACACACACACACACAATCTGCGTTTTATAATAAGTAAGATGTGGTTTTCCACAGTTTCATGCTATATTAAAGAATTATTATTAGTAGTAGTATTATTCCTGAGAAGCAAAAGAGAAAACAGAAATAATTCGAGGTGTTCAAAATTATTGGTATCTGCAGAAGTTTCGATGATTAACAATCAATAGTTTATGTTGTTCAACCTTAATTGTTTTTACTAATGTTCATCCAATACAAGACCCAAGAGCCACTCAAAGTAAAGGGTTTCTGCGTGGAGTTTTATTAACGTACAAACGTTAGGTGTATAGAACTGAAGTAGACTTCAGATAATATGATAAAAAGAAATATTTCATGCAAATAGACTTTTGCAGCACATTTTTTTTGTTATCATTGGAGTGAAAGAGAATAAGAAGACTTTAAAAGGAACCGGAAGCCCAATCTTAAACAGGAAACAAGTGATAAACCTGTACTGCTATTAAAAAGACCGGGGAGGAGTGTGAATCGGGCAATAGGCGAATCTATCTACGCCTATTACTTTTTTCATTTGTGATGATCGTTTTAAATCAGGTTCTGATCTAAATCAGAAGCAACTTTGGTCCTTTCTTTAATCACGCATTGTTCTAAATGCTTAAAATGTCTTCTTGCCTTACCTCTTTTCTATCGCTTTCGTCATAAATTTCCAGTAGGAGTTAAGTCAGGACTTTAATCCGACTATAAAGGACCACCGCCTTTTTCTTTCAGCTGTTTGGAATGAAAAGTGAGGTGTGCTTGCAATTATCGTCTTACATGAAAATTCAACAGCAAACCAATCTAATTTGTTTGGCCAATAATTTCTGGTTTTCATTCCAAATTCCTCTTTTTATTTTTCACTATCGGTTCAATTTTGAACTAGTTTCTCAGTGCTGTTAGCAACAAAAACAAAGACACAGCATTGTGCACTTTCACTGTACTTAACGAGAGATATGTAATATTTTTCGGGTTGTAACCCTGCCTCTTTCCCCCTCTCCCACCTCCTACACGAATGCCTTATCACTGAGACCGAATAACTAGATTTTTGTCTCGTCAGACCTCGGTATAGTGTGCGATAAACATTTAAACTATCAAGAATTTTCTCGCAAGATTCGAACGGGCATTTAGGCCATGCTTCATCAATAATGGCGTTCTTCGAAGAAGCTACGCTTTCAAGACACCTCTACTGACAGCTTGCGTAAATGTTGATTGTTAAGTACCGGAATCCTGTTGCTGCCATCGCTCTGATTCCCTTGGTTTCTTTTGCTTAGCTGCATGTCAACTTCTATGGGTTATTTAGTGCCAAAATCTAAATATTTTAAAAAATTTTATGGCTTCAACTACATATAAAATGTATTGTTTTTAATTTTGCTATAAATATGTAATGTTGGTCATTTTTTTATATAAAAATGTATTACTGGTACTTTTAGTATAAAAATGTATTTTTATACTTTCATAGTATTTTGTTTTGTTTGGGAGATCACTATTTGCACATAGCTTGGGCCATGGTTGTTACCACCACGGGTCAGGGTAGACCTGGGTATAACAAGAGATGATTCCATGCTCTTGAAAATCTTCAATTTTCCGATCAGACGCCTTGCTGCCAAATGTAGCTTATCGTCATACCAGGATCATCGCTTTGATTATCATTTTATTATTTTTGTTCACTTACCAATTCATCTCGCTATGACAATTTCTCTTGCCATGTTCTCTTTTCTTCATCAACAAATTATTATCCCAATATTTTAAGAGGCGTTCCCGAACAGTTGTTTTTGGGACATTTAAAAAGTCTAAACCAGGGTCAATATAACGCCTATTTTTCGAAACAACTCTATAATGTATCTTAAATCTGAGTTCATGTTACTTCTATTATTTAAAATAACTTTAGGATGTAGCCTACACCGAGTAATATGTAACGTGTATTTTTCGAAATAAAATGTCAAAAGCCTAAGTCATAAAGAATTTAACTTATATTATTCGAAACATCACCTTATGATGTAAACTAAATCTGTTACGATGTAACTTCTGTTGTTCACAGCGTCACTTTATGATGCACACTAAATCTTTTACGATGTAACAACTATTATTTTAAACATCACCTTATGATACCGATTAAATCGGGTATGATGTAACTTGTTAATCAAAACATAACTTCATGGTGTAACTTAAATTGTCTTTTTCTGGGCAATTTATAAAATGCTTTCGCAGATGCCAATAATGTTGAATCGCACTTGGAAATCGTATCGTTTTTTTTGTTACCACGTAAAACTGTTATGTTCTAGTTATAATTGTGACATAAAACTTTCTTCGGAAATATCGAAGTTCACGAGAAATTTAATAAAATCTCGATTTTAAATATGACGACAATAATTTACATTTTTGATACTTAAAATCGGTTTCTACTGCGTTTTCAGTTTCTTTTTTATTTAAATACCATACCCCTTCATGACGTTGGGGATCATGGTTCTCCAAAGATTCCTCTTTTTTATTATCTGTGAATTACCATGATTTCTTGGGGGAGATAGTAGAGTGGTTTCCTGTTGACTTCTCCACGGTTTTGAATTCAGTCCTTCTCTTAAACTGATTTCCACACACGGCTTGGGACCCAGTTTATCCTGTTATTTAACCCCTAACTTGGAGGAGAAGATATAAATTCATGCCTGAGCTTGTGCGCTGCTCATCTATCTCACTTTTCGCGCTGAAAACTGTTACGCTACCCACATACTAGTAACTTTTATATACAATATATCTGCCTAAGTCTGTATGTGCGTGTATACACTGGTGAGGGCCAAGAGTAAGAAGGTTATGTTACGTCAATTCCCCACCCCCATCCACCGAAAAAATATATTGCTGGTTTGACTACATTTTCTGTTTATCTCATACAAATTTTAATCCTGCTTACATCAATCTGTAACTGTTACCAGTCAGACGTAGAGCTTCTTTTTCTGCCTCTATGTGCCGTGCCTCTTTAGGATATGAGTGATCATGGCACTCCACATCTTCCTATCCTTTATAGCTCTTAGCAAGATTTGTTTTTCAACATTCCTCCCAATCCCAGTTCTGCCATCCATTTAAACAATCTTGTTAGGTTACTCGTTGTTTCTCTCATCTTTACTTCAATATGTGAGTGCCAAATTCTCCAAGCTCTCTTTCTTCATTATGCGTCCTAGAAATTCAATTGTCTATTTCTGATTCAATAAATATAAGCGTCCTTTTTGTTTTCATTTTCCTTAAAACTTCCACGTTACTCACATGTTCAGTCCATGGTATTTTCAGCAGAAACATATTCCTGTTGTCTCAAGTCTCTTCATCTGTGATGTGATTGTTCAGCATTCACTGCTACATAGAAGGACTGATATTGCGTAATAATTCAGCGCTTTTTTTTCTTTTTTTACTAACGAAATTTTCTTGTTTCTTAATACTTTGTTTAACTTTTGAAAGACATTTTTGTTATCCCAATTCACCTTCGGATTTCGGTGTCACATTTTCCGTCCGCTTCTAAAACAGATTCCCAGATATTTAAATTTTCGTACTTGTTTGATTTTTGGCATCTCCACTTCGTAGTCCGCATCTTGGGATGTTGCTTTTACTAACAACCATGCATTCTGTCTTCTTACAATTGATACTTAGTCCTTTCTTCTCGCTTTCCTTTATTACCTACTGTACGTAGTCCTGAAGTTTCCTTTCTATATCTGCTATCAACATTGTGTCATCTGTATTATGTTGCTAAGTCGAACATAGAGCTTTTCTCTTCCTTTACTTCTAATTAATGCTTTATTATATTCCTAAAAGTTTCCTATTTAGTTTGTTTCTTTTTTCGGTTTTGTTGACATTTATTTAAGTCATTGTTTATTTTATTGTATACTCACGTTTCTCGGTCATTCGGCTATTCATCTAAAACGTTGTTTCTAATTTCTCTCAACTCCTCTTTCTATTAATATTTAAACATTGAACGAAGCAATACGATATGCAATCACGCTACCAATGGTTTGAAAGATCAGTACGTTAAAAATTGAACTACAATGAGTACCGCTTCAAATAGATTCGTATTTTTTCCTCATTCATTTAATCCAAAAGCACAATTTAAAAATTCCCTGGGACATTACACTTATTCTTGTGATTTAGCGTTTCCAGGTTCTAGACTTTTACATTCTAAGCCTCAATTGAATAAAAAAGAAAGAAAGAAAAAAAAAAACAGTATTACTTCCCGTATATACTCGAATATAGGGCGAGTTTTTATAATCAGTTTTTTTACGAAAAAAAAAAAAAAAGGGACCGCACTATACAGAGGTAATTTTTTGAAGAGGTTAAAAATTAGGCTTGAACTTGAAAAATAAAAGTACGGTATCTAAATCTTCATAGATACTTGACGGTAAGTGTTTTTTCTCACCATTTTGGGGTAGCTTTGTACAAAAAAGAATAAAGACCATTTATTTGGTATAAAATATCTTCAGGATTGTTGTGGAGTGATTTCACAGTGGAGGCTTGTATTTGTACTAAGTCGGTCCTAAAATAGGTTTGACGTACAAAACGTTAGGAACTTGATATAATAGGTATAACGCAGTAATCTAGTTGTGGTCGCTGATACTTCAGTATTCGACTAACTGTCGTCCGATATCGACTGACTCACCGACTCACTCACTGACTCGTTACTCTTACTACTCTTACTTATTATAGGTGGGAGAGTCTATTAACTATAGAATAGGTGTGTTCCACTATAACAAGGATGATGCCTAGTACTGTGATATGTGACTACAGGAGGCCTATTAGTATTGCTCAGAAGCTAGGGTCACATTATACATGATCAGGTATTTCACAAAAAGATTCAGGGGTTTCACTATACATGAAATAGGATTATACACGAGTATATACAGTACATTCGAGGCACGGTGGAGTAATGGATAGCGGCTAAGATTGAGGAATCTGAGAGCCGAGTTCGAATTCCAGTCGAATCCATTACATTCACTTACGTGGGAAAGGTATGAATCCCCTTCTTCTCCCCCCCCCAACTATGGGTAAACTTGGATGGCAACTGGTCTACCGCAGAAAGAAATGGCAACCTACTGCGGGAAAAAATCTGCCTCGTCAGTGATGTATCGAAAGATACGTGATCGCCTAAGCATGTATCACGCATGGTACATAACTGACTGATACACAGTATGGATAGCTGGCCACTCATATCCGAAGATTCCCATCTATTAGAGCGGCTAGCTAATCCCCACTGCAGACTCCTGCTCAGGCACATTAATCTTTGTTCAACACCCACAGAACCCACCTCTGGTTTATACTGCAACTATGCTGAGTGAATCTCAGTTACAGTTTTTGAGAGAGATCGCGTTATCTAGCGTGATCAACAGTCTGAACAAGCCAGCATGCTTCAAACCCTCGGCCACGATGACTGATGACTTCGTGTTAGCGCAACCATTGACGTCTCCCAAAGGGTTCAATCTATCCAATTTCACTGACAAGTGGCATGGTTTTCAGGCACTTTCTAAAGATGCCGCACGCTGAGACCAATAACATCAAGAAGTAACCTTCCTGACAAATCGAACGTACTGAGATTCGAACCTGGGTTCTAATCACTCGGCCAGGTGACCATTATATACGGTATATTAGTAATGTAAAAATGGAAAAACTAATTTCCTCATTCAGAGTCAGACATGTTTCTCGATTATCTTTCTTATTATTTCAATCTGAAAGATTGGAATAATTAAAAAGTTAATTGAGAAAGATTTCCAAGTGTGAATGAAGTGAGAGAGAGAGAGAGAGAGAGAGAGAGAGAGAGAGAGAGAGAGAGAGAGAGATAACAAAAGAGAGAGAGAGAGAGAGAAGGAAGAAGAGAGAGATTTACTGACCAACAAAAAGAAAAATAATTTAATAATTCAGTTTCCCTTATGTAAAGGAAAAGCAATTTACAAGCTGAGCAGAAAGAGGGGGATTTGCTAAAAGAAATAACAGAGAGATATTTACAGGTGTGAGAGAAAGGAAAGTGATATGGTAAGATAAATAAGGGAGAGACAGTTAAAGGTATAAAAGAAGGAGAGTGATTTCGTAAGATAAATAAGAGAGACATTTATAGGCGTAAAAGGAAGGAGAGTGATATGTTAAGATAAATAAGGGAAAAGCATTTACAGACGTTTGAGACAAGAGAGAGATATAGTAAGAGAAATAAGGGAAAGACATTTACTGTCGTGAAAGAATGGCGAGTGATATTGTATGAGAAATAGCGGAGAGATATTTACAGGTATGAGAGAAAGGAAAGATATATGGTAAGAGAAAAAAGAGAGAGATATTTACAGGTGTGAGAGAAAGGAGAGAGATATGGTAAGAGAAATAAGCGAATGGTATTTACAGGTGTTTAGATAAAGTACAGTAATACAGTAAAAGAAACGAGTTATTTACATGCAGAGTGGAAACATTTATTAGCTGTAAATATTTCTCCCTTATCTTTCTTATGAAATCGATCATTTTCTCCTAGCTTGCAAATATATCTTCCTTATCATTCTTATTACATCATAGCTCTTTCTTCTCACTTGTAAATTCCCCCTCCTTATTTCTCTTACAATATCACCTTTCTGTCTCTCGTCATTTCTCTTTCAATTCTCATACCATATCATTCTCTTTTCTCTCACAACTCTTTCACTTTTGTCTCTCTGTTGCCATATCATCCTCCTTCCTTTCTTTTCCAATATTGTTATCTCCCTCTCAGATCTGTAAACCTCTCTTAACTTACACCTATTGCTGTTGCTTATATCTATCTATCTATAAATATATATATATATATATATATATATATAAAGAGAGGGAGAGAGAGAGAGAGAGAGAGAGAGAGAGAGAGAGAAAGAGAGGACTCGTACGTGTTTCTGTTACTTAGCCTCTTTTTCTTCTTTTTGTTCATTTGTTTCTCCGTACTCGTCTATATATCATATAAAGATTAATTTTCTTTTTTCCCTTTCTTTCTCTTTCTCCCATATCAATACTTTTCGTCCTCTCTTCTTATTTTCCTCTCACTCCCACCTATCCTCTTCCTTCTCAGCCCAGTCACATACAAAGTCAGTCGTCATAACTATCAGCACTACGACGTCGCTAGTAGCTGTAGAATCTCAAGCTCTGAGGTGATTCAGGTATCTTAAGGTTTGATTTCAATTCGCCTGCTGCGTAAGGCTCTTCCTTGAAAAAAAAAAAAAAAAAGGAAGGCTCAAAAGACATTGATGTCTTCTCTGCAGCCACTGTTTTGCATCCGGCTATATTCCTCCTGTTGCCATCGACTCGAGCTGCTAATTCAGTTACTAAAACCTCGCTCCCTGCCATCATCCTCTTTAAATGTAGGGAGGGAGAGAAAAGAGGAGGAGTCGATTGAAAGTGTGCGGGAAAACATGTTGGCAATATAATGCCATATATGGAAGACAACGGATTTTTTAAAAAATTCTTTTCTCTCTCTCTCTTTTCTTCCTTTTGATTTTGAACGTCTGCATAAATGGAATTGTAAGCGTAGATTTTTTATATTCAGTGATTTTTTGTGTACGTTTTATTTGTACGGGCGTGAGTAAATTAAAGAAAAAAAGAAAGAAAGGTTGATGCATTATTTATATATATATATTTTTTTTACGCATTTCCCTTACTCTTCGGCTTTTCCCCATTCATTAATCTTTATGGTAATTTATGAATGTGAATGGAGGGAAAAAAAGGAAGTTAAAACGGGAAAGATGTTTGCAGATGATGAATCATTCCTAAGCTCCCGTAGAAATTCAAAGGTTCTAATTGATGCAAGAATAATGATAATAATAAAGCTTTTTTTCTTTCACTGAATGTAAGCGTATATATATGCCTTATAGTTGTCATTTTTGCTCAATTGTATATTTAGTTATGTGTGTGTGTGTGTGTTTTTTTTTTCTGGATTGGAAGAACGGAGTACTGTAATGGTTACAATAACGGGATCGGCAAACCGATTTCGAATTTAGCCTAGAGCTGGAGCGTATCTATGCTTACTTCATATAAATGCACTTGCATGAGGCATAAATCCACCTCTGTCTTGTTGCTTGACAAAATAAATCACCAATGAGTGATTTGGCCATTTTGATTTCTAAGTCATTCCTTTCTTTATGACGGGGCAATCGAATAGACAAATCACTCTTCCGTAAGTATTTTATCTGCGTAGAGTAACGGCTGCAGAGTTAAATTATTTCAAGGAAATAGGTAGGGGTTCGAAAAAGATCCCCGGAAACAAGTGTCAGATAACTGGAAGTAGCCAAGCGATCAACAACTGGTTCGATCCTGCTACCTGACGAATAAATTGAGAGAGAGAGAGAGAGAGAGAGAGAGAGAGAGAGAGAGAGAGAGAGATCAGTTGGAGTATTTTCCAATGAAACGCAATTTAAAATCTTACGTTCCTGACTTGAACATAATTGGGTGTAGCCGATAGGGGAAAAATAGCTAGCGATATGTTCAAATTTGGGCAGTTTATTAAGTAAAAAATATCTATGACTGTGAAAACAGTGAAACATCTTACGAGGTGATGTAATGGATGAGAAAACTGAGAATGGATTTCGAATTCGAGTCAAGTTCATTACATTACTTACGCGCAAATAGCTTTGGGAAAGTATGATTCCATCTCTTCCCCCGATCTATGGGTTAAATAGTAGGTCTTGTATCTGGAAAAATCATTGTTATTCTAAAAAATGTTAATGCAATATTTTCTCGCAGAAAAGAATTATTAATGTAGTCCAATATATGTTTCGGCTTTAAATAACCCACAAAGAGTTGATAAGCCGTAAAAACAAATCAATCAATAGTAGGACCCAATAGAAAATATAGAAGAAGTCTTGAACCGGTCATTTATGCAAGGAAGAAACTGTCAAAGAGTACAATTCATACTAAAAAAACGAACATTTGGGTTACGACTCTCAATCAAATCTGAAATTGTGATAATATACTTTTAATAACGAATTAAGCTGAAAGTTCATTGTTATTTCATTGTCATTATGTCGTGTTCACTTTTGTCTTTCTTCAGTCCGCCTCGGTAACATGTCAACTATTCTCCGTTACAATTCATCCTTTGTGTAACAGTGTGTGTGACAGTGAGCAGAAAAATACACAAGCAAGTCTACAATGGTAAATGTTTTATCTTGGTTTCAAATACCGTATTTCACAGAGAGCACGCTATGTGGCTAACCTATAGGGATATAAAAAAAATTAAAAGGAACATTTTCCTATTATCTAAACTCCATTTTATTCTTTTTTTTTTAATAATTTCACCCAAAGCAAGGCAATAAAGCCACAAAGACGCAAAGGGTTGCACAGTGTTAAAGAATATGAAAAAAAACAACACTATTATGGAGAGAGGACAATAAAGGAACGAGAATAAAGAAGACAGAAAATAACGATTGACAATGCATTTAAATTTTTGAAAATCAAAGTTGACTGGGAAGTTAGAAGTTGGAAGAGAGTTCTGCAAGTGAGAAGTGCGAGAGAAGAAACTATTAGCATAGAACTTACAGTTACATCTAGCCATTTCGACTGTAAAATGATTAGACATTGCTGTCAATCTAGTAATGCACTTACGTCCATAAAGTCTAGGTACCATTTAAGAAAGTTCATCAATTACCATGAAACTATTTATAGAAAAGACACAGGGAAGCTACGTTACGGTGGCGTGAAAGGGACTGAAGCCGAGATGGAAGGTCATAGCCAATAACATTGCAGATTCTTCTTTGTATTTTATTAAGAATCTTTAAATACACAGCAGAAGCATCAGACCAGATGTGGCAGCAATATTCAAAGCATGGACGAGAATAGTAGACTTAAGAATAAGGCGATAAAAATTGTATCACACGACATAGTGAACCAACTTTCCTATCAGCAGACCTAGCAATTGATTCAATATAATATTTCCCCTATATCTTAGCGGAAAACGTTAGCTCGAGAAGGCGCAATAAATCACTCTGCTAGAGGTTAACATCAGCAATATTGATGGCAACAAAAAGAGAGCAGTTTCATTTTGGGGGCGTTAACATTAACAAGCCATTACTTGCCTCCTATTAACTACAGATTACAGGTCACTTTTTAGATCAGCTACCAATCTGACCGTATTAAACCGATCAAACTTACTATTAAGACAGGAGTAAATAGTTGTGTCATTAGTATAGATACCCAGTTGAGAACTGGTGACATCAGGAAGGTCGTTGATGAAAATTAGGAACAACGTAGATCCAAGGATAGAGTCATAGTGGACACTTGCATTAATGCAAAAAGATCTAGAAGAGTGGCCATTCCAGATAACCTTTATTTGTCCATTTGATAAGAAAGACTGAATCAGTTGTAAATTCGTCCATAAATATCATAACTTTACAATTTGTAAAGAAGAACAGTATGACAAACCCGTTCAAATGTCTTTGAGATAAGCAAAGCAACAGCTTGAGCTTCACCATTATAGACACTTTCAACAATAATCGTTAATACATCAGCAGTTGATCTAGAGAAGCATTGAAAGAAAACCCTGTAAAGTGAGATGCTTAACCCATTCAGAGTTGATTGGAGCATCTAGTACTTTTCCAAAAAGAGGTAGAAGCTAGTGGAAGGCTCAGACGGTTCACGTGTTCTTAAATACTGGAACTACAAAGAGGATTTCCAACAAACAAGAAAGCAAAAAGCCAGAAGACATTTATTGTAGAGTTTAGAGATCAGTTCAATAGCACATTCCTTAAAGGACTTTTGCGGGGGTACAATCAAGTCCACATGTTTTGTGGAGATCCAGTTTAGAGATGATTGTAGAAACCATGGACGGAGTTATATGCATATCACTCAATAGAGAGTCATTTCCAAGTGGATATTTGTAATGTTGCACATGGATAGGTATCCCTGCATGTATTTCTGGTGGACAATCCTGAGCTTAGATTATGTTTTAATCTTAGGCCCCTTCTGGTTAGTTTTATTGCCATAGTCGATAGATAGTGATAATTATTTTGGCTTTTTTCTTTTTAAAACAAAATCTTCTTATGACAGATGCAACGAAAAGAAATGCGAGTAAACAAAAAAAAATCTCATACCCACCCCAAACTTTCTTTCTTTCTCCAATATTCTTGGTATTCGTACCAATTTCGGTAGTGTAGCATCTTTTCGCTTGAAACGTTCTCCAGATATCTTCACAGTTTGCGAAACTAATTTAAATTCTTTTTATCGCTATCAATGAATTCTCTCTTCTATGCTAACTTCCTTTTTGTCGAAAAAATTCTAGGATACATATGCATGGCCTTGGTGTTTACATCCGGGGAAATCTTCCAATTGCAAATTGTCTTTTTTTTTTCTTTTTTTTTTTAAGCATTACGCCCCGAGCAAGGCGTGAAGCCACTAGGATGCAGGGGGTTGCAGAAGATTTGGAGCAAGAGCAGATAGGAGTGATAGAAGAAAGGATGAGGTGAGGGATAGTGGATAGATCAAGGTAACTGGAGATGTCGATTGACATTACATTTGAATAGTTGAAGATTATAGCTCTCAGGGAAACAGTAATTGGGAAGGGTGTTCCACAGGCGAGAGGTGCGAGGTATGAAGCTATTGGAGTAGAAGAGACGGCTACATTTAAAAGTTTCTACAGTGTAAGGGTGGGAGCAGGATGCCAGCCTCGTAGGGCGCTTGAATTCATGGAGTCTGGGAACCAGTGATGAAAATAAGGAATAGAGTGGGGCCAATCCGTTGAGAACGACCTTCAATTCACGGTTTGACAGGAATGATTGTATTAGGTCAAACAATCGATCTGTAATACCATAACCCTGGAGCTTACGAAGAAGGCCGGCATGCCAAACCCTATCAAACGCTTTGGAGATGTCTAGGGCCACGGCACGAGCCTCACCGTTATTTTGAAGGGCTTGGTAGGCGGTTTCAGTGATAGCGGTAAGCACATCAGCTGTAGATCGGGCGTAGCGGAAACCATATTGCTTGTCTGAGAGCAGATCATGGGATGTAAGGTAGTTAACCACTTCGGCATTGATTAGGGCTTCGAAGACTTTGCCGAAGAGGGCTAGGAGACTAATTGGACGGTAATTAGAGGGGTCAGATGGGTCTCCAGAGTTCTTAAAGACAGGAACAATGGATGAGGACTTCCAGCAGTCAGGAAAACAGGATTCTGATGAATCTTTCATGTATTTTCGATTTCGTTATTGCATACTCTTTTTCCTCTATCCTTTTTCTCAAGATTATAACATATTAGACAAAATTTCTGACGATATAGAAATGCCTCTCTCTTTCTCCCCTCTTTCTCTCTATCTATCTGTCTGTCTCTCTCTCTACACACACACACACACACATATATATATATATATATATATATATATATATATATATATATAGATAGATGCATTCATCTGCGAATAGTTTTGTGCTTGGTGATTTTAATGCTCATCACGTCAATTGGTTTAAACATGTTACTGATGTTGCCGGTATTCAAACAATTTTCCGCTGCTCAAGTCTCATGGTCAAATAGTGGATTTCCCTACTCGTTTCCCTAATAAATCTGATCAACATTCTTCTTTATATGATTTGTCCCTTACCTCCTCTCCTAGTTCTTTTTGACCATCACAGCTCTGTACTCTTGGCAATTCGGATCACGTTGTAATATCTGTTGATGTATTTTTTGAGTCGTCTATTAGATGCACTGATTAAGGTTTTAATTCTTAATAAATTACTTTTTTTCGGTTATAAAAACAATTATGCTTTTCTAGTGCTGAGTTGTCTCGGTCCTGAGTTGTCCAAGCGCTTACACGAATGAATAGTCGCAGCTACTAATCAGTCAAATCACTAAAAAGTTAAAACAGTTAAAACATTATAGTCATGGTAGAGAGAACCGGTAAAACATATCCTAAACAGGAAAGGGATAAATCTCAACTCTAGTTCAATAAATATGGAAGGAGTACTGATTCTTAGATGAAGCAATTTCACCGTTATTATTTTATGAGTATTTTACTCCATCTTTTTATTGTATTTTACTCCATCTTATTATTATTATAGCTTTTCATCTCAACACACCTTTATTACTAGTTTTACTCCCTCTTAGTATTGTTGTTTTTATCACAACACTCTGGATCAATACACTCTTCATTATAACTATTATTTTCTTACTAGTTTTACTCTGTCTTATTATTGTTACTTTTTATCACAGCATACTGGGTCGATATACTTTTCATTATTACAATTATGTTATTACTATTTTCACTCCAACTTATTGTTGCTTTTTATCTCAACACCGAGTCGATACAATCTTTATAATTACTATTATTTTATCACGAGGTTTAATTCATTTTATTATTGTAGATTTTTTTCACAACAATATAGGTTTATATACTCGCTGCCTGTTTGGGCAAGCTGATTGAAAAAAAAAAAGGAAGAATAAAAGATTTAACATTGTAAATCTGTGGAGCCGTCATTCATGGACGTCGCCTTAACCACTTTAGTCACAGAAGCCACAATAATTAAGCGCAGCACAAGTTATAACCATTCTACAACAGTCCCCCCTCTCCAATTATCTGCCCAAACTTTGATTTATTCGCTTGTAGAGGGATGTGTGTGCAGGTAGCGTAACAGCTATCGACACAGAGAGAAATTGGGGAGCTAAGTTTAAATCCCAATTTCATTCATTTAAGAAAGGCATGAATCCATATCTTCTCTCTTCCAGCTATGGTATAAATAGCAGTGAAGGATTGGCTCTCTAGTTTTGGATATAAGCCAATTCTAGGAGAAGGACTACTATGAATTCAAAACCGCGAGGAAAGCAGTAGAAAACCACCCCCCTATCTTTACCAAGAAGTCATGGTAACTACGACTTCTGTTTAAGGACTTTAATAAAGAAAGGGAATCTGAGGAGGGTCATGAACGCCTACGTTCTCAAGTGATGTGTCATTTAAAAGAAGAGTAGAGTCATTTATTTGGAAAAGTATTTTTTTGTTGGAAGCACTTTTATTGTTATTCTGTTACTGGTTTCATTCCAAATTATGTTTTCTTTTTATGGAATTACTCCTATATGGCAGTAAATGATTGACAATTTCGTCACAGATGAAGAAGTGACTTGAAATGTGGTTCTACAGAAGGATACTGAGAATACCATGGACTGAACATGTGAGCAACGACAAAGTTCTAGAAACGATGGCAACAAAAGGACTCTTATGCTTAACATTTGGAAGAGACAGTTGACATTTCTGGGGCTCGTAATGAGGAAAGAGAGCTTGGAAAATTTGATACTCACAGGACAGATTTATGGTAAAAGGGACAGAGGAAAGCAACACACAAACTACTCGGCGAACTTGAGCGAATGGATGGCGGAGCAGGTTTTGGAAGAGATGGCAAAAAGACAAACTGTATTAAGAGTTATAAAAAACAGGAAATTATAGAGAGCAAAGGTCAATAGAAGAAGAAGAAGAAGAAGAAGAAGAAGAAGAAGAAGAGATTGATAAAATATTCCACCATTGCATTAAATTAAAAAAAAATCACATTTAAAAAAAAGCAGTGATCAGAAAATATAAACATAATTTTTAAAAAATTTAGAACTTGAATAAAAAAAAAAAATTGTCACAATCCTAACTGCAAATGTCGCACGACGACCAAAGCAAAAGGTATTTCAGTCATATGCGTAAGCTATAAGTATAATGGCAAAAAATCTACAAGATGACAATTCAACATGCCGGAGGACGTGAAGAAAGCTGTGGTAGCAGAAGGAAAATTACATGGGAGTCTGAGAACTATTGCATGAATGCAAATAGCGTAACATCGGAAATCAAAAAGCACGAGACTTGAACTTGCATCGTACACCATGGGAGCATCTTTCAAGGACGTCCCTTTAACCATGTCAGACACGGTGGTGTCAGTTATTACGTAAGTTAACAATCTGTAGTCACTCTGCCGCGTCTTCTTCTCTGTTTTTAATTTTGTATGCCATCTTTGCTTTATTTCTTTGTAATAGTACAGTTTTTTTATTTAAAGATAAAATGATATAAAACTGGAAATAAACAAAAACTAGTAAAAATGCAATTAATTGCTCGTATTTTTCCAAGAATTGAGATGATAGCGACTTAGGAAAATTATAGACATTACCATTTAGCATCTGTTTAAAATAATAACATCTCACCTATATTACCTTGTGATACACCTGGCTGTATTTAGTTACGCTCTTAATTTCTCAATTAGTAGCATTTATTATGGAATCTATTGATATATAAAATTCCGTGACTTCCGTTAGTCCGTCACACCCTCTAAAACAGCCATACATTGATCGATCGAAACCAAATTTTGGGGAGAAGTGCAAACAGGTAAGTGGGTACAAAGTGCAGTTGGTTTTACAAGGGTACGCAGCTTAGTACAATAATTTCTCATTAATTTTCTTGGAAAAATTAAAATTTTATTATTTAACATACAAAATATTCCCATTATTTTAAAAACAATTTAATGATTAAAATACCAAATACTTCTATAATAATAAAGCGCAATGTACGTGTGTGCGTCCGTCTTGTTTTTCGATCTCGGCGAATCATAAACAACCTGAAGTAATAGGTGTGTCAAGAAATGGTATCGACCTTCGCTATAAAACGAGGCATGAATGAGGAAAGATTTTAAATTCTACACGTTAATGAGTTTGGATGTCGAAAACAAGCAGTTAAAGACTTCATCTTCTCTTCTATCCCCTTCCTTCAATTTAGTACACTTAAATTACGCCACATGGTGTCAGGAAGAACTTACGCCACAGTATCCGAAAGAAAAAAAAAACCGTTACCATGAAAAAATGCATTGGAATATACAAGTGGACTAAAAAAAATTAAAATTGCAAGAAATTGTAAATAAAGTCATTTGTTTTTTCAAAAAAAAAATTTCTTTGCATTTAAACTACGAACAGTTTATAAAGTAAAAAAAAAAACTTATTTGTTCTCTTTGATAAAAAAAAAAAAAGATGTTTAGTACAATTGACGTTTTGTCCATTGCACAAATTTCTGAACAAGGTTACGTTAACCAAATGTTCGAACTCCTGCAAAAATGGTTTTATTAGGGAATTTGGCAACTAGCTGGAAAAGGTTTATTCGAAATTATTCAAAAGCTAGTCGACTCAAAGAACCTGATAGTACATACCAACCATCTGTCTTTTTGTCAATAATAGAAAACGCATACAACATTTACGGGTGATTTAAATTCGATAATGAAGAGAAAGAAATTTTGAAAATAGTAGTAACGAAATTCAATGAAATTTTTTGTTGGAGAAACCCATGAAGCGTACGAAGCTTACAAATTTCATATTCGAAAGCAAGAAGCTTCAAAGAACATAGAGGCATATCTTGCTACGCTTTGGCAGTTAGCAAAGGGATACAATTTTGGGGAAGTGCAAAACAGGCTAATTCGAGACCAAATAGTTCTAGGAATTAAAGATGATACAGCCAGGGAAAAGATTTTAAAGGATAAAAGGCCTATCCTAGACAAATGTATAGATACAAGCAAAGCCTATGAAACTTCCAATCAACAAACTCAAAATATTTCTATAGGCACAAATGCAACATAAGCAATCGTTAACAGTGTAATACCAAAGAAATATGAAAAGAAGCCTCAAAATACAGTACGCAAAAGAAGTACAAATAAATGTATACGCTGTGGCAACATTTCATCTTACACTCTAAACGACTGTCCAGCCAAAAATGCAATTTGCCAAAAGTGTTCACGAAAAAGACATCATGCAAAAAAAAAAAAAAAAAACGTGTAGGACTGGCAGGTTTAAAATTCGATAAATGAGGGAGATAGAATCATACTACGTCCTTGGGTCTATTACTACTAACAATAGAATTAACGCGGTCACGGAAGAAACCTGGCAAGCTCAGGTTAATTATTACAAAGCTATGTAGTAAAGCAATTCATTTCAAATTGGATAGTGGTAACGGTAGTCACCAGTAGTTATTTTAGAAAAAAACTCGCCAATTATTAAAAAAATATAACAAACAACTGTATAGACGAGGTTACCACCAAATAAGTTATCGGCCGTGTAGAGGCTTTATTAGAAATCCTAAAAACAAAGTCTAAACAGGATTTGTTTGTTATTGAAAATTTGAGGGAACCATTATTGGAGGCACCAGCAATAAAAGCTCTTAACCTACTGAGGAGGGGAAATTCTATAAAAAGTGAAGACCACAAATATAGAAAAGATAGGTACCTCCACGAAATCGCTAAAAAAATAGCATAGCTTGATGAAAAAGACGCCAACCTTGCCGAAAACAAAATTTTATTGTCTAAATGCTTATGTTATTATTTAGAGGAAAGACCAAAGTTTTTTTTAATTATTTTAAAAAAATTTTCCTTCTTTTTTAGAAAATTCTAAATTTTGATTAAAAAACCTTGTTTCTATTTGTATCAGCGGAACTAGTAAATAACATAGACAATTTTAGCACGTTTTTTTGGTATGACACACATTAATTTGAAAATCGTGCAAAAATAGAAATAATTATCGGATGTTAATGAAACTTTCAGGAACTATTCACAGATGATCGAAATTATTATAAATATGTTTTTTTTTATGAAAGTCATGGTAGAAATATTTTTTAAAATATTTATAACCCCCCCATAACTAATTTTATGAAAACGCTAGAAATTCGATCGCATCGGTTTTAGTGATTACAATAATTAAAAGCACAGGGCTTTGAGGAATGCAAATCATGTTTTTTTTGTTTTTAATTGGATACCCAGTACCTGAAAATCAGCTCTGAATTGTAACATACAAAACTCAATAAAACAAAGATATTATTTAATTTCAAATGCTTTTATTTGCTTTTAGTTGTTTTTATGAATATGGACAATATTTTCTGAAAGAAAAAAAAAATTTTTTCGATGAAAAATGAATTTTTAATACAATTATTTGTTATTTCATTAATTATAATAGATTTTACATTTAAGTTGTTAAAATATTATAAAATTAGTTAAAAGCCACACAGGCTTTCATAAGTGTCCTTATGAGATAGATTTTTTTAGCGCGTTGTAAATTGTATCATTTTGACTAATCAGAAGATCCCCAGTAATTAAGAAATGTAATTTTGTGCTTATAATCGAGCTGTAATTATAAAATACGGAAGACCAACCAGAATATAATTAAGTTGCGTTATTTGAGTTAAGCATTGTTCTCCGCTGTTAAGGCCTTTACTTTTGCGAAACACGTGTGGAGAAGTTAATTTGATTTTTCAATTTCAACTGAGAAGGTTACCTACAAGTATCAGTATCATCTTATGAAATTTATATGATCTTATTTTTATATTAATCTCAGTTACGACATTTTTCCATAAATGAAATATCAAAATTAATAATAAAATGAATGCAAATACAAATAACAGTAGAATGTAATAAATGTACATAAAATTATAGTATTTTATGTACAATTCTGATAAAATTTCATAAGAAAGGTACCTATAAATTAATTAGATACCTTTCTTAAGAAATATGAAATTTAATGTCACTCTTAACAGTTTTATTTTAATTTCTTTAGAATATATTTCCCATAAAGCATCATAAACGTAAAGGTGAAAGCTAAGTACAAAAAAAAAATTAGACCGCTGAAAGTTTTCGTTAAAAATAACGGGGTAAATAATTTGTTCACGTAAATGTAAATTATTTCACTTTTCTCCTTCCGTAGAACAAATTAGCCTCACGGAATCCGTCAATATGTCATTCATCACATGTCAAGTGACGCGAAAGTTTATGACCTGGTTGTTTTATTTTCAAATTACATCTTTTTGGCACAAAAGCTAAGTTAAGTTTGGTTCGAAATATTTTAAATAAACATTATAATTTCTGATTTTCTTAAAATAAGTTTTGTAAAAATGATAATTGATATTTAAAAAAATTTCAAAGTTAGATTTCCATTTTTTTAAAATGGAAAAAAAATGGTCAATTTTGCTGACTAAAAAAAAACTAGATTTTTAACGAAAATTTCGGACGTGCTAGGAACGATTAAAAAAATGGAAAAAAATACCCCAAAAATACTTTGACCTTTCCTCTTAATGAATAACAAACATTTAGACGATAAAATTTTGTTTTCGTCAAGTTTGGCGTCTTTTTCATCATGCTATGCTCTTTTTTTAGCGATCTCGTGGAGGTACCTAAGAAAAGAATTTTCAGAACTTTCACAGACATTGGTAGACTACAGAATATATATAAAATATGTTTAAAAGAGTCTGCGCAACCAATGTCTATAGCAAATTCTCGACGCTTGCCATTTCCTTTGAAGAAAAGTCCAGGAACAGTTACAGCGTTTAGAAAAAGAAAATATACTTACGGTAAGAACACTAACAGAATGGTATTTGTCAATAGTTGCCGTGTTAAAGAAAAATGGAAAGGTTCGACTATGTGTCGAATTTACCAAATTTAACGATAGTTTGAAAAGAGAAAATTTTCCTCTACCCACTGTAGACTAACTATTGGCAGAACTGGACGGAGATACAATTTTCAGTAAATTAGACTGCAACAGTGATTTTCATCAAATAAAACTCCACTAAGTTTTATTCGAAATTATTCAAAAGTCAGTCGACTCAACGAAGAACCTGATATTTCATAACAAACATCTGTCTTTTTAACATTAATAGACGAAGACGCATACGGCATTTACGAGGGGTTGAAATTTCATAATGAAGAACTTTTCAGAGGCATTGGTAGACTACAGAATATATATAAAATATGTTTAAGAGAGTCTGCGCAACCAATGTCTATAGCAACTTCTCGACGCTTGCCACTTGCTATTAGGAAAAAATTCCAGGAACAGTTACAGCGTTTAGAAAAAGAAAATATACTTCCGGTAAGGACACCATCACCAAAGTCTGTTCTAAATAAGAGAGTGAAATTCACCTAAGGCGAAGGACTGAACAACCATCATCAACAGAAGTTAACAAGCCACAAACTTCCAGTACACTGCAGCGTCAATCAAGACCTGTTTTGGCTGTCAGTTACTCGGAGAAACCGAGTTCAACTGAAATGTCAGGGGATCAACACGAAACCCAAATAAATGAAAATGAAAATGAAAAGCCAATGGCACCAGCCCGTCAGTTGGCACCAGATATTGTCACAAGGCCCGACCTCCTGATAGACTTTCATATCGAAAGGACTTAAAAAAACAGGTGTGGAGTAATCTACAGTTACCTCCCTTGTCAAGAATTGTTATATGCCTTCGCTATAAATATGGAGCATGTAAATTTTAAATTCTACGAGTTAACAAGTTTGGACATCAAAACAAACAGTTAAAGACTTTATTTTCTCTTCTTTCCCCCGCCTGTGATTAAATTACGCCACAACACGTAACTACTGTCGTTACACGTGATTAAAAAAAAAAACTCATTTAAAGTTAAATTTAAATATCGAACAGAGTGAAAGGGTTTAAAAACAATTCTTTTTTAAAGGTTTAACTTTAATTTCGTTTTTCGTCGCAATTGTAGTTGATTAATCCGTAATTAAAACTTAAGCCGGGCACGGTACGTTGTACATGTTTTTTTTTTCTAGTACGCGTTACTGTGACTATTTAAAATATGTCTTTTAAGAGTGACCTTATGTGAAGGGATCATAAAGAATGGTGATTTTAAAAGAAAAGAAAAATTGCGCACAAAATAAATGTAAACAAATTACGGAGATCGGTTGAGTATAGGAAAAAAGATTATGCCGAATTAAGGTGTCGAATAAAAGTAAAATAATTTTATTCCTAAATTCTTATAAATTTCTAAATTCTTATTTTACGCACATAGTACGCTTAAGGTAAAAGCCCGAAGGCCCAAAAGCCCCCCCCCCGACATACACACAGAGAAGCTAACCCCGAAGGGCGGCTTCTAGGCTAGTATTTAATAAAAACGCAATATTTTTTTGTATATCTTTTTAAGTTTTTATATATATTTAATTCTGGTAAAATATAATGCGCAATAGTAAAACTGTAATTATAAACGGGGTCGGGGGGGGGGGAGAATTTCAAATGGGCAGAGGAAGCGATAAGTTCAACAATACTAAATACTCTGATGATTTCAACTCGTGTTGCCAAAAATTCTAATGCTGTAAAGTTCTCAGCTCAACCAAGAAAAGAAAAAAAAATTCTAATGTTTAGTCATTTAGTCAGATTTTGTGAAGTGCGTCGGCCGGAGACCTTTTCAGCAGTATCTTGTATGTGTCCTTAATTCTGAAATCATTCAAAAATCCCTGATAGCATTATATTTGTTATATTAAAATTTATTTAATACAAGACTCAAGAGCCATTCGTAGTCGAGATTTACTGAATGACGTATGTGATATGAACGTAAGGAGACAGAAAGAAGTGATGATGAGGATGGAAAAGATAGACAGCGCTTGTCTCTTGACTTGAAAATGAAAAGCCAGAAAATATTTTTAGATTGTAAGAATTTTTTTTAGAGGTAATAATGATTTAGTGATACAATTACTAATTAACCCATAGCTGGAGGGGGAGGTAGATTAATGTCTTTCTCAAGAATATTTGCACATAAGTGAATACAATGAAACCAACTGAAATTGGAACTCGGATTAACAATTCTGAGGCATTATACATTGCACCACCCGCACACCCAAGCTTACAGCACCTGGTATTCCTAAGCAGTCAGCCATCTAGGTACTGACCAGGCTCAATGTTGTTTATCTTCAGTGACCGTACAGGAACCTCTGTTTCAACGCTATGTGGTCGTAACTCTGGTATTCAAGGAAGTGTCTACCCGGGAGTTATGTTCCACAAAGTGGTTCTCGAGAAAAAACTGATTGAGGCTTCTTCCTTACAAATGGCATACAGAAGAAACATGAGTGACTCGGCTCCGTGGACATAGCATGGAGAATCCTAGTTGCAAAGGTCTAAACTGGTGGAACTAAAGAGTGGAGCTCGTGTGAACATTTGCCATGGAAGTAGCGTTAGGTTTGCAATGTTAGGGTTGTGGGAAAAGAGGCAAATGATAGAATCGTACAAATACCATATTATGTACGCGTGAACATGCATCCCACACTTCTGTGTAGGTGTCGGGTGCCAGCCAGTATTTATAAAGTAACAGCTGTTTTGCCTGTAATGCAAGTTGTCACAGTTCAAGCTCTGTTAAAAGTCATGTTTTAAAACACTGGCTTAATGGTGAAGGCAGGTGATTCTTTGACACCCCAGAGATAGATAATGCTAAACCAAATGTAATTATAATGTCATTTACTTGTAAAATCTGTAATAGCAATCTGGTATTTCTATCGATTCAAAGGAAAAACTTAATTTTGAATCCAAAATTTGAAAATAAGCACATATTAGGAAAGACGTATGCTACACAAAACTTCCTTTTTAGTGTATTTGAATTCGCTATATGTGCGATATTCAATTTATCTATCCCAATTCCACATCCGGTTATTTAAAAGAACTCTGTTAGAAGCATTATACTTGAAAAAAAAAAAAAAAGGAAAAAAAAATGAATGTTATTCTGTACAGACTTTCTTCGCCAAAAACCAATTCGGCAGACAAGCATCTGTTTCCAAAGATTTATGTTACAATTAGAAACGACTAAGGTTTATTTAACAAATGCCTGAACTTCTTATACATACCGTGTCTCTTGCCTACGTGTTCATACATATGCGTAGTTCACGTTCCTTTTTGCATTGTTCGTGAATTAGATTCTTGCTGTGAATTCGATAAATATACAGCCACGAAAACAACGAAGAATCATATCTTCATTTTCTCACTTTGAAAACCTTGATTAATTCGAGGAAATCTGAACGACTGAATAGGTCGTGGTCAGACTGTAAAGATACTGTAGTTGTAATGGATACGGTTGCTGTTGGTCACCATTTTGTAGCGGGAAGAGTTACGACTTGCTGCCGATGAAGATGCAGAGACTTTTAAAGTAAATGAATTCTACATTTTTCAAAAAAGAAATCAACACGGGGAGAAATTTTATGTTTATACAGGTGCCTTATTATGTCTTCAGTTAACTAATGTCTAACCATTATGTGGGAGGTATTTCTGGGAGTTTTATGTGGGAGGTATCTGTATCCTGTATAAAGAGCAACCTAACTCAAAAGAAGAGAAAGGCAAAATTTACGCGTGTACATATAGCTTAAAAAAAGGAAAGAAAAACATTTATAGGATATATATATATATATATATATATATATAGATAGATAGATAGATAGATAGGGAGAGGGAGAGAGAGATATATACATATATTTTATTCCGCCGAGTGTCTCGCCGTCTAGTGGGCGTTCTGACAGACAAGGTTGGGTAATCCTCACGGCACCAAAGTCAGAATTCACCAATAATGTGGACATCATATGAAGGTCACCAAGTAGAAGTAATAAAGTTGACAATAAAGTGAAAAACTAGTAAAAAATAATAAAAACAATAAGTACAAAGCTTCATATATGCGGATGTCTAATTTTTTTAACCAATTTTTGCCTCTTTATTGGTGGTTTTATTGCTTACCGTTAATTACTATTAAATAATAATCATAATAGTCTTAGGCTATTCGATTTTCAATTTTTATCATTGTTTTTACTAATTTTTCTTTCGTCTTATTTTTGTTAGTTTTTATTTGGAAATAAAGAATATGAGTTATAATGACAACTTAAGATTATATTGGGAAACGTTTTAGGTGTAAATCCAAGTCATAGCACTAGAATATAAAAATGACTTTTAATGTTTCACACTTTTTACATTATAATTTTGTTACATTTTATCACGACGGCCATGTTTTTGCATTTTACAATCATTAAGTAAACAGGATGTATCGGAAGTAAAGTAATAACAATCGACGAGATTTGAATATAAAGGATGAGACGTCAAATCTCGTCAGAAGCAAGTAAAAATAAATTAATCAACAGTAAAAATTTAATTGGTGAAAAAAGAGAACAGATTTATAATAACAATAAGGAACGAGTTTGCTGTTGTCATTTGAATGAACTCATTGTCATTTTAGCTGAGTTGATGTGACAACAACTTGAACAGAGTTCGTGCTAGGTTCGTACATAGGTTAGGAAGACTTTTTTTGTGAGAGTTCACACAGATCACTACGACTCGGTATTGTAGACGTGGGTTGATGAAAACAGGTCGAAGTTTATTTAAAACAGGATAATACGTATGCGATTTGTAGGCTGATGAAAACCCAGTACAAAAAAACTCTGGGAAAGACGAAAAGTAGACCCATCGTGTCGGTTGGTGTAACTTTTTATAAATGCAGTCTTCGTACAACAAACTTACAACTTTATATTCCGATTTTGTCATCTGCAAGGTGAAGAGATTAAATATAGAGAAAACTTATTATTTGGAATTTTTTTTTTTTTTGAGGGGATGTGTTCTGCCTGTTCTAGTTGGTCGGGGTGGTAATCTCATTTAACAACCATTTAAAATAATAACGTCTCGCGTATATCAAAACTCTCTGGTGTATCTATGTATATCATCAGTAATGATTCTTGCGGCCATTGTGTGTTTCGTTTATTTTTTTTAACTCTCGGACGTTCTTACTCAGGCCATTCAACCAGTATTGATCAAACTCATCTACAGTTCCCCTCTTCTGATCCACAGCCATCTAGAACCAACTTCTGCTACCTTCAATGGCCGGCTTGATAACCCTTACGTTACATAACCTATTATGTTGCAGGCCTTGCATCTCAACACCATGGGGTCGCATCTAGATTATCACTTTCTCCAGCTCTGATTTAGTTTTGTCATACTAAATTACAGCCAAGTACAGCAAGAGACTAAATCAAAAGGAAATGATGCAAGGAAGATTGTTTTGCTTCGGGAAGACTGTACTCTTTATCCTTGGCAGGGTAACTAATCTAGAAGAAGGAAAATTCAGAATTCAAAACCAGCCTGAATAGGGATGGGCTCCGTCAGGCTAAGCTGTCCTAGGCACAATCACAAATACTATGAATGCACGCGTTACTACCATTATCCTAATGGGTCAGGGGATTGTATTAAAACTAAGTCATTTTTATAACACTGATATATTTAAAAAATTATAACATTGATATTTGGAAATAATTGGTGGACTTTTCCGTCGTATTCGACATATGAGGGTCAAGCAGCTCAGTTCCTAGGAATCAACAGCCAGACACCGGCACATATGATTTGATTATAGTGGTGAAGTCTTTGTGAAGAACCAGTCACACCTTTTGAAGGGCCGAATACAGAGACCTGTTGCAGTCTTTTTTTTTTTTTTAATTCAGTTGTCCTTCTCCTAGACCAGTTGCCCTCCAAGGCTATAGAACTCAGTCGGTCCTGCTTATTTACCCATAGCTGAAGGGAGAAGAAGAAGATTAATAGCTTTCCCAAGGGTATTAGCACGTAAATGAATGTAATGGATTCGACTGGAATTCGATTCCTCAATCCAAACCGCTATCCACTACTCCAACTTGCCTCCATATAAAAATAAATAATTATAATATACATTATGAAATGGACGACAATCATTTTAAGACATTTTTATGTTTATACATTCTTTTTATAGATACAAATATTTAAGTTTATAATAAACAGTATTAAACAACATTTACCGGCCTGAATGTCGAGAAATTTTCACAGAAAACGAATATTTTCTGTGAAAATTTCTCGGACATTCAGGCCGGTAAATGTTGTTTAATACTGTTTATTATAAACATAGCATTTACTTAAATATTTGTATCTATAAAAGAATGTATAAAAACAAAAAATGTCTTAAAATAATTATAATATAATATAATTCCTGTCAGTTGATGTCTTTCGACTTGAAAGGTTTTCCCTATTTTTGTCCGGTTTATAAATTTTTTAAAATATTTCTAAAGTAGTTACCTCCCTTTACGACTATATCCTTATATTGTTGATGTGCCATTTTCCATCGAGGATTTCAAATTAGTCCATAAATTCCTACCGCCCGGTCAACACTCCTCCCCCTTCTCTTGGACATGAGTAGAGGCTTACGCCTTGTTTCTTGTTTAGGAAGGGGTTTCACACACACACACACACACACACACACACACACACACACACACACACACACACACACACACTCTCTCTCTCTCTCTCTCTCTCTCTCTGGCCTCTGTATCTCCAGTTGCCTTGATCTATCCACTACTCTTCTCCTGGTTCTTTCTTCTATCACTCCTATCTGATCTTGCTCCAAATTTTCTGTAACCCCTTGAGTCCTGTAAACCCTTTCCGCCTTGCTTGGGGTGAAACGCTTAAAAAAAAATGTCATGAATAAATTTTCACTAATAAATATTTGTTATTCAGAAATTAGTCGGTATTTCTAAATGTATTTCATGCTTAACAAAAGAGTAACATGACATTTTTGTTACATTTTTTATGGTTAGTGCTGATATTTATATAGACTTACCGAACACATGTCCTGGTTTAGCCGGAACTGTTCGGTTTGTGGGATCTAGCCAGGTGATATAAGCTATTAGTATTCGATTGTGTGTGGGTTTGTGTTTGTCTTGATGCTTAAGGTGTGTTGAGTCATGAAAATACTTTATTATACAAGAACCTAAACCTATAATAAAAATTAAAAATTACCCAGGTTTTGGCTAAGATATTATCTATGTTTACAAAACTTAGTCCGTATAGTAGTTAACAAAAGCGGCAGCGCAAGATGCAAGCTACGAATTAGAGACGCCAAAGTCAAGCAAGTACAGGAATGCAACTATATGGGAAGTTTTTTTTAACTGTCGACAGAAAATGTGATATGGAAATCCAAAGGTGTTATTGGAATAATGAAAGATGTCTTTCAAGAACTAAGCAAAGCATTAAGAAACAGAAAAAATCGTTTGAAACAAAGAAAAGAGTGCTATGTAATATCAGTCCTCCTATATGACAGGGAATGTTGGATAATAGCCATCACAATTGTTAACACATCAGTAGTTGACCTAGAGGCATGAAAGCCATATTGTTTGCCTGAAAGAAGACCCTGCGATGTGAGACCATTCTTATCTAAGGTATGATAGACTCTTGTAGCCATAATCGTTAACACATCAGTAGTTGACCTAGAGACACGAAAGCCATATTGTTTGCCTGAAAGAAGACCCTGCGATGTGAGACCTTTCTTATCTAAAGCATGGTAGACTCTTTCAGCAATAATCGTTAACACATCAGTAGTTGACCTAGAGAAACGAAAGACATATTGTTTGCCTGAAAGAAGACACTGCGATGTGAGACCTTTCTTATCTAAAGGATGAAAGACTCTTGCAGCCATAATCGTTAACACATCAGTAGTTGACTTAGAGAAACGAAAGCCATATTACTTGTCTGAAAGACGACATCGCTATGTGAGATGTTTAACCAATTCAGAATTAACTCTATCAAAATCGTTTCGCGTTTTACTAAATGCAGTAAATAACATAATAGGAAATATAGCAAATATCATCTTATTTTAACTCTTCTTGTTCGTCCCTTCTTGAGGACGACCATTACGCCCTACCAATACATCAAACATAATGAACTATTTCCTTTTGAATGTGTGAAAGGACAGATCAGAGACGCTATTTCGTTTCGGTGTGAAAATGAAAGAAAGATAGAATTTAACATTTGTGTCAGTGAAATGGAAAAAAGTGTCAATTTCAAATCTTTTAATTTGTGCCCCCTTACTTCTTAAAATAACAGCCAGCCTTCATATTTATGGTGATTTTCTAAGCTAAGCTTAGATGTTGCACAAGGCCGAAAATATGGGGCACTCATTGAAGATCGAACTCACTACTCAGACATAATTGTTCTAGCAAGACAAGCTTGTTAACCATTACGTGGATATGTCCCACGTGGATATGCCCCCCAGCATTCATAATTATGATTGTTATTGTAATGTTTTGTTAAAATTACTATGCTCGAATATTTAAAGATGCATTATGGGAACTTATACAGATATTTTATTGTCTTATGTACTTATTCATTCATTAACTGAAGAATTAAAATTTATCAGATAATTAAAATTAGGAAAGCTGTAAAGTCTTCACGGGTTTTTCTAGTGAAAGGAAATATAGGAGATATCATAAAAACAAAAACTGACAAAATTTGAAATAAAGAAAGAAATAAAAAGACTTACTTTTCATGTATTTTTATTTATAATATAAACGTTTATTTTTAGGGATTCATTTTTCTTGGTCCAATTACTTCATAATAACGAAAGAACAGCCAACATAAGGCAATGGGATCTGAGCTCCGACAAAAGCACTCCTCATGGGAACTTAAACACTTATCCCAGCGTCCATTTCTACTTTTTCATTATGGGGATCGCCATCAGTTGTCTTGTTAATTTCTATTCCTCAGCCTGAAATACATTTTATTTCGATGACGTTTTTAGCTTTGAGAAAAGACGGAAGACGCTGCGAGACAACTTTTGACTGGATGTGACGGGGGTTGGGGACTGACAGACTTTCTATCCTTTGTAGTAATGTTTGTCTTCCAGTCCCAGTTCTGCTATCAATTTACACAAGCTTGTTAGGCGTGTTATTCGATGTTTGCCTCTACCCATCTTGCCTTCAATATGTCTTGCGAGTGTCATTTCTTCCGAGCCCTCTTTCCTCATCATGTGACTCAGAAATTTCAACTATCTCTTTCTGGTTCTAAATACATCTTTTTGTTTCCTTTTTCCTTAAAACGTCTTTATTGCTCATAGGCTCTGTCCATAGCATTCTCAACATCTTTCTGTAGAACCACTTCTCTGCTGCTTCAAGTCTCGTGGTGTTAATCATTCGTCTGAGAGACGCCACTGTGCTTAATTTGTGCATTGTGTACGTCCAGAGCAAATATGCAGCAAATTTTGTTTGAAATTTGGACATTCATCCAGAGTGACTAAGAAGGCTTTCGGAGACGATTCACTCAATGAGTTATTTACATTCTGGAATGCCTTCAACAAATAAAACATTCGAAAATATTTAGAACCTGCAATCAAAGGAAATCTGCGGTTGACAGCGCGACAATTAAAAAAAGATCTGAGTATTCCACAAACTGTCTGCAAAGTATCCGACCGTTTCGAATATCTCGACTGCTCATTCTTCACATCGCATGTACAGGTTTTTGGTAAAACATTGCATCATCCATATCTGTCAATACCAAAGGATGCGAGTTGTGGAGCGCCATGACCTGCTACATTCTGAAGAGACACGATAAAAACAAAGAAAAATCAGAAATAGTTAGGACAATACGAAAGAACAAGAGCAAATCATAACCACTAGAAACACAAGTAATATAAGTAATAGTAAGAGTAATTAGCTGTTTCCTTATATAGAAACTTTCGGTATTCTTTGACCGAGAAGCCAGTGCTATTCGAGTTACGCTTTTCTTTAGTCTCTGATTATCGGGTTGGTATCAAAGTGTAGTTTCTGTCCTCCTCATTTTTTGTCAAGTCCAATTCGCAGGGGCTTCCTTCCTAATCTTTAGTTTGATGTCGTGCGGAACATCGACATCTTGATTATGTCATTATTTTCTCTTCTAGTTACATGTGCCATTCTTTTTAGTTGCTACTGCTGTTGAAAGCCATCAAGTAATGTTTCTGTTGTTTAGTGCATAAGAAATCATTTTGTCAATCATAGTTACAGCACTAAATGTTCACTTAGAGAATTGCACCAATATACGCCATTATTTTCTGTTATTGCAATATGGCTGGTGGAAAGAAATGTACCTTACCATCCCAACATAAATGGATGAAATGGTAATTGATTCTTTGTTATAGTCATTCAAAGGGTTAATAAATCATCAAACACACAGTAAAACATTTCAGAGATAACTCTGTTGGGGGCACCAAAATTGTATTTGCCTCCAGCAACTGAGAAACCTTGCTATGCCACTGGGTATACCTTATTTAGAGAAAAATATTTATCTGCATTCTTTGACAGCTACATTACCAAAATCCAGAATTTGTATTCACTATGTTATCTGCAATAGTAAAATACGATTTTTTTTCTTCTCTCCTGAATCTAGTCGTGATGGGATCCCACCCACCCATCAAAAAAAAAAAAAAAAAAAATTCCCCACTTGATAAATGAAATAACATAATTAAAATCGAACTGGTTTTCAGCTGAATATTTACAAATGCAAAAACAGACACCAGGGTTTTTGGATACATTTTTAATGCATATATGATACATATGGTATACCAAGAGATGTATCAAGGTGAAGGCAGAGTGCGGTTTGTTGCCCCAGGTGTGAATTTTCATCTAGTGAGAAAAATTAATCTACAGTTTAATGTAGCTATGAATATTTAGTAAAATAAATGGTTTTGAATGTAAACCTAAGTAAATCTATAAAATCTAGTATTTTTCTGCCTGTGTTTCACAACCCATAGGCACTACCACAATTGAATGATGACTTTCCAAATGGGTTTCAAAACTCGGAACTAAAGATATAGAATTGATTTACTCTAGTTGTTACATTGAAAAATAACATTACTGGATGATATGAATTTAAAAAAATGACTTGCAAATTATATAAGTATACTTGGTGTATAAGTTTAATTCAATAAGTTCCAAGCATGATATTAGGACTATTTTTAGCCTGAGTGAAATGGTAATAATTTACAAAACTTTTAAAAAGTAATTCTCGTGGGGGCGCCAAAATTGTATTCGCCACCGAGAACTGAGAACACTTGTTACGTCACTGTTCAAAGATTCTTTTCTTTTCTTTTTTCCATATACATATTAGAACGACGCCAATTCACTACTTTGTTGCTCAATGTTGTTATTTGTATGTCTTGAGAACGTATCAAACCTTTTCTCTGACCATCTATTTTGCAAGGCCTCACACATTTCCTCTTGCAGTCATTTTAGCATGTTGAGGGGAAACTAAACTCAACCACTATTGGGCAATTTTGCATAAAGACTTTTCTTTATTACTTTTACACTGGAGATATGTCGTTTTTTTTTTTTGTTTTTTTTTGTAAATCATTTGGATGTAAGGGAGAAAATCTCAGTTAACTCTCAATTTCAACAGAGAGAACACTCTTTCCGTCCCGTACCACCCGGGCAATTCACCATTCCTCTCTCGGAATGCAAATCTCTGTCTGGTGTCGTCAACTCTCTGTCTATCTTGGTTTCTATGCCTGTGTCCAGAGGCCCATCCGAGACCTATATTTTTATCGGTTTGTGTCTGGGGCACAACGCCCATGCTATAACTTCCTGTCAGGTGTATTTGAATGACGTCTAGGTCATTTCCAGGTCAGACCCTGATCTGCGCCGAGGTCATTTCCTCAGGTCATTTCCAGGTCAGACATCTGCGTGAGACAGGTCATTTCATCAAACACGTATTCAGTAGGCACTAAACGTTTCCTTTGATGGCGAAATTTGCATGTATTGAAAAGATACAAAACCTTTCCACGATTGGCCAATTTTGCATGTATTGACAAGTTAAATAAACTTTGCCTCTGATGGCTAAATTTGTATCTATTGAAAAGACATCAGAACATTTTTCTGTTGACTAATTTTGCAAGTATTAAGAAGAAATTAATCTATTTTTTAATCTGTTGATCAAGTTTGCATGTACTGAAAAGACATTAAACCTTTCTTTTGGTGAGCAATTTACAAAAAAAAAAAAATAGTGATAAAGGATAAGTATCTTTCCTCATTTTAAATGATATTGATTGAATTTACTGTCAAAAGTTTTTATGCAAAACAGTTATTTGTTCATTTCTCAGTTAAGAGAGAATTCAACATGATTAATTTTTCGGAATTGATAACAAATATTGTTTCTGTCTTTACATTCTTTGTTTATTTCTGAGTTAGGGATTTTAATTTAAGGGTTTCAATTTAAGTTAAGATTAAATTTAAGTTAAAGGCTTACATCTTAAATTACGCCCGAACCCTACCATAAAAATCAGTTGGGACCATGGCCCATTCAACCACGCCAAATTTTGCCAGTCTTACAATGTCAATTAACCAGGTCCGGTGTCATGCTCTTAGGCCACCCCAATCTACCCACCACTCCACTACATACAAATTTTCGTAAGGTAGTATTCGGAGAGAATACAAATTTTATTGTAACCTAATTATGTACAATAATGGATCATATGCAATATAGCTGAACAGTTCAAGTAGAAAATTTGAAAATAAATACAATGTATCTAAATACAAATTAGAGACATGTCATAATAGATCATTCCATCTTAAATAAATCAACAATGTTTTGCGGCAATTTTTAACATCGACTAAAGATATTTCTTGTTAAAAGGTTTAATATTTTTAACACATTCAACATTATGAATAAGAATTAGTGAATTTTATATAATGTTTTTTTTTTTCGAGACTTAGCATAAGCAAAACAAATTCACGGATTTGGACAAAAAGAAAAAAAGACCGCAGAATGACATCAAAATTCGCGAACATTTTTTATCCTTTAATAGTCAATTGTGCTTAGTTTAATTTGTAATGTATATAAATGTAGGTAGAAAAAGGAAAATGTTGATAAGATAGCGAGGGTCATAAAGCATTACTTCCCTCTCCCACTGTTGGGGGGATTGGTGGGTGTTGGGTGTACGCGCCGGTTTTACAATTAGTGATGTCATTAGCCCAGGTAGGGCGCTGTGTGTATTGTTGTGGTGTTAACAGGAGCATTTTGGTGCGTTTTTGTTTCAAAACTAAATACTAACATAACCCGCTGAATATACGTCTGGTGGGCTTGGTTTGAACCAGTGTCGTTTGTCTATTACCAGACATTTCTAGTCAGCCCTTTCTGGTCACGATCATCACGGACACATGGTCAGCCACTGTCCTATCTACTATTGACGCTAATACCTTCCATCAGGTTTCCCAGCCTCTACGCAACACCGTAGATTAAGGGATGAGAAATGAGCCCACAAATTCTGAAGTGGAATGTCTCTTCTTGCCACATCCAACTCTAATAATTCATACCGTCTTGCCTAGCCACCGGTATTCATATTGAATATATCAATATCAATATATATATATATATATATATATATATATATATATATATATATATATAAAGACAAAAAGTGAAACTTATCTTAGTCGATGCGTTTCGTCATCTGAGGGATTTTATCAAAGCAAATGGCCTCAGACGACGAACACATCGGCTAAGATAAGTTTTGTTTTTGTTTTTATTCATATTGTCCTTTTACAGATATACTCTATATGAAATTTTTACACACACACACACATATATATATATATATATATATATATATATATGTATGAGAAGCATTCCAGGTTTTTAGACTTTTTGCGAGAAAAACTGTCCCAGATTGTTGTAATTTTAGTATATCCTCTCTATATATCTAATAAACAATCATACCAATTTTTTTATTATTCCAGATTGAAAGAGACAGCTGTAACAGCTCTTTGAACACATCCTACTACTTGCCATGGCTGACTAATTTGCAGAATGCAGTCGGGACGTGAAGACAAATTGGAAGATTGCTCTTAGCACCAAAACTATTCCTGAAACCTCCCTACACCACAGACCTTGCTCCCAACGACTTTTTGTTCTTCCTCAAGCTGAACGAGAAACTCAGGGGCAGTTGTTTTCCAGACATTGATAAGATGAAGAGGCTATCTCAAGAGTACTGGACACCTTCACTTTGGATGACTTCCGTGGGACTTTTACGAAATGGCTGGAGATGAAGTCAGAGGATCCTATTTTAAAGTAGATTAGTGTTTTGTACTTTTTTGAAATTAATAAATGTCTCCCCTGAAAAAGTCCCAAAGCTTCTGGAATACACCACACACACACACACACACACACACACACACACACACACACACATATATATATATATATATATATATATATATATATATATATATAGTACCCATAAAATCGTGGGCGCTTAATCGAATGGTTTCCGTTTCGAACTTATGACCCAAGTTCGAATCTCTACATGGTCGATATGAATGGTGATATTGGCCCGGAGAGACGATCTCAGCGTACGAGAAAACCATACCACAGGTTGACTCAAACCATGTGACTGAAATTGGGTAGACGAAACTGTTCAGAAACGGTCGATGGTTGTGCTAGCACGAAGTCACAAGTCATCGTGACCGAGAGTTTGAGCGTAATGCCAAATTACTTGCACTCACCCAGAAAGGTCCACTCAGCATAGTTGTAGTATAAACCACAGGTTGATTATTGTCGGTGTTGAACAAACGTAAATGTGCCTTAGCAAACGTCTGAAGCCGGGGTTAGTTAAGCACCATAACAGACATCCATACTCGGAGACAAGCGGCTAGCCATACATACATACTTATAAAAAATAACAGATTAGCAATTGGAATTTATGTCGAGAATCATAATAGCTGTACACTCTGCATAGGATCAAAACTTTTGTTGTGATCTTTAACGAATTTTATTCTTGTTTTTCTCTGAGATAAATGTTACGTACCTGGTTTAGTCTTCTACTATTGTAACCCATCTGTTTCAAGGTTCGACATAGTCGTTAAGAGATGCTCTTCTGTATCACTCCGTTGTGTAGAGTGGTCATTTGAACTACGGATGCCTTTCTATCAGTTTGAAAGTGTCCGGTCATCCTCCCCCGATCGCTTTCATCATCCAGGAATTTCCACCTACAAAATTGCAGTTCACTGGATTTTTATTTTTTGACCATTATTTGTAATCTCTAGAGAATCTTGTGTGTGGAATGCCTAATAGAATCAAGCGTTTTTGAAATACTCATACCGTCCGACACTAACTACAATATCACGTTAAAAGTCCTAATGTATGAAATAAAATTCAGCAGGTTGCCATGATCACGTTTAAATACATATATCCATTAAATTGGCTGATTAAAAATTTGCCAATCATTTGATCATGTGTACTTAAGTGGCCAGTGAGTGATTATATATATATATATATATATATATATATATATATATATATATATTGAGGCAAGTTTCATTGAATAATTTAGACAAGTTTTAGACTTCAGGGCGAACAACTACACCAAAATTTAGGGACTCACTCAAGGCTGAAGCAGTTAAGGATAGGCATCATGGAAGCAAAATCTTTTCATAAATACTAACCAAACAACAAATTACCGCTAAGGATCTTAGTAATCACCCCGACATAACCGTCAGAGAAGCCGATAAAACTAATATCTTCATCTTTCTAAACAAATCCGACTACCAAAAAAAAAACCAAAAAAACAAGAAACTAGAACATGTATTCCATGACCACACAAAATTTTCAAAAATTAAAAAGAATCCAACCAACTAAAATTCGAAATTAATAAACTCACCACTCCTGATAATGTCGAACAGGACAGTTTGAAACCTCCTAAAATTGTAGATGATTATAGACCTGTTGATATATACGGCACTATAAAATCACATCAACATGATTATCCTTTCCGTCCTATTATAATAACAAATTCCCACTCGTGTATATCAGTTAACAAAATCATAAACCAACTCATCACCGCACACATTCCTAGTAAATATAGCGTAAAATCCATTCTCGAAGGAATTCAAATTCTAAAAAATAAAAAAACCTAATAATGAAACCATAGTCTCATTTGACGTCGAAAATTTATTCACCAACGCCCTTGTTAGCGAAACTATAGACATAATTATAAGGAACATATACGATAATCCATTTCTACCGCCATTAAAAATTAGTCCTAGTAATTTACGAAAACTGCTGCTAACTTGAACTACCGAACTCCCATTTTTCAATCATAAATAATATATATATATATATATATATATATATATATATATATATATATATATATATATATATACAACGGGACGGTGTCTCCATAGGTTCAATTCTGGGTCCGACTTTTAGCAATTTCTACATGTCTAATCTCGAAAATAATACATTTAACAATTTTAAAAAAACTCCATCTATAATTCTCTCCTTAAATTTTTTTGTGATGTTAACAAACACCCGTCGCCACTTTTGTAATGCCAACGAATACTCGTTGTCACTTTCTTAAATGATCGTTGTAGTAGAGACTTTGTAATCGTAGATACAACTATAGTAACGCCGTTGAACAATGCTGGTGTCAAACGCCTTCGAATGAAACTCGCACTAATAGTACTTGCTCGATAATAGTCGCCCGAATAGTAACCCGTGTAGTGATCCGAATAGAGAAATAGTATAGTGAATAGAGTAGAGAATATCGGTCCGCATAGTATAGAGGATAGACTAGAAATGGAGATCCGAATAGTAATAGAAGATAGAATAGAAATAACGATCAATTAGACATACACTACCTCCCATATATGCGTTTCCTCTATGGTCACGTGGTCTACTTAATTCAATAATGGGACCGCCTGGCCATGTATGTTCAGACTCAAGTGTCGGCAGCGACATTTTATTCCTATATGACAAATTTACATACGAACTTAATAATAGTAATAAAATTCCTTTTCTAGATATATCGATAAACACTAATCATAATAAATTAACTATTTCGCCATATAAAAAAATACACCGGCATAAATTCGTGCACCCTTAACTATAAGAATGTATGTCCAAATTATTATAAAATAGCAATTATAAAAAAACATAATAAACCATGCAAAAACCAATTCTTCCACAAAACTGATCTAGAATGAACTAAAAAACATAAAACAAACTCTTATTAATAATAACTTTCCTAATTATATTGTTGATGAACAAATATGATGCACTATCAGTAATGCTAATATAAAGCAAATTGAATACAATACTGCTTCAACTAACCCCAAACATATTAAACTTCTTTATCGTAACCAAATGCATTCTAATTAGAAACAAGACAAAAATATCCTAAAAAAATGAGCCAATACCAACATATCCACCACTAATGCTAGTAAAATATTAAATTAATTATATACTACACTAAGTTCAGTATATACAATTTAATCATTCGTAACGACTTTTTCCCACCAACCAATGTGTTTCAGAAAACCAACATTGTATATAAGTTTAAATGTCCTCTGAGAGATTGTATCTCCATCAGAAAAAAATAATATTTATGTTGGCCATACTACGACCACGTTGTCTCGGCGGTTGATTTTTATTTGAATGACATGTCTAACATTTCTAAACATTAACAACAGCATGCTTGTCCACACTCGCAATCTAGAAAAATTCTTGTCGAAAATACATCCATATTTTTTCATGAAAATAATAAACATAAACTAAAAATTCTTGAAGATATTTATATTAAAAAATCGAAACCAAACCTTAACAAATTTAATTATGAATACTGCAGAAATGTTCTAAAATGTTTACAATAGATAGACTAAAATATCAAGGTCTATATTAATAGTTTCCCATAATATTTTACTCTTTTACAAAATAAACTCTTCACATCATAATTAATTACCCCCACCCCGCGAGCGTAAATATACACCACATGGCACAAAAATTAGCGGTCCTCACCCAACATGTAAAATTATAACCTTCAGAGGAACATAGCAATTTTGTCTTTGGACACTAAATATTTGTCACCCTGAGCATGAAATTTTTTTTAATGTCGAAAGTACTCAGAGTAAAACAATATGTATCAACACGATAATTTTTCCTCTTCTTTTAATACCGACACCAAAAAGGTCATCCGAGATTATAAACGGATCTTATCGAAAATAAGCAGAGAAAACTTGTCTAAAGTATTCAATAAAACTTGACTCAATGAAAGCATGCTGCCAAAATACATAGCGTTATAAAAACACGCACATACATGTTACACATGCACAAAGCTCGCTCCGAAAGTAATACCCCCCCCCCCTATTTATTATGTTGGCTCGCAAGTTAGAGCCCGCTGGATAAAGGACGACATGAACTATATTTTCCTGACAATATTATCGTTAATGTGAAAAAAAAAAAAAGATTAAAAATAATATTTTGTAGGTAAAACTTATCCGGTATTATTGTGTTACCTATATTCATTGTAGCTCAGTGGACATTAATAGGAGATATTACTTTCTGAGCGTGTACACACACACACACACACACACACACACATATATATATATATATATTGAACTCTCCTGTCGTTTTCGATGTATAAGGGCCCAGCAGCTGATTTCATAGCCTACCCGCATATATAATTTGATTTTGAATTCAGAGTTTTCCTTCTCTTAGATTGGTTGCAAACTAAGACTAAAGACCTCAGCCTGCACATCTATTTAACCCACATGCAACGGAAGACAACGAGATGGATTCATACCTTTCCCAAGACTATTTGCATATTACTGATGTAACGAACTCGACTGGAATTCGAACTCAGCTCTCCAGTTTCTCATTCCGAGACGCTATCACACACACACACACACACACACACACACACACACACACACACACACACACACACATATATATATATATATATATATAGCTAACTCAAGAGAAATAGAATGGGAGATAGATTATTGAAAATATTGTATGTGCATGAAATTTGATCAGAGGTGTCGACTATGGTCATCAATTTCAGACAATCACCGCAACAAGGCAACTTGGTGAAGATTGTGCGCATTTTTTGGCACGTTAATTTGTGTATGTTACGTCTTCCTCAGAAGAGTTAAGGCCCCTCATTCCTTACACACACACACACACACACACATACACACACACACACACGCCACCACCACCAGCGCGCCATTTCCATCTCCGGATTTTATTGGACTGGCGCGCGTGCACGCATGCGCAACAGATGTTGCACGTGGGCGTCGTAGTGATGCTGCAGCTGCAATCGTAGCAGCAGCAACAGAGCTTACCAGAAACGACATCGCTACACCCCACTCTCCTCTCTATCTCTCTCAACTACCCCAACACCACTTCCTTCTTCCCCAAACCTAGCCGCCTCGTTTTCATTTCTTATCACGTCCAATTCAGTTGTTTTGGCGTTTTTTTTTTTGCCGAATCTTATGTACCGAATATCCACGTCTTGTTCATTGTCACTCTTCTCTTTCCTTTTCCTTCTTCTTCTATTCCTCTTCCATTTCTTTTTCCACACCTCCCTAATGTTCACTTTCTTCTCATTAACCTGAAGCTCAGCATATAAAAATCACCTTACTGACTCAAGGATCGGCTTTCTTCGTCACAAACCATATTCTTACTGTAAAGCAGTGGTTAGCGCGATAATCTCGCAAGCCGTTCATTGCAAGCTCATTTGTTATTGGGTATCACATTTATATTGCATAATTCAAGCTTAGTATAGTTCAATATATAAAGTACAGAAGCGTTTAGCTGTGGAGTAATAGTTAAGAAGCCAATGTTGTAGACTATTATTACTGTTCGATCCTCATTGTCCCATCTTTGTGACCTTGTGTCAGATTAAGTTAAATATTAAGTATTAATAAATAACGAACTATCACCCGTCATAGAATAATACACAGGTAATTCTTGCACACAATTGCTAGAAGATTCATTTTCATTGAAGGTTCAAGACATTTGTCTTTGTGCTTTTAGTCAAACAAGTATCAAATTATTGCTGGCGATAGATTGAAAATGTTTTCTTATAGCAGTTTTGTGTTGAACTGTATCTTTGAATTTCCCCTAGCATTAAACAGTTGAAATCCTGTTTTTTATTATAAGGGAATTAGTATATTATCATTATTAATTTTCACTTGAAATATTTTAACAGAAGTTGGAAAGTGCAACACTGAAATCTGAAGGCGCATTTGGATTGCCAAAAATGCTAAGCAAAGTATAAAGAAACGGGAAATTTTTGTTAGAAACAAAGAAAAGAGTAATGAACTGTTACGTAATATCAGTCCTTCTATATGGCAGTGAATACCGGACAATATCATCACAGATGAAGAAGAGACTTGAAGTAACAGAAATGTGCTTCTACAAAAGGATGCTGAGAATATCATGCACCGAACATGTGAGTAGAGAGAGACGATGTTTTAGAGAAAATATAAACAAAAAAGGACACTTATAATTAACATCGGAAAGAGACAGTTAGTTTCTAGGGTACATAATGAAGAAAGAGAGCTTGGAAAATCTGATACTCGCAGGACAGATTGAAGGCAAGAGGAAGAAAGGAAAACAAAACATAACGTACCTAGCAAGTTTGAGTAAATGGATGGTAGAATAACATTTAGGAGAGATAACAAAAAGACAAAATTTATTAAGAGCTACAAAGGAGAGGAAATTGTGGAGAGCCATGATAGCCAACATCCTGAAGAGACGAAGAAGAAGAATTTTCGAGATTTTTAAGTTTGTAAGCAGAATTTTCCAATCGAAATGCTATCAGTTATGCAAAACTTATACAAAAACAGCTTTCCTTTAAATATTTTTTTCACACGACAGCATATAAAACCTCCCATACACTTTTCTATTTTCATTTAATACTACAGTAAAGAGAGAGGCGAGGTATTACTCATCTACAATTTTAGGGTAAAAACCCAACTTCGCATATTATATCCGGTACATATTATTTTAGCTAAGAAAAAGGATAATTCCATGTGACATCAAATGCGGTATTTTTTCAAAGAAACTGGAACAAATATTTTTTATTATACTGACTACGACGTGTCTTAGTGGTGTTTTTCTAAGTGTAGCTTCGATGTGCCACAAAGGCGAACTCACTACCTAGTCGTAATTGATCGAGCGAGACAAACTTGCTACCCATTGCACCACATCGGACTGACCCTTCTACGTGGTATACTTGTTAGCAAACTTGTCTCTCTAAACCAATTACTAGTGAGTTCGATCCTCACTGGGTGTCCCCTATTTGTGCCACATCGATGTTATGCTTAGTAAATCGTCATACTGACTATTGGTACATTCTGCAGGAATTTGTCATTAATTTTACATTCAAATTAAACAGATGAGATGCTTCAATAAAAAAGAAGAGAAGAGGAAACAATACGTAACAGTAAAAGAGATATCATAAAAAGATTAAAAAATGCTTAGCTTTCTTTTAACAAAAGCGAATAAAATACAAATTCATAAAATCATATAGATTTGATGATAGACAAGAAGACCTACTGTTATTTGTATTTAAATTGACGCTTCTCGTCTTTTTAGTATAACTGTATTATTAATACAACTAAGAGGAAACTTTGTATTTTTACTGAAAGAGAAATAAAGAAAACGCTTCGAAAATCTTAACTTTCTTTCAACAAAAACATAAAATCCAACAAAATAAAAGCCCATAAATATATACCGTATTTGAAAGCAAAGAACCACCTCCTTACAAATACTACAGTAGCTGGGACTTAAGTGAAGTAAAGTACTGGTAGTTTATGGCATCAGCCTACAAGATAGCTCAACTAATATACAAGACCAATGATATATTTTTAAAACTATATTGGTAATACAGTAATCTTTAGAACTGTTGTACAATATCTGAATTAAATAAAAAGGATGATTTGACGATAACTAGAAAAATTGTTTGCGGGTTAAAGGAATTCTACATAAAAAATGATTACTAGGTAAGTGGAAATAAAACAGGTGACAGGTATGTATTTACCATTTTGATTAATAAAAATAATAAATCCTATCTTACCTGTCATTTCATGAGAACGTTTCATCTCTTCGAAGTTGCTTTTGATCTCATAATTCTCCTCATCTACAGGATTTGTGTTTCGAATCTGAATGATAATTTCTCCAGCTTCCTTTAATTGAGACTTTTGGATTAGGTATCGAGGTGATTCAGACATGAAGAACAATTCAACGAACTGTATGACTGACCAGATGCCCTGGCAACCTCACATATATCTGGAAAGATAAATAATGGTAGTGTCTTTAAACTGCGATAATTAATGTGCTTGCCTTATCCGAGATGGAAATGTATTGTATAATATATATATATATATATGAAGAAATATAGTTTTAAGGTATGCTATATTTATGGGATAAAGTGCTCAATATCAGAGATAGAGCGTATGTAAATATAAATATAAAAGTGAACATTGAAGTCAACACTCAGAGGCGACAGGCTGTTTCATGCTGGACGCAATCGTCAGATCATGAATATATATATATATATATATATATATATATATATATATATATATATATATATAGATAGATAGATAGATAGATAGATAGATATAAATATATAATCAAGTATAGGATTGGTGTATACGGAATACATTCCAGTTCCCCTACCACTCCACTAACTCCTCATGTTATCCTCTATCTTTATAAGAGCCAGATCAGGCCAAAAATGGAGTCTTGTTGCCATATTTGGGCAGGAGCTGCCCAGGCCTCACTCTCCAGTCTTGATAGGGTTCTAAAGCGTCTCCAAGTCCTTGTGGGAGAAGAATTATTTTCTACACTCCAACCTTTCTCTCATAGGCAGGGTGTAGCGAGTCTCACATTGTTCTATCGCTACTACTATAGAAAGTGCTTATACGAATTGCATCTCCTGGTTCCAGCAGATCAGATCTTCACGGCTAGAACTCGCCATACCAATTACTTAGTAGCAAACTCCCAACATTCGTTCCGTATTCCATCGGGGAGAAGTAAGCTCCACGCAAACAGTTCCTTTCCACGAACCACTGCTCTATGAAACAGATTCCCTAGAGGATGCTTCCCCGATTACAACAATCTTAACCTGTTCAAGTCTAGAGTCAAACGTTATCTTCCCTCTCCTGTCCATATAAACTACCCCTACCACGTAACCCCCACGTAACACCTCGAGTGGCCACCAGGCCTTGTACAGGGTGACCCTTACTGAAAAAAAAAAAAAAAAAAAAAAATCCTACCCCTATGGAGACGTGGGTAAATTGTATCAACTGGTGCAGTATTTCAGAGTCTGTCTATATTTCTGAGATGAGGTATTATGTACAGTATTTACATTAGTCGGACTATTATCCTCATCTTTGTCGCCATATTTGTCACAACCACCTGAAGAAGGCCGGAGCGTACAACAGCCGAAACGTTGTGACAAATATGGCGACAAAGATGAGGACAATAGTCCGACTAATGTAAATACGGTGCAGTATTTATCCAGACTTCGTGTATCAAAGTATAGTATCGGTTTTCCTTTCTTTCTCTTAAAATAATGATGGAAGTTTAGTCCTGGGGATTATAAACCTCACAGTAGTACCTCCCTAAAGAGGGAGAGTTGGTGGAATACCGGCACTAAAGTGACAGAAATCAGGGGGAATAGGCAATTTTTGTCCTTGGCCCATATGTGCGCGTATGACACACGCATTAAAAACGATTTCATCTCACATCCTGCCTTTGTGGAGAAGTGGGTAAGTAGTCAAGTGGTGCTGTCAGTTGGGAGACCACTACCTGGATTTGAGAATGTCTTTTCCTCTATGTAGCTATACAAATGACCTTTATTCTGAAATGAGAAATGATCCTATTTCCTTGAGAATTATAACCATCATATATAATAATGAAACATAAGACGAACGTCGGACAAGCAGGCAAACAACATATCCATTAGGCCACCGTTCTGCTGCTTGAACAGCAGGATAAAATTAACTAACAAATAAGAAAATAGACAGAATGGACAATTACCATAGACAGAAGGCCAGGTAGCGACGCTTTGAAGTTATGTAGAGGGCACAGATACTATAATGAGCTAAGGAAGAATTGTCAGTCTAGATGTAAATATTCCGTCATTTTTATGGGTAATATGCTAGATTTTGAATATAGTTTGAAAAAAATAAAATAAATAAAAGCTTATTTCAGAAATTAAAAAGAAGAGAAAAAAAGAAAAGAAAAACGAAATCAAGTTAAATGTAACGTTATCACGTTACGTGAAGAGATTTTTAAGAATTTTCTCGAAAAATTTTCGTAAAAGATTGTTTTCAAATTATTTATAATTTTGACTAATTTAATCAATTTGTAAAGAAGCAAAATATTTTGAAGCATTTCCATAAAATATTCCGTATCAAAGTAATGACTGTATGTTTTCTGTGACTTTTTAATTGGATTTTGAGAATTCTAATGCATTTCCGTGAAAATTATATATAACTAGATATGTATATATATAATTATATATATATAAACTTAATACATATACAATTATATATGTATATATATATATATATATATATATATATATATATATATATATATATATATATATATATATATATATAATTATATATATAAACTTAATATATATATAATTATATATGTATGATCATACACACACACACATATACAAGAATTAACAATATTTTCTTCATTGAAATTGTATCTATTCAAGAGCCATCTATCTATCTATCTATCTATCTATCAGAACAGCAGAATATTTTTATAGGACCATTTTTCTGACACCACCCTCCGCCACGGTGGTAATAATAATAAATTAATGGGTAATTACAACAATTGCAAAACTTCTATCGAACAGTGACGAACAGATGTATATTCATTTTTAACATTACTTCAAACGTTATAGCGGATACTCGTATTTGAAATAAACGCCGCATTGTTTTTTGTTTGTTTTTTTTTTTTAAATCTGTTTGTATTACGTTATTCGAGAAATCTTAATAAAGAAAATGCATTCTCCGACAGGGATCGAACTTGCGACCTACTTTGTAGGAGAAACTACCGTTTAATCCGGCGTGCTTTAGTGCTCAGCTACGGAGAGCGTCACAGCTCAGTGTTGTTGTTTTTTGTTTTTTTTTTAAATATCCACTATAATAACATTTGAAGTAATAAATATGTCAGAGTAAAATAAATATTGGTTTGTCCGGAAAGTTCATGCCGATTTTTAAGGGAAATTAAAACAATTATTTTGTCGAACTGAGCCTCATCAAACCGGTATTTGAAGGATAACTTTAGACACTTATTGGTACTTTATACACATGCAAAATATAACAGTACTAAATGTTCATAATGACTCTCACGTTATAGTAAAGAAAAATCTTTTATAGAACAAATTATGAGTCCGGTTTTATAGCTTTACCGCAGCATAGTGAGTTCTATCCTCACTAGGCCTTCCACATTTGCGGCATTAAATGAATACAAAGATAGAATGCATATTTATACTCATCTCATTTTGTTATGATTAACGAAACAACTTTTGATAATTTTAATATTAAATTAGAAGATTTCGTCACTTATAACATTTTTCTACGAACGCTTTACCAGAAGGTTTTTTTTTAAAATTCTTCTATGTGCCGTGTCCCTTCAGGACGTGAGCGATCGTGGCTCTCCACAACTTTCCATCCTTTGTAGCCCTCAGTAACGTTTGTCTCATTGTCATACCCACATCTTCCTCTTCCATTCAAGCTGGTCACACTTGTCCCCGGTCTTTTGAACAGAAATAGGCTTTATCTCATGTTTCCTGTTTAGGATTTGGTTTCCGGTTCCTTCTAAATTCTACTTCAATGTTTCTCTGAAAGTTATACAATTATTGGGTTTCCGGTTCCTTTTAAAGTCTTTTCCTTCTCTTTCATTTCCAGAAGCCCATTGCATCTTAATGACGTTATCACCTTGCTTGAGGTGAATTGATTAAAAAAAATGTGTTAGTGGTCTGCTGTCTTTTGACTTCGAGGGCGCCTTTTCTCAAATTCTCCAAGCCCTTCTTTCTCGTAATCTAGTCGTCGATCGTCGGAGTGACTACATTTTGTTGGGCAGAGTGGGTTAAATGACATGGATACCTTTTTCTTATTCAGACATGTGGCAAATTGTTCTGGATTACAAGGTGCCAACCGCAGTAAGTAATTTTAAGAGGAGGGGCATAATAACAAAATAAATTTTTCATTGTATGTTTTCATATTCAATGGACATTTTTGATTAATATTTATTAACCTCAGCGTTGTACAAAAAAAAAAAAAAAAATATGGGTGAAACAAGGAGTTAGAAAATTAAGTTATCCTAATATTTCAAATGGGTAGATTCTAGAAAATCAGCATTCCAAATAATGTCGTTTACCAGGATCCGAACTTGTGGCATCAGTAGGAAGTATCGTAATAGACCGTTGGATTCTTTTTATAGTTCAAGACTAAAAGTATTAAGAAATTTACTAATCTTATTTTAGCCTAGCATAGGCTAGGCTAAAATAAGATTAGTAAATTTCTAATGGTGGATAAGAAGATTGTGTTGCGCCAAATTTCTAAGTGTGAAGGGTCTGAATGCGATTGAAATCAGCATTCAGTATAATTTGTATTCTGTTTCTTTAAAACAGATTTTTATTAATTTTAACTAGAATATTTGATATATAAATCGTGCCCTCCAACTTTTTCATAAAACAATTGCTCCAAAAATATTTCCACTTGCTTTAATGCAGAGCCGAGATCTCTAGTAGTTTAATGTTTATATTTACTAAACTTAGCTTAGTTTGCACACAAGAACACAAAAATGGAGCAGTCAGTGAAGATCAAACTCACTGTTATGAATAATCAAGATTGGTATCCTCTTGTTTTGTTACTCTCCTCTTTGAGAGAGCTATTTCTGTTTACTGGGACTGTAAAAGGACACTATATGCGAACCTTGTATTGTCAGTTGAATGAAGCTTTCTTAAAGCTTACACCTGTGTACTTTTGTCATTACACTGACTACCCAGCAGAAATGGTCAGTAGTACTGGTTAGATATACAGAGGCGACTTTGTTTACGAAGGCGCTATAAATCATCAGTATTTGTATCAGTTTAATTTTAATTCTATAATGTAATTTGGCGGAGGGGATCTTATGCGCCATCACATAAAATAATTAACATTCACTTTAAATATCAACAGTAAGTTAAACATATGAGAAAATAATGTTTGTTTAATTATCTGCGTTGAATTCAGCATTCATTTAAGTCGGGATAATTTCATAAACGCTTGACATCTTAAAGCTTAACATAGTATGTCACAAGGCTAAATTATTGACGTAAAATTGAGACAGATTTTTTAAACAACTTTCCAAATGGAGTCGGTCTACCTGCCTTGAAAATTAGCGTTCGACATCCTGGCTTTTTATCTGACCACTAGAACCTGTGGTTTACGATAATATTTCTTCTACAAGTTAACTTACAGGGAATTTAAAAAAAAATTAATTGTGTTATTTGCTATAAGAAATTTAGTTTAGAAGTTGCTTCTTTTGCTTAAAAAATTGATTTTCTGTCTGCAACCGTCACAAACTCGCTAAAATATCTGAAACATTCACTATTCTTTAGTAAAGATTCACGGATTTAATTGAAAAAGTCTACTTGCTTTTTCCTTTTTGTTTTGTTTTTTTTATTAAACTAGAAAACCGATTTTATATAGTGTACATTAATAAATAGGTACTGTACTTTGATTTCTAATTCAAACTTTAACTTCCCACCCCTTACATTCATAAAAGCGAATGGATTTAATAAGTGCATTTGTCTATTTACAATAGAATATTGAACAATCTATGTTGGAAAAAGTAATGTTTTCGAAACGATCATTTTTTTACCCGTCACCACGGGAGAGTAAAAAAAAGGTTGAAAACTTTTGACGATATCGAACAAACCTATAAAAACTTATTAAAAAGTACTATTAAGCATCTGTGTGCATTATCTTGGTTCAGATTATGTTGTAATTTGAGGCCCTTAAAAATAAAATCTATACTGACCCACATAGGAATGTAAAATGAAACATTTAAGATCTTAAAATTAAAACATGCACACATATATGTAAATATAAAACAAGTATTCAAATTACATCGTAGACTTTTTTTCAACGAGCAAAAACAGCGAGTACACTTCTGGTTCAAGCAAAAACGCATAAAATATTCTGTACTGAAACATTAAACAAATATTTGATTTTTTCTTTTCTATTTCATTAACCCTTGGCAGTTGAATCTTAATTTTCCCCCATTAACAAAAGTTGAAGCGTAATATGATTTTATTTTGCTGTTTCTATTCGACGGAAGAAATTATTTCATACGAGCTAGTAATTTTCAAGATTTTGTGAACTACAGATTTCGGATTCTTGAAACTATTACATTACAGTTTTATAGACACAACGGGTATATTTTATAGCAAATGTATATTGTAAATATAGTAGACGATAATGAAAGTCACTTATTTTCCATAAAATGTCTATATATATATATATATATATATATATATATATATATATATATATATATATATATATATATATATATATATATATATATATATATATATATATATATATATATATATATATATATATATGGCCTGAAACAGACTGTCGCCGCTCGGCGGTGATCTCAGTGACCACTAATATATATATATATATATATATATATATATATATAAAATATATATATATATATAAACTCTTGTCTGACGATCGCAAAGAGCATGAAACCCAGGGTCACAAACTCACATCAGTCCAACTAAATCTCTCTCTCTCTCTCTCTATATATATATATATATATATATATATATATATAATTCTTGTTTGGACGTAATCCTTACACACACACACACACACACACACACACACACACACAAACGCCCCCTCCTCCCCACACACACATATATATATAGATGAAAAGAGAGAGAAAAAAAATGAGTGGAAGTAAATAAGATAATTTATTTTGCCTTAAGGAGTTAGTGGTGCCTTGGTCAAGAGTGTGGCTGCTGGAAAACCCAAGTTTTTAACCAATGAATAAAATATTTATACATTCAATTTATGGTTTAAAAGCATAATGCATTAAAAATGTAATTAAAACGCTTATTTTTTTTTTTAAATCTAAATAAAAAAATCTGTGTAAAAGTCTTAGAATCTGTAGAGAAGCGAAATAGAAAAAGAAAACAAAAATAACACACAAAAAACAGATGCAAATTGATTAAGAATTTCTTATCCTTTTTATCTTAACCCGTCATGTATTTGTATTTTTAAGTTTAAGCTACGCGTTATCTTTAAATAGCCTGACTCAAAGTGAAATAAATTAAATATGATGTTCCTTCAGCAACTGACACTTACTTCCTCTTAAAGTCAAATTATTAAAACTCTTATAAACATAGAACTATTTCTGTTAGCTAGTAAGTTTTATGTACACTTTTTTCTTATTCTGATACAAAATTTATGTATGCATTTTAAACGGTATGAAGCTACCAGACGTTTTAAAATGAAATCCGGAAACCCTGTTCAAATTTAAATTCAAATGCTTCCTAATTTGCAATCACATCTGTAAATTGAGATAAAACAATATTTAGTGCATGAGACAAACTTATATATTACAAATATCATTAAAAACAATTTGAATTTGAATTCTGACTATTTTAATTTACGTTAATAAATGAGTTATTCTTATAAAAGTGAAACGAAAGGGTGTTTTAACATTTAAGAAAAGAAATCTGCAGAAAATTACCAAGAAAGTTTAAGTCTATGTTGAACCCTCACTTTGCATTTTATTCAATTACATTAAATATTGGTTTAATCTAGGTACCTCTAAAGATTCGCTAAAAAATGAGCATACCATGATGAAAAAATTCCCAAAATTTAATAAAAACGTTTTATCGTTAAAATCTTTGTGATAATTAAGAGGAAAGAACAAAAGATTTTTTTGATTATTGAATTATATCTTTTGATCCTTTTTAGAAGCTTCGAAAATATGGTTAAAATATTTTTTTGTGTCAGCGGGTGGCCATAAATTAGTATAGGAATTTTAGCGTCTTCTTGTGGTGCAAAACAATCTGATTAGTAAATTCTTGCAAAAATCACACAATTGTCCGTATTTTAATAAAACTGTCAGGAAGTATTCACAAAAATTCTTTTCTGTAACGCTTAATGTTTAATGAGTCCTCAATTTGAATCATGAACTTATTTTGGTCAAACAGGACCCACAGCTACAGAAAAACTGCGCTGAATCGTAAAATAAAAAATGTAACATTATTCAATTAGAAAAGTTTTTATGTATAAAATATATTATGGACAATATTGTCTTAAGAAATTTTATTTTTCGATGAAAGCTGAATTTTTATAAGAATTGTTTTAATTTTTAAAAAATTAATTAGAATAATTTATAAACTTTTAGATCTTTTAAAATTCTGTATTAATTGGTAGCGGTTAGGTGATAATGATATTAAGTAAAAAATATATTTACTAATCATAAATGGAGAAGCTCCCTACAAATGAACGGCCCCTAATATTTTAAAAATAATTTTAAATTTATTTTATATTTTTTATTTTATATGTGTATAAACGTGTCGATTTTTGTAAATACGGATATTCAAACGCGACATTATCAGAAAATAAGAGCATAATTATAATAAATTTATTTTAAAATTTATTGGCAATTTTCTAACATTTCCTCAACAAAGCTCTTCGTAAATTAAACTATAAAGCCAAGTACCTAAAATTCAATAAAATATCAGATTGCTTAGAATATTTTCTTAATTTTTTAAGATTACTGGGTAGTTTTAAAAATTATATAAAAAAGTTATATTCATCAAGTAATTGTTACAGTTATGCCCCGCCCATCTCAAAGTCACGCGAGAAAGTTTTCAACACCTTATAAAAACACCCGCCTCTGTGTTAAAAATTGCTTTCCTGCGGTATTTTAAACTAAAAGTAATATTTGTTTCAAATCAGATTAATTATACTTTAAATCAATTAATCTTCCTCAAATAAAGTTTCAAAAAAGTATATTTTATTTTTGAAAGATTTTTTAATAAAGAGAATTACGCTGTGTTGACAGATTTCTCAACATGGACAATTTTAGCGTTTTTACTGAAAATAAAAAAAAAAATAATTACAATCAATTTAAATTCTTTTGAAATAGAGCAAAGTATTTTACTTATTGGAAATATTAATTTTAATCTATTAGCATGAAATTAAAACTAAAATAAAAGCTTCAAGATTTTTTTTACATTTTTAAAAATGCATTTTAAACTTTATGTATCGGTTTTCTTTGGAGATACCTACTTTAATCTATGCATATTTTGTTTTGAAAAACATGATATTTTCTTTTGAAAAACTATGAAATTATACAGGAAACTGAAAATTCTATAGCTGGAAAAGCTATTTGAATTTACTTAATAAGTAAGTAGTAAATCGAAATTATCTTGATTCTTGAGAATTGTATTTTCTCCTGTAGATTTTCCTAATTTTGGGCATTTAATTTTTACCAACAGTATTAGTGACGACTAAATTCCAGTTGACCTAGAGCCATGATAAAGATGACAGCATTTCTGAAATTTTTTAAGCGATTGCACCTACAAGATATTAAATCATTTTTTGTCACGTACATCACATTCATTTTACCACGTTCGTGACAGAAAAAAAACTGTTCCATTATGTTCTGATGTAATTTCTTCTTCTTCTTCTTCTTCTTCTTCTTCTTCTTCTTCTTCTTCTTCTTCTTCTTTATGTGCCGTATTCCCCTAAAGACGTAGGCAGTCATGGCTCTCTACGCCTTCCTGTCCCTTGTAGTTCTTAATAAACTTTGTCTTTTTTGTTATTTCCCCTAAACCTTCTTCCGCAATTAATTTTCTCAAGCTCACTTTTTTCTTCTGCCTCTCTTTCCCTCAATCTGTCCAGTGAGTATCAGATTTTCCAAGCCCTCCTTCCTCATTATGTACCTCAGAAACCTCAACTTGCCCTTCCTCATGTTAAGCGTAAGTTTCCTTTTTGTTTCCGTTTTTCTAAAACTTCGACGTTGGTCACATGTTCGGTCCATGATATCCTCACTATCCTTCTGTAGAACCATATTTCTGTTGCTCCAAGCCTCTTCTTCATCTCTGAGGAGATTGTTCAACACTCATGCCGTACAGGAGAATAGAAATCACGTAACAGTTTAGTACTCTTTTCCTTATTTTTAGCGACATTTTCCTATTGCGTAATACTACGCATAGCTTTCGGAATTTATCGTTAGCTATCCCAAGACACCTTCGGGTTTCAGTTTCACACTTTCCGTCCTCTCGTTTACAAAAATCATTGTCATCACTGGAACCCCCCCACACACACACACATGCTATTGAGGACATTGTAAAACAAAAGGCAAAAAGTTTATTTGTGATGCGTTTCATCCGTTAGGACTTCATCGGACTGTGTTTATATATATATATATATATATATATATATATATATATAATTGCTGAAACCTCCTGATGAGTGGACCTAACGATTACAAAAAGATTCGTCTACGAAACTCTGAAGTCGAGGCGGTGAATATCAATCAGCTAAGTGACAAATTTTATATATTAATCTTATATATATATATATATATATATATATATATATATATATATATATATATATATATATATATATATATGTAAGGACATTACACCGAAAACAAAGATCGCTACACAATTGCAGTCGTGTTTCAATGCGTATCAATGGATCTCATCAGGTGACTGTAAATTACTGGCGCGTAAACGATATATTTAGATTTAAAAGCAAAATACAACCTCGTTTTACGAAAGAAAAAATAAATGAAAAGGGGTGTTATAAGGTTTGTGGCCATTCCTCTGATCAACTAATAAAATATGGTCTACGATAAAATCAATCTAAGTGAAGAAGCAAAAATGAAAAATTATTTTTTATAAATGGGTCATGACCCGTAGATTGGCAGCTAACGCCAGCCAGACATAAACTACAGCGGATACATGTGGTTACATAAATTATACAAATATTTCCCTACTCTGTATTGAGCCCTCTTTTAAATTAAATGTTACGAACGTTGGAACTGTACTCTATTCGTTCTCATCTTATCTGGGTACACACACACACACACACACACACACACACACACACACACACACACACACACACACACATATATATATATATATATAATTAAATATGCTCATTTATTTTGTCTATCCTGAGTTTTGAGTTCAGAGTTGTCCTTCTTCTAGATTGGAAGTCAGCCAAGGCTAGAGAGCCCCGTTTATTCTGTTATTTAACCCATAGGTGGTGTAGAGAGAATAAAATGATCCATATGTTTCCCAAGTATATATTATAATTACAATTATTTCATATTACTTTGTGGATACACGTATTTCAGTATATATCACTGTTTTTTAAACAGTGCAAATTTAAGTCTACCGGCCTGTACATTCGAAAGCCTTAATAAAGAGTATGTGCCTAAATATAACGTTGAAAGTAATAAGAAATAATGTCGGATTATAAATAAAAATCAATTAATTCCTTAAAAATTGCATTTCTCTAAAAATAAATAAAAATTAAATAAATAAATAAATAAAATAAATAAATAAATAAAATAAAATAAATAAAAAACGAGTGTAGCATTTATTGTCAGAGTTTATTAGTAAAAGTCATTTACGTAAAAGAACACGTAAAGAGGGCGAGATGAAATTTAAAATTTAAAAACTTTATAGCAGTGGATAATTCAAATTATACACTCCTGTAAAACCTTTTTGGACATGAATTGGGATATTTGGCAAGCACTTCTCAACACATATACGCATGCGCGCACGCACACACACATATACACACAAAGATAGAATATATATATATATATATATATATATATATATATATATGTATGAAGTGGTTATTGCAGTCAACACTCAGAAGCGAGAGACTATTTCATGCTAAACGCAATCGTCAGATCACATGCATTGTGTTTTTCTCGACTATTTATATATATAGGTCAGTGATGCATTGTGGGTAGTCTATTATAACGGTTAATTTGGCGGGAGTTGTTTGTTAATTTGTTTATAATTTACTTTATTTGGCTTTGGTATTTATATATTCTTTCTAGTTTTCGATTTTTAAGTAATGTAGTAAAAATTTTTTTCGTGCCTGCATTTTGAGTTGGGTTCTGATCGTTTATTTAGTAGTTTGTTTTGGTCTGGGAAGGTAATTATAGCCATTTTTTTCTCCAAACAGCGTTTGCAGTTTTTGGATTGATTGTTGTAGGCTGATGTTCTTTTCCTTATTTTCCATGACATTTTTTATGTGATTTACTTTTTGTTTTTAATTTCCCAGATATACCTGGAAACCATTGTGCTGCTTGCGTATTTACAATTTATGAAATATGTTTTGTGTGCGTAGTTTCTTTGTTTCCAGGGTCCTTCAGTTACTCATATGCATATTTTTTCTTCGTTATCTGATGATTTTACCGTGGCTTTGTATATTACATTGTTTTGTAAGCAATTGCCGTTTAAGGAACATTCGTATTTTATTCTGCAGTTACACGTGGGTTTAATTTCTTTGGGTGGTTTGTTGATAGTTTTCCTGTTGTGCTTTTTTGTTATTTGTTTCATATTCTCAGTGCAACTGTAGCTGATTTTTACTGTGTTTTTGTTGAATATTTTGTGGAGATCGCTTGATTCGGGGAAGTGTTTGTGTAAGAGTTTAATGAATATTTTTCCTACGTCTATTTATACGTTTTTTTTTGTACGCTGTGTTGAACCATATGTTGTTTCTCTTCCTGTGGGCTTTTTATATTTATATTTACATACGCTCTATCTCAGATATTGAGCACTTTATCCCATATATATAGAATACCTTAAAACTATATTCCTTCATACACACATACACACACACACAGACACATATATATATATATATATATATATATATATATATATAGATAGATAGATAGATAGATAGATAGATAGAGAGAGAGAGAGAGAGAGAGAGAGATGGCTTGAAGATTACGTTGAAGCATGAAATAGACTGTCGCCACTTGGTGTTGATCTCAGAGTCCACTTTTATATTTGCATACGCTTACGCTTTATCTCTGATACTAAGCCCTCCTATCCATAAATATAGGATACCTTGAAATTATATTTCTATCACACACACACACACACACACACACACACACACACACACACACACACACACACACACACACACACACAGCTAGCTAGCTAGATAGATAGATTACAAACAACGGCATACCTAGCATTTGTAGCACCAGTGGCGGACGTAGAAATTGCCGCTCCGTCTAAAGAACTTTTCAAAACTGGACAACATCTACAAGATATAAACAAAGATTAAAATTACGGCCTTGTATTTTGATTTGAATGAAAAACACGCACATGTGTACACACACACACACACAGACACACACACACACACACATCAACAGCACATGCAATAACAATAAGAAGATAGAAAATATACATTTATAAATAATGAAAAAAAAAGTTTTTTAGTAAATAATATATAGTGTTATTAATAGGGTAAAAAGTTATTACATTAACAATATAGACACATTGAAACAAAATTACATAAAGTGAATTTAGTCAAAAATGACATAAGTACTATGAGGGGGAGAAAAATGGCAGAACTAATTTCACATGCTACTCCATTATCACCTAAATGCCGCCAAACCATTTACCGGCAGGGGCAGACTCCTTCTTCTGCTATCACACCTCTCTAGGCCTGACAATGATAGATAGATAGATAGATAGATAGATAGATAGATAGATAGATAGATAGATAGATAGATTGTGGATCTATGAATGGGGGTTGTATGGTGACTCTCAGTTTCAGGTCTCTATATGATTTTCTGAAGGCTTTTTTTTTATTCAATTCACCCCACCAAAGCGACAATGCCACTAAGACGCAAGGAAATATTGGGCGTGAAAGAGAATAAGAAGACTTTAGACAGAACCGGAAACCCAATCCTAAACAGGAAACAAGTTTCCCTATAACTTAAATATAGATAATTTTAAACAATATATATATATATATATATATATATATATATATATATATATATATATATATACGCGTAAAAACCCCATATATATATACATAGAAATTTACTCTTTAGTATTTCAAGATATTTTTGTGTAATTTTGGTAAATATATCGGTTAAAATGAGATGTCAGTGTTATTTTCATTTTGAGTAATTAGAGGACAATTTGAGCTGCCGTACTTTCGTAATCACCATTAGACTTATCCAACACTTTCCGAATCCTGTATACTGTCCTCAGTTGGAGCTTCCGACGCGAATGCCCAGCAGTACAGCGTGCTGTTTCCAAATTTCTGCCGGGGTGAATTGCGTCGTAGTCCTCTTTTTCACACAGACGGTGCCCAACTAACCCTACTCTACTGTACAGATAAAAAAAATCAAAAAACAAACAGCGAGCATGTGAGAAATTAAAAATTTAAAATGGCGACAATTTACCTATCGCATTATGAGAGAGAGAGAAATGAGGATGATTTAAAATCGAATCGAAAAGTACATAGAAACATCGTCGTTATGAACTGAATTTTGATCTGAAAATTTCGTTGTATAATGTTCTATCAATGTAATTTATATTGACTACGGAATCAAGAGCATTCACAAAAAAAAGAATTATGCTGGAAAATTTAATTATTTTTGCTCAAAATTAGTACATTTTTCATCGTTAGGCTGCACTGATTTATATACTACATGCATATATTTGTATGTTGGTATGTATATATATATATATATATATATATATATATATATATATATATATATAAGTACTGGGTTGGTACAGATGGAATAAAATTCTGATAACCAAAAACACTATTCTTAAAACAGTGCTCAATACAGAGTAGAGCAAATAATATTTATTCAAAATTATGGCATATGCATGTTATAACATCACTACAAAAATACCCATTTTGTTTAACATCACTTCATAAGATACCAGAAGTATTGAAATAAAATGGCTATTTTTGTAGTGATGTTATAATTTTGAAATCTCTCTCTCTCTCTCTCTATATATATATATATATATATATATATATATATATATATATATGCGTAATAAAAAATATTAAATGTGTCGCTCAGCTGGTTGATGTTATATTCAGCACCCCGACATCGGAGTTTCGTAGATTAATCTTTTCAATATATATATATATATATATATATATATATATATATATATATATATATAATAATAATAGTAATAATAATAATAATAATAATAAATATACCGTTTTTATAGTAGAATGTCATATTATATAATTTATATTAAAACCAGGACTATATATACGATAATTATATATATATATATATATATATATATATATATATAATTATCGCATATTGTTGACTCATAAATAATTTCTTTTTTTGCTTATCAAATTTAATTCTTCAAAATATTGTAATTGGTTTCCATAAACGGAAATTACATATGGCTCAACTTAATATTTACGATATGCTAGTGTCGATCCGAAAGTAATGCCTCCTAATTTGTCAGTCTTTGAAGTATTAAGCACACACACGCACATATGTAGAGAGATGGGTTGAGGGAGAGAGAATTATTATAAGTAAAGGGTTTGTCACTTAGCTGATTGATGTTACCTTCAGCATCCCGACACCAGAGTTTCGTAGACGGACCCGTCCGTTCTTTCGTCGGGTAGTATCAGAAATTGACTGCCTATACTTCTCGGTTTTTCTTTTTTATATGCATTTATCGCTGGTGGAATATATATATATATATATATATATATATATATATATATATATGCTGAGTGAGAGAGGCATAAACGAACTGATTGAATTATAATGATTGCACCGAAAGTAATGCTTCATACTTTATTTGTGCCACGAACGGATTTTGGTGGTTTGTGCGCAAAATACGAAAATTCTTAAAGAATTCCTCAACGTAGAAGTAAATTACATCTGACATTCTGCAAGGCTGGGTGAACGTTTACGGAGATGTTCCAGACAGCCCTGTCCAGCTGTCCGCATACAAACTGCAGGTTCTTGTCCATCAAAGGCGAAAAATAGCCAGTTATGGTGATTGTGAAAAAATAGTCGTTTGTCGTAAAACTTTCTCTCTCCAGTGGTTTTGTGATTCGTCAATATTTTACTGTGGAAATAAACTGGACAAAAATATCCCCTAGTTTATAAAATCCATCTCTATATTTAAAAATAAACAGATTTCAGTACGTTTTGCTTTTTCCTAAAATTAAAAAAAATGACGAATTTAAAAAAAAAAAGTAATAAGTTATATGAATTCAAATCAGAACTTGGCAAATTCCTAACTGGAAGGAAAATTCTCGCGATTTGTAGAACATTATATTTATTTAGAGACCGTGAGAGCTTTCCCCTCTAACCAGATATTTGCTTATATTTCAAAAATCGTTTTCAACAATTTTTAGTCTCCATCTATGACTAAGGCTGAAAAACGTTTTACGTATCAATATGAAAACTTAGTTAAAAGTCATTTGTTTTGGAAACAAAATATGCATAAATATTTCACTAATTTTATAACAGAAATTTTCAAGAACTTTTACAAAAATATAGTCAAAATATTGAATAGTGTGTAACGAGTCAGATTAAAAATTGGATAAAATAAAGAAGGATCCATCTCTCTCTCTCTCTCTCTCTCTCTCTCTTGCACTTTCTCTGTCTTTCTATATGTCACTTCCCTTTAGGACGTGAGCGATTATAGTTCTCCACAGCTTCCCGTCTTTTATTGCTCTCAACAATACTTGCTCCGTTATGACTTCTTTTACTTTTTATGTTATTTTTATTTCTGTCGTTTACCCAAATTTGTTTGCTTCCTTTTCCTTGTTAGTGTTGATGTTTTATTATTAAAATGATATAAACATTTCTTTTTATATATATATATATATATATATATATATATATATATATATATATATATATATATATATATATATTCAGTCTTCGGTTCAATAGCCATAAAAACATCAAAGACAACAGCAACAACAATTTACCAGTCGCTGCAAACTTCAACCAACCCGGGCACAGCATTGATAACATCATATGTGTGCTTTGAGCGTATTCACTAAAGAGCCAACAAGAAAGACGTAAATCAGAGTTAAAACACATTCTCAAAATAGAATCACAGTAATACAACACATGAAGGGGGGAAAAAAACTAAAAACAACAACATTCTTCGGAAGAGTGACTCCCACTTCTTTGTTTATTTCTCGTCACGTTGAAAAAGGATACAGGCGTGTCAGACAATTCCGACTTTAAAGTCTTTCTCTTCGTGCTTCGGTTTAGTCAAAAGACCTACTAATAAATATTATCAGTTTCATTGACAATATTATTATCATTTTGTTGCCTTTTCATTCCTCGAATTTCATTAACCGGACTTATATATATATATATATATATATATATATATATATATATATATATATATATATATATATATATATATATATATAGAAAGAAGAGCGTAATATTTCGCATTATTGCAAATGCGAACACAGCAGACTACACCGAAATTTGAACTCGGCTCACCGATGCCACTTTCTACACCGATAACTATTACACTACGCACGCATCTTCTTCCCACGTTTACCTGTCTTTAAATCTCTTTATAATCGTCTTTTGGTAGATAGTCGATTATCTTGCCTATCTTTCTTTCGTATTCATCTGTCTGTCCAGCTCTCTCTCTCTCTCTCTCTCTCTCTCTCCTCTCTCTCTCTCTCTCTATATATATATATATATATATATATATATATATATATGACAATAGGAAAACTGTAAAAGTTGCCGACGCGTTTCGTCCAATGTTGACTTTCTCAAGGCAAAAAACGAAATGAATTTATTTAAACAAAGTAACTAATAATAACAAAAACATAATGTCCTTAGCAACTGGAAGAATTTAAAGAACGCTATTTTCATACTGTTAACTGAAAATTACGTCAATTACTGTTACGTGTAGAGATAATGTTATTATTGCTGTGTTGCTGTGATTCAACCATTTTCTTTTGATTTCACGATATTGTTGCGTACGTTTGTTTGGGAGAGTAGTAATTCTGTTAAGAAAGGTGAAATAGGGAAAAGGCATGGGCGTAGATTAATATTTGGGTAATATTCAATGGCGGCACTCTCTAGGATTTTCCTTCTGAGTGAGTTATTTTCTTTTTTTATGAGTGTAGCATTTTTAAAATCAAAATTGTGGTTGAATTTCTTTCTATATATGACTAGTGCATTAGCTAAGTTGTTTTTTGTGAGGTCTCTTTTGTCCTCATAAATGCCGTTTTTTAAATTTCTACTTGTTTCATCAATATATTGGGAGAAGCAGTTTTGGCAATTTATTTTATAAATGTCTGCTTCAGAAATATTATTGCTATTAGTGTTTGAGGATCTGAGTATATCCATAATGGTTTTGGAAGTTTTGTAACTAAATTAAGATTATTTAGATAGGATAGGTTATTCTGGATAGTTGACGTGACAGAGTTGGTCGGTAGTATTATGTATCTGTTTTCATGTAATTTACTATTGCGGATTATGTTATTAGTTTTGTTTCGGTTTTTATATTTTGTATGGTTTTCTTCTTGCGTTATGGATGAAATGATATGGGTATTGTAGGTTTTTGAATGTGTTTTCTATTGTATGTTTCTTCTTTAAGTAAAAATTGGGGACTGCAGATATATATATATATATATATATATATATATATATATATATATATATATATATATATATATTCCTTTTACCTGTTTCTTTTTGGTTTTAGTTTCCTTACTTCCCTTTCCTTTATACTTCTCCTCCCTTGCTTTTCTCAATTTCTTCTGCGTTAATATTTTTATGTAAGTTTTTCTGTCAGAAAGCGTAATCGAGTTCAGCTGAGAAGCGCTATAAATCGAGTAGCTACTGCACCCTCATTCTACGTAGAAAGGTCTAATAATCTGTATATACACACAAACAAAATAATAGTACAGCTTCGTTACTCTATTATCTATAACCTTGCATCTCCATTCAGCTAAATTCACTGTTGTAAAAGGACAATTTCATTTTAACCCGATGAATTTTTCGAGTTTTTCTTTTCGATATCTTCCAATCACTGACCAGAAAGGAGTGAAAATACATCGATATTCTGAAAGTGACATGTCTGAAGAATATCCCGCGTGGTGAAGAAGTTCTAATACCAAATCCGTGATTTTTTGCTTCATTACATTTACAACACAAAGTTAGTTATTGGAGAGCATCGTAATCACCAGTTGATTTGCTTATTTAGATAAAAGATATTGTCTGTTCTGAAGCGACATTCAAATGAGCCAATTGCTCACTATATCAACGTACAATAACAGTTTATTCAGGTTCTAGCAGTTCACAATAAATAATTTTTTTTTAATTCCACTAAGATTCCGTATACATTGAGATGTTGTTACTGATCTAGTCACGATTTCTTTCATTTTGGATTCTCGTAATAAATTCATTTTTAATCGACTGTGATTATCTTGTTCCAAAATGACTACATTCTCTGTTAATCAAGAAAATATAAATGCTAACTGATGTTCGTTCCTGTAAGTTCACATGGGATTCATTTTTGTTGCTTCTGATTTGCTTTCCATTAAATTGAATACGCACAATAAATAGCTGAGTAAACTTTACTTACACTTCTATGATTTTCAAAACATCATATACGATTGTTATGAGAACTTTTCATTAGCCTTGCTTTTAGTTTACCTATGCAAAATGGTTTACAAAGAACTACTTCGTTTGGAAATCTGGCTATTAGTAACTGACAATACCACGAATCAATCGATTTGTTGCAGCCATTTTTTCCTGATACACCATAAAAACATAAAGAGAAAACTTTTCTTAGAATTAACAATATCTGACAAAAAAATTGTTTGGGTCAAATCTGTGGCGTAAGTTTAATTATTCGCGGTAGTGTCCCATCCTCCGTCTAATTGTTGAACGTGAAGAAATTTGAAACAGGTATAATCTGTATTTAAAAAAAAAAAAAAAGAAAAAAAAGAAGAAAAAAAATGAAGAGGAAGAGTCCAAGAAGAAGTCTCGAAAAAAGTAGAAGGAAACATCTGATTGGTTAACGGATGGAACGACATCAACAGATTGGTTAAGAACCGTAAACTGTGAAGTGAAGCTTTTTTGATTGCATCATGAGTTGATGCCAACACACACACACACACACACACACACACACACACACACACACACACACACACACATATATATATATATATATATATATATATATATATATATGCTTGTGTGTGTGTGTGTATAAGCGCGTGCAACATATGATCGAGCGCATAAAGTAATAGTTGCAAATGGAAACATTTCGATAGACATTGAACAGCTATCTCTTTTATTTCCTCATACGGTATCCATAACAAAACAAGGAAAGAAGGGAAATAACTCTTACATTTCTGTATAAATGAAAACATACCTCTGACTGTAGTAAAGTTTGACATTTAAATGTATGCATTTAATAAAAGGAACTCATTTAGTAGTTAAAATTATTAGAAATTCACCGAATTTCCTCATAGAAATCAACGTGTTTATTAATCTTAATGACTCACACGGACGTTTAAAAATTAATTAAAATCTTCGATTTTCTTTCTTCTCTCTTTCTCTCTCTTTCTCTCCGAGCAATAATGAATTACGTAATTTTTTCTTTCGCTGTTCATGTTTCTACGGTTTTAAATAACACAGCAGCAATATGTTTTGTTAATTATTACGTAATCCGCATCGTAAAGCCATTGACTATAATTCAAATATAAATTGCATTTAAGGTGCAAGAAAACAAATTAGAAAAACGCTTCGACACACTAAGTATGATTTTTTTTTTGCAATTATGAACAGAATTTTTAAACGTTACAGAAGAAGAGAGCGTCATTTTCAGCATTTGACAACGCAAAAAAATAAAAATCGAAATATAACAAATCTCTCTATGTAGTGTGAAATTATCATAATCATAACATTGATTTATTCGAACTAGTGTCCTTATCTTAGTTGTTATTGTTACAACTCGTATGTCGTTGCGCTTACCCGTGATACCCTGGTGTTGTATTTGGTAACATGCTGTGAATTTCCAAACAAACCTTTTATTCAATCCACGGGTAAACTGGTCTTGGTACATATAAATAGTATCAATGTATACAGTATTCTGATCAGGGCCGGATTTAGATGAAGAGAGGCCCTAGGCTATTTCACTTGTGAGACTCCTTCAAATCCCCCATTCTCACGAGTAGAGCAAAATGGAAGAGTGTTAAATTGAACAATTTGAGTAAAGCCAAGAATGATGACGGGTGATTAAAATTAGTGAAGGGTTGTTTAGAATCTACAATGCATTATGACAGCATGTGTAAAAAAGGCCTATGATAGTGTCAAAAATATTATACACTTTGCCAGTAGGTTCCCTAGATTTTGAGGACCTAGGTTTCAGCCTGATAAGCCTTTAGGTAAATCCAGCACTTTTTCTTGTGAGTTCGATACCCGGGACAGACATTAAAACAATTCGAATCACTTAAATGATTTTCTAATAATAACTAATATTTGAACCTCAGCAGAATATTAGCACATTGTGAAGTTTGCTTAACTATTACATTTCATGGTATATTGGTAAAATATATTTTGATTTCTTGACGAGGCTAGTTGTAGCGTAACGGTTATCGGCACTGAAAGTGAAATTCATGAGACAAGTTCAAATTCCGGTTTAGTCTATTGTGTTTATTTCACAATAATGTATGTATTAATATATTCTCCCACTCACCAGTTATGTGTTAGCTTTGGGTAGCAGCCCGTCAGAAAGAAAGAATACTTTGGGTTCAAAACAGTGGAGAAGAAAAATGGGAAACCCCTCTATTATCTTTCGCAAGAAGCCATGACAATTCACAGATTATAAAGAAAAGGAATCTGTGGAGAGTCATGATCACCTACGTCCTGAAGGAACATGGGTTTAACAAAAAATAACGTAAGTTCCTAAAACTTAAAAAGTGTCACCCGTCAAAATCTGCGAACTTTATATGTTTCAAAACAATTTCGCATGCATTTTACTTGTATTGATAATGACGCTCTTCAAAAGGAGATAACTTTTGCATGTCTAGAAATTACAAAAACAAACAAATGAAATCGTTCAAAATGGACATAGTTGTATTACTATCTCAATAAACTGACGTTTATAAAACCAGATAAAAAAACAATTCAAACATAAATTTTAGGTTGGAATTTAAAGGGAGATCATCCTGAAAACAATTACCTTAGCATTAGATACATTTTTCGCGAACAATTCTATTCCATTCGCTGCATAGATTGACAGGCTGAAAAAAAATCTGCTTCGTGGGGACTATCCGGGCGAATTTAAAGGTTGAGAAAAATCTGCAAAATTAAAGATACGGCTATTTACAAAATGAACAACAGAATTATATCTGAAAATGTCTCGTTGGAAGTGTACAAAATGAAAAGTATAACCCAAAAAGGCTTCATCATTAATATGTCGGCCATTTTGAAATTTAGCTAGAAGTTTCACTTAAGAGTGCATGTCTCCGCACTTATATAACCAACTGAAATAGATCTTATCATCAGATGGATTATTTAATGAAGTTACTAGAAAAATAACTATAAAATTAAGTTTTCTAACTACCTTATGGCAAAAAAGAAGATATCTGACAGATATTGTCCTATCGTAGAGAAGTGTAAATTAAGTCCAGCGCCTTTTTAAGTTCAAGAAAAACCTCAAATTAGGACAATTAGTAGTTGAAACAAAGAACGTAAAAACGATGAAAGTAGATCTTTACTAAGCTTATTTTCATCACCAGAAAGTTGCATTAGTGCGGCAGTCCACAAAGATTGAACTTGTTACACTAGCGAACACTTTACGAGACTAGCTTGCTAACATTTTCTTCGGAATGCGCTCGGAGTTGTTTACGAATCGTCTGTCATCCAAACATAATACTTAGGTACTCATTAAAACCTAACTCATTATATAAGAGAATTAGCTTGCAACTCATTCAGCATTACTTGCTGACACGCACCAATACAGATATTTAATAAACCCGACCAAAATACTTAAATATCGACTAGGACTACTTGTAGAAATTTGTAAATATTTCAGTGATGAGACAAAATGAATTGAATATTTACAAATTTCTATCTGAATTTATGGGATAAGGGGTTATCATCATTTACATTATTTACATTGGGACTATTGTCCTGGTCTGCAGCTGGAGATTCGTCTCCAGCTGTGCGGGTCAAACTCTGCCTCCGGGCAGAGAGGATCCCCAGATGAGGCTATGTCGAAGGGCAGAGTCTCATCTCGGAAAAGAGTTTTAAACAGGGTCTGAGAGGAAATTTTGGCCGAGCCTACGGGCTCGGATACCCCACATTAAATTCAGCCTTGTGCCACATCTGACCACGTGGGGTGGTTGGTAGATATCCTGGAACTATTGTCCTCGTCTTGTTGCTATTATCATGTTTCGGCCATTGTGCTCTTGAGCGTTCATCAGATGCTTGTTGATCCGGATAACATTCAGGGAATTTCGAACTGAACCCTTTATTTAGTCTAAAAGAGTAGATTGTTCTCGTTTCGATGTCAATGTCCAGGGATGCCTCGTCTTCAACAACAGCATCAGCAGCAATAAGAAATGAGAAGTCTCGGTGAATGTAGTCAAGCGTGACAAGCATCAGCAGTAGCCAGAGTAGGTTTAAGACACCAAGTTTAAGACACAAGATTTCCTGGTGGATTAAAGCCTTGGTTCGGGAACAGTTTATTGTGGGTTCAATCCGTGGGCCTGGTAGCGCAGATGTAGACTCATTGGAAACCGGGTGAGCACTGAGCAATACTAAATAAGAGCAAGACAAGATATCTCGACACATGAACAGTAGAATAAGAACAATGTACACCATAGATTAAATAAAGAGTTCAAAAATTCGAAAATCGATAAATTGATAAAGGTAGGCCGGAGGGAACAACAGCCAGAACATTGTGATTATAATTACAAAGATGTTGATAATAGTCCTAGAGTAAATAATGTAAATAATATTTACTAATGTCTGACACAAGGCCATAATAGTGATAATCGAACTCAGTAAATTAGAGAGTAGCTTTCAATGTATCGTTTGATTACGGGCTCCCTGAAGAATAAATAGTAGTAGAAAGTATATGTGTTAAAAGCCAGATAAATGTCTCGTGTTTGTTATGAAAGTGTTCATCACGAGTCGAACAGAATACACATGTGCCAAAATTGTACTTCCAAGACATGATATGATTTTGAGAAGAGCCTGAAAAAATATGACAGCTTGTTTATTTTCCTTTAAAAATGTTTGCCGTAATGGTTATTACTATTTGTTGAAGAAAATGAAACTCTGAAGTTGGCACGAATTCTTTTCCCGCCATTTCGATTCTCTTTGACTCTTTTAGTATTCTTCTTCTTAATTTCTTTGATTTTTATACACTTATATAAAAATTCTTTTACCTAATGTCGGTTATCTTCATCTTTTTTATAGAAAAGAAACCCTATTTCCAACACAATTACATACCCACATACTGCCATATTAAAACACACCAAAATTTTATTTTCTACCCAATAACAGACAATATTACAAACATATCAAAATGAGTCCACAATACAACAAACGTTATTTAAATCAATGTGTCTATTGGTTAGAAATTAACATTACCATGTGAAATATTTTACCAGTCAGAGAAAACTAAAACCATATCTTTCTCGAGCCTACTTTCGGGAAAACTTCTTATAAAACCCCACAGATTTCGACTTTTAGAGAGCAGAGGAGCGGCTGTCTCCAAGCCGTTTCAAACACAAGAGAATACGAGGCTATATAGCGTCTTCCCACCCCACCCACAGCGCGAACTGAAAGAAATCGTCTCCAACAACAACATCAACAACAAAGACGGCCAGGGAATATTCACTAACGATAAATGTCTTTTCTCAATCGTAGTTTAGAAACGACTTTTAAATAGTTGGTTCACAGAAAAAATGTTCTGTGAACCAACTACATATTTAGAAATCTTTTCTAAACTACTTATTTTTCTGTGTAACAACTACTCAAAGACATTAACTCGACTAAAGACTATTTTTCATACTTTTTAATTTTAAATCTTCTGAATTCCTGTACTTTATGTTTGTAAATACAAATGATTTATTTAACAGGCATGCATAGGTTTTTCTTTATTTTTACTTTATTATTGTTTGGAATTCAGACATTCGGATTTTTAATATAAAACCTGGACAACTGAATTTCCTACACTTTCTTTCCTTCTCATTTTTCTTTTTATTTAACTTTGCGCTATTATTAAAGAATCTTTTGTCCTAATCGTTCCTTTGTTTTCTAATCTATTTTTTATTGCCGATCACTCTCCCAATATCTTGAATCGTAATCGTTTCTTTCTTTCCTTCTCTCATTGTTTAATATCAGTACTTTTCTTGAAGAATCTTTTACCATAATTATTTTTTCTTTCATAATTTCAATCTTTTTTCTAAGTTTTTTTCCTCCAAGTATTATTTTTTGCAATAATTTCATTCTTTTTCTTTTTTTTTAATTTTTTTTTTACTGTAGTTATTAAAAAATAGCACCATGCGTGATACACGCTTAGGCAATCATGTATCGAAAGATACATGACTGTCGAGGCAGATTTTTTCTGCAGTAGGTTGCTATTTCTTTCTGCAGTAGACCAGTTGCCATTCAAGACAACCCGGCTCGTCTTGCTATTTATCCATAGCTGCGGAGGGGGAGGGGGAAGAGGATTCATATCTTTCCAAAGGGATTATAGCACGTAAGTGAATGTAATGGATTCGACTGGAATTTGAACTCGGCTCGCCGATTCCTCACTCCGAGCCGCTATCCACCGTGCCTCCTTTACTGCAGTACTTTTCTTGAAAAACCTTTTATCATAATCTTTTATTTCGTTCATAATCTCTTGGCGTTTATCTTACTTATTTCTTCCATGATCTTTGTCATTCATTCATTCATTTCTTTCTTTCTTGTGGTTTTGAGGAATCTTTCTTCATACCTGCGTTTCCTTCATAATCTCGTTCTTTAAACTTAGTTCTTCATCATTATATCTTTTATAATAATCATTCGATTTTTTCGTTTTTTTCTTAGTTCTATTTTTGAAGAATGGTTTATCATCATTATCGTTTTCGTTCACATTTTCTTCTTCTTCTTTCTCCGGTGATCTTTATCATAATTATTAGCTCTTCCTCATAATTATTAGCTCTTTCTCTCTTTTATAATTCAATTTTTAAAAGTATCTTTCATTCATAATCTCTTTCTTTTCTTATTTCAGATTCTCTCTCTCTCACTGTTTCAATCCAATAATTTTCTTTCTTTTTTTTTTCACTACCACATTCTTTTATCTCAGTTCTTTTTTCGACGACCCTTTATAGAAATCGTTATTTTCTTTCTCTCTCTTTCATTCTCTCTCTCTCTCTCTGAGACACTTTTCTGGAAGAATCATTTCTCCTAATCATTCATTTCTTTTATAATTTCATTCTCTTTTTTTCTCATTCTTTCTCCCTTGTACATTTATCGTGACCGTTCCTCCATTTTCTACTCTTTTTCTTTCTCTCCATACTTTTTTTGAAAACTCTTTTTTCAAAACCGTTCCTTTCTTTCATAAACGCTTCCTTATAAGTCAGGTTTTCTCTCCGTATATTTTTTTGAATTCGTTGAATTCTTTCCTTTTTTATCATTTCTTTTTTTTTTCCAGAATCTGTCGCAATCGTTTCTTTCTTTAATAATGTCATTATTTTATTTTCAATTTTCCCCACGCCCAGGTTATAATAATGTAATCGTTCATTTCTTTCTTTTCGTATTTTTATCTCCCTACTTTTTTTTTAAAGAAGATTTTCACATAATTGTTCCTTTCTTTAATAATCTCATTCTTTTATTTTACTTATTCCTTCCATTATCGTTTTTTTATCATTTCACAAGAAAGTCACTAAGGCGATAAAGCCACTAAGACGCAACGGGTGAAAGTGAGAGTGAAAGAAACTGAGAAAACTTTATTGAGGCAAAAGAACAATAAAAGAACAGGATTTAAAAAAAGACAGAAGATGACAACGTTACATTTAAATTTTTGAAGATCTTAATTGTCAGGAAAGCAAGAAGTCGAAGAGATTTCCTCTGTCGAGAAGTGCGGGAGAATAAACTATTAGTATAAATTCTATACTAACTGTTTCTTCTCTCGCACTATATACTATAGCACTTGCGGCTACATCTAGCAATTTCAATTGTAAATTATGGTACTTAGCTGCCAATCTAGTACTGTGTATAATTGAAGAACAATTACCATGAAATTATTTATAGAAAAGGCACAGGGAAGCAACGTTACGGTCGTGAGAAAATGATTGAAACCGATATACCAGGTCAGGACCGATAACATTGCAGTTTGTTCTTTGGATTTTCTCAAGAATATCTCGATACATAAAAGGAGCACTAGACCAGATGTAGCAGCAATATTCAATGCATGGACGCATAGTACACTTATAAATATGTAAGATAGATTCTGGCAAGAAAAATTGTCTAGCACGACATAGTGAACCGACTTTCCTAGCAGAAGACCTAGCAATTGTTTCAATATAATATTTCCACTTCATGTCAGCGGAAAATATGAGACCGCGAAGATACCATAGTGTATCATTCTTTTCTCTACTCACTCTTTTATTGTATTTTATTTTATTTACTTTTTTTTTTTTTTTATCTCAGAACTTTCATCAAGATTCTTTAGCAACTTTCTTTCAGAATATCTTTCTGTCATTTCGGGTTTTTTTTGGTGGTATTTATTCTCATTCTTTTACTTTTATTTTCTCTTCATTTTATCGCTGTTTTTTCTTCTTTTATTACGATTACTTTCTATTCAGTTTAATTGACTGAATTGTTTTTTTTTTTACGGCTTATCAACCTTTTGGGGTCTAAAGTCGCAACGTATTATGGGATTGTAAGAATCTTTTGGAGATAATAATGACTTTCTGATACAAGTCTTACTATTTAACTTCATAGCTGGAAAGAGAAGAGGTGGATTTATACCTTTCCCAAAAGTACTTGCCTGCAAGGGAATATAACAAACCCGTCTGAAACTCGAACTCATCTCTCCGAATTCTCCTTCCGAGCCTTTATCCAAGCTTATAGTACCTGCTATTCCCAAGAAGTCACCCATCTAGGAACTGATTAAGTTTAACGTTTCTTAACTTCAGTGATCGAACGAGAACCTGCTTACTTTCTTTGCTTTCTTTAGGGCTTTTCAGTAATTAAAAGCTGTATAGCCAGTCTGCACAATTACATATATTAACTTTAGTAAAATATATAATTCGTTTATTAGAAACTTTTAATTGCTTCTTAATTTGCCAGAGGCTAATTTTATTGTTTTTCAAAGCTCTAGTAAATCATGACAGTTTATCTGTATGAATATTAATGCTACTGTCTCTTCGTTAAATTGGTGCAAGAGTAGCCCACTTGAATACTGTAAGTGAGCATTTAAATAAAATGCTGCATCTGAAAACATTTCGGCAAATATTAAACGGTTTTAATTCATCTTAGTTTCCATAAGAAAACAAAGTAAAAAGGGAAATAACTCTAACAGTTATGCCCATCAACCCAAAGATAGTTCTGACTATGGATGACCAAACTTGCCAATTATGAAAGGTTCTTCAGATGAACTACAAAATTATTGTTATATATTTTGCTGAAAATTTTATATGAATATTAGTAATGTGTGTATGTAGTAATATTTATTCATATAAGCATTTTTTTTTTAATTTTTTAATTTGTATGTTTCAGTTATCAGAAAGTAGAAACATGTATACAAAATATTTTCCGAATGTTGGTGATACGATTCGGATACGGAACTGAGCACATATGCGTTTCGAGAAAAATCTGAACAAGTGAGTGTACTTTAAAGGCAAATAGAACCTGGCTTTGTCGTGAAGTTTTTCGTAGCTGAGCGATAAAAGCACGCCGGATTAGACGATGCTTCCTCTTACAAAGGAGGACGTAGGCTTTTTCGATTATGCAAGTCGTTAGACTAAATAAATAAATACTGTTCAAAACTCTGAATTCAAAATCATCTAGAGGGTGGGTCCGTCAGATTGTTAACATTTTGCTGCCACGACTACCGAATGGTTTATCGTGATTGTAATCGTAAATATGAAATTTGAAAAATTTGCAGAATTTGCTGAGAAGAAAAATAATAACTATCAATAATATTAATAATAATTGTTATTATTATAAAGACGTTTCTATTCGGACCAGCATACATATCATGGGTGTTATACTCACATTTCATTCTTCAGGTGTCTGTCTTTGTACTAGGTAACAACATTGGAATTTCAAACCCTTTATTCAGTGCATGGGTGTAGATTTTTCTAATTTTGCCTCCATTCTTAAGGGATATTTTATATTAGTTAATACTCACAAGTCTTATTCACCATTTTGTGTCATTTGTCTATTTTCTTTTTATGTTTTCTTTTTCTCGGTGAATCAGAAAATGAGATTTTTCATTCACTACCATGACCCAGGTACTGAACGCACACCTGCCATTTATTTTTTTTAACCAATGCTTTAATTTACTAGGTCCATGGATTGGCTAAAAGTTTCGGTTCGAAATTTCAAGAAGTTTATTGAGTACGACACTGATACCTGAAGAAGACCAGGGGGTACAATGGCCAAAACAATCTGAGTATAACAACCAAGTTCATATTGTTCTGAATAGCAAAATATGATGACAATTTCTTATCTTAAGAATTCTGACAAAAATAATAATATAAATAATGCTAAAACTTGATTTTTAAAATTTATTCACCTTCTATATTAACTGTGATTCGAAAAGGATTTCAGTCAATATATTACCACGAACTCAGGAGTTCAGTCAATATATTACCACGAACTCAGGAGTTCAGTCAATATATTACCACGAGCAGCACATTAAAAATCAGAAAGCTGCATGTGTTTCACGATTTGCAGTTTGGCTACCACTGAATTAGATGACCAATGATGGTCACTATTAATAAAAAAAATCAATATGGCTTGTATTTATTCAAATTTTATCGGTTTCGGAATAGAATAAAAATAAACGTTCAGTACGCACTCTAAAAATTAGCTTACAAAATGGTGTAGCAATATGCAAAGGTTGCAATAACGTTTTCAACTTTTACTTCCGGTAGAGAGTGGTGACCGGAAGTTGTGATATAATTTATCAACGTCTGTCTATTCTTGAAATGTTGAGTTCTATTTAATAATTTAAAAAAAAAATAATATTTAAGACAAAAATTATTAGTAGAATTTGTGTGGGGATAAAAATACTCAAAGACGTTTTATGCCTCGCTTCCAATTGATGTTTTAAACAGAAGCTGATCTTTCCACGGGTTGAATCTTGCCAAGTGTGTAAATAAAGGATTAACTATTCAGAGTTGTGTAATTTTTTTCATATGGTGATATTTTGTTTTGTTCATTTCTTCGTGGTCGTGAGTCAATTCACCTTAGCACTGGAGAGTGAACCTCAAATATCAGCCATTAAATTCCTCTATACTTTGAGCCAAATCTAAATCCGAATCAGTTAATGAAATTAAGTCAATGCTAAAAAGATATTCAAATATTATGGTAAAAGAGTCCCTGCTGTAGAACGATCTCAGAAACATATAAAATCAAAAAAGATATTTTGTGTCACAGTTTTTTGTTTTTGCATGACCCTTGTCTTGATGGTGTGTTTTATGTGGTACAATGACCCTGAGAGCAACGCCGTCGCGAGTTCTAAACTTCTTGTAGGTCCACTCTTGCGGTCAAGGTAGAAGACGAGGACCTAGATAGAGCGCGACCAACCCCAAAGACCCCCAACAATGGAACAAGCTGATAAAGATTACGACAGATCTCAACGGTTGAACCAGCGGATGAATAGAGCTACGCATGACGGGCATGCTATAGAAGGCGCAACTTGAAATTATAACAGGGGTAGCGGCAGTACATTGCAGTTTCACAACTGGATTATGTATGTCTCATTCTATATGTGCCATAGATGAAGGTCATGAAATCAATTTGCGGGTGACTTCCTGGCAAGTTGAGGCCCACCTTAAACAAATTCACGCCATTGGCAGTTTCTTCTACTCTAATTTTGTTTCACCTCCAACCAAATCTTGCAATGCCAAAGGACGATCGGGAAAAGATGACAGGAGTAGATTTTGGTGAAACTGAATGCTTCTAGTCCTGAACCTGCACGTTGGCGGCGGATGTGGTCATCAGCGTCATCATCACAAAGGAAAAGATCACCAAAGAAGAAATGAAATTCTTGGATAAGAGATAAAGCTGACGATGAGAAATACTCCGACATAGAGATTAAGCTAATCGAGAAGACTAGTGTGTAATAGTACGAAAAGGCTCTAACCAATTTATATTAACGAAGAAATATATTATCTAGAGTAATGGCGCCTAAGTCCTCTTCAAATTACTCCACATCTTAATCCTTAAGTGCATCTAAGGACTGAAGTCGTCTTTAACTGTGGCAAAAACTAGAAGTTGTAGGGAGTCAGATCGGCGATATTTTATCCACAAAAAAAGAAAAAAAATACATTCAAGATTATTGTGAATTCGACAGTCATTGACGTTTTGGGAGGATGTCTGTTTACGCAAGCACAGTAAAGACACCTCTGATTGGTTGCCAGGTTGCATCAAGAATGCACAACCAGTACTCGAGATATTCAAAATGGCTGCATTCTTTCCTGCAGATCTCGTTTTGGTGTTTGATGTACGAAGAAAAACATTCCAACGTATTTATCCAAAGTCTTTTCGAACGAGGAAAATCGGACTACGATTGCTAAATACCAGCTACGTACCTACACTACAGGCTAAAAAATTGGGGCCACCCTCTGGATTTCGAAGAATCGCTTAAAACTTGTATTTTGCATGCCTCTTTCCAAAGCTCACTTCGGTCCTGGGTAATTTCTCTTCCTGAAAAAACAAAATAATCTATATTACAATCATTCTTTAGAATGTTTTGACTTTTCTGGTTGTTTCCGTGTTCTAGCAAAAGAAAAAAATCTTCTTCTATACACATTTTAATCCAGAAAAAGCTACTTAAAATCAGTGTTAACGTTGTGGACCCCCGCCCAACCAAAAAAAAAACAAAAAAAAAAAACACAATATCTTCACACTACTCGTTGATCCATTCATATTATGTCTGCTGGTATTTTTTCTAATGTCTTCAGTTAACGAGCTGTTATTCTTATCTGCTATTCCTTGATATTAACTATCGTCTCTTTTTCATTAGTTCGAGAATTTCATGTCATCCCTTCTTTTTTTGTTTCTTTCTTCCCTTGAAATGGCTAGGTTTGCTGATGTCCTTAGTGCCCCCTTTAAGTTGTTCTAAGGAGTTACTGGCATCTTCTAAGCTTTTATAATTGATTTTAACTACATCAATATACGTCTTTTTGCTAAATTAGTCTTTTTGGAGTCAGTTGTATAGTAGTTTTAGTGTTGCTTTATGTTTTTTTAATTTTTATCATTCATTCTTGTTTGCATATGAGTGATAAGTTTCATTGGAATAACGCTACCTAGCAGTTGTCAGTATCCCAGAATACATTTCTTCTTGTCTTTATCTAATATTAGTTCTATTCCTCTTTCAGTTCTCTTTCCACTTGTACATATATGTGTCCGTTGTTTATAAAATCCCCCATGTTTATCCATTTACCATATTTTCTTGTGCATAATACAATAAATTTTGAACGCGAATTAAAGGTCAAAATCGTGGATGGTTGTATTATGTATGAGTACAGGTTTTCAGAAATTTTTACTCAGCTTAAAAACTTCTTATTTGAAACAGCAAAAGTGTAAATATTTTCAGTTAACTGTCTATATTTCTGTAAATAGTGATTTTCAGTTAATACAATACATAATAAAACCCAAATTGTTTACAAAATGTCAGTAATATTTGTTCTTTGGGAATCAGCGTAACTGAACGACTTTTGTCTTAAAGACAGGAAATTCACCGAAATTGATTAAAAAAATTAATAAAAGGAACGCAGAAGATAAGTCGTATTTTGATAACATTAATGTTACAACAAAAGCCTAACGATTGTATAAAGTATGTACTTTTTGAGTTTTTCCGCTTGAAAAATGTCCGATAATTCCCATGCTGTGAGATTGCTGTTCCATATTCTTCCGTTTGTTAAGCCAAGGTATCCAGTTTTAAAATTTCATACGATTCGAGAAAAATAAAACAATACAAAATAGATACGTAAACAACCATGCTATATATAAATAAATTTTTGCTGTCGACACTTGAGTTTGAATATAGATCGCCAGTGAGCAAACACAGGCGATCTCATTATTGAATTAAGTACACCACGTGACCATAGAGGAAACGCATATGTAGGAAGTCGCGGGAAATCTATTCGGATCGTTATTTCTATTCTATCCTCTATTACTATTCGGATTACCATTTCTACCCTGTCCTCTATTACAATACGAACAGCTATTCTCTACTCTATTCACTATACTAATTCTCCATTCAGATCACTATACGGATTACTATTCGAGCGAGTATGATCGAGTAAGTACTATTAATACGAGTAATATTCGAAGGCGACTGACACCAGTATTGTTTAACGGCGTTACTATAGTTGTTTCTGCGATTACAAAGTCTCTACTACAACAAGCCTTTACGAAAGCGACAACGAGTATTCGTTGGCATTACAAAAGTGTCAAACGATTGTTGAATAACATCACATTAAAAAAAAAAAAACGACATAATTATATCGCTATATAAATAGTGTACACTGGTGCTTGTAATTTGAAACCACAAAATATGATGATAATTTAGGTGTGTTATGGGATCATACCCATAATAATGATAATGGACTATTCCATACTTAATAAATACTGCGCCTCAGGAGTAGGGAGGAGTCCGCCGCTCACTTTCTGAGCGAACGGTTCGGTTTAACTCTCTGCTTTGGGAGGAACCCGAAGGAGGCTACGCCGAAGGGCGGAGTCTCCTTCGGGAGAAAAAACTCGGCCCCTGAGCCCGTTTATACGGGTTCAAATTGGGCTATTTTTTTGGCCGAGCCTAATGGCTCGGAAATACCCACGTTAAAAAGGCCTTGTGCCCATGACGCCCTCGTGGGGGACGACTAAATATAGTCCGCCGCCCACTTTCTGTGGTTCGGTTCAACTCTCTGTCTACGGACGGAGAGGAACCCGAAGGGAGGCTACGCCGAAGGGCGGAGTCTCCTTCGGGGAGGTGGCTCGGCCCTGAAACCGTTTATACGGGTTCAAATTGGGCTATTTTTTTGGCCGAGCCTAGTGGCTCGGAAATGCCCACGTTAAAAAGGCCTTGTGCCACATGACGCCCTCGTGGGGGGACGACTAAATATAGTCCGCCGCTCACTTTCTGAGCGACGGTTCGGTTTACCTCTCTGTCTACGGACGGAGAGGAACCTGAAGGAGGCTACGCCGAAGGGCGGAGTCTCTTTCGGGAAGGTAAAACCGGCCCTGAACCCGTTTATACGGGTTCAAATGAATATTTTGGCCGAGCCAAATGGCTCGGAAAGCCCACGTTAAAAAGGCCTTGTGCCACATGACGCCCTCGTGGGGGACGACTAAATATAGTCCGCCGCTCACTTTCTGAGCGACGGTTCGGTTTACCTCTCTGTCTGGGACGGAGAGGAACCCGAAGGAGGCTACGCCGAAGGGCGGAGTCTCCTTCGGGGAATAAAACTCGGCCCTGAACCCGTTTATACGGGTTCAAATGGCTATTTTGGCCGAGCCTAATGGTTCGGGAATGCCCACGTTAAAAGGCCTTGTGCCACATGACGCCCTCGTGGGGGACGACTAAATATAGTCCGCCGCTCACTTTCTGAGCGAACGGTTCGGTTTAACTCTCTGCTTTCGAGCGGGAGGAACCCGAAGGAGGCTACGCCGAAGGGCGGAGTCTCCTTCAGGGAGGTCGCTGGCCCTGAACCCGTTTATACGGGTTCAAATGGGCTTTTTTGGCCGGAGAGCCTAATGGCTCGGAAATGCCCACGTTGAAAAGGCCTTGTGCCACATGATGCCCTCGTGGGGGACGACTAAATATAGTCCGCCGCTCACTTTCTGAGCGAACGGTTCGGTTTAACTCTCTGCTTTCGGGCGGGAGGAAACCGAAGGAGGCAACGCCGAAGGGCGGAGTCTCCTTCGGGGAGGTAAAACGGGCCCTGAACCCGTTTATAGCGGTTCAAATGGGTTATTTTTTGGCCGAGCCTAATGGCTCGGAAATGCCCACGTTAAAAAGGCCTTGTGCCACATGACGCCCTCGTGGGGGGACGACTAAATATAGTCCGCCGCTCACTTTCTGAGCGAACGGTTCGGTTTAACTCTCTGCTTTCGGGGAGGAACGCGAAGGAGGCTACGCCGAAGGGCGGAGTCTCCTTCGGGAGGTAAAACCGGCCCTGAACCTGTTTTATACGGGTTCAAATGGCTATATTTTGGCCGAGCCTAATGGCTCGGAAATGTCCACGTTAAAAGGCCCTGTGCTACATGACGCCCTCGTGGGGGACGACTAAATATAGTCCGCCGCTCACTTTCTGAGCGAACGGTTCGGTTTAACTTTCTGCTTTCGGGCGGGAGGAACCCGAAGGAGGCTACGCCGAAGGGCGGAGTCTCCTTCGGGAGGTAAAACTCGGCCCTGAACCCGTTTATACGGGTTCAAAGCTATTTTTGGCCGAGCCTAATGGCTCGGAAATGCCCACGTTAAAAAGGCCCTGCCCCACATGACGCCCTCGTGGGGGACGACTAAATATAGTCCGCCGCTCACTTTCTGAGCGAACGGTTCGGTTTAACTCTGCTTTCGGGCGGGAGGAACCCGAAGGAGGCTACGCCGAAGGGCGGAGTCTCCTTCGGGGAGGTAAACCGGCCCTGAACCCGTTTATACGGGTACAAATGGGCTATTTTTTGGCCGAGCCTAATGGCTCGAAATGCCCACGTTAAAAAGGCCCAGTGCCATGTCGCCCTCGTGGGGGACGACTAAATATAGTCCGCCGCTCACTTTCTGAGCGAACGGTTCGGTTTAACTCTCTGCTTTCGGGCGGGAGGAAACCGAAGGAGGCTACGCCGAAGGGCGGAGTCTCCTTCGGGGAGGTAAAACCGGCCCTGAACCCGTTTATACGGTTTCAAATGGGCTATTTTTTGGCCGAGCCTAATGGCTCGGAAATGCCCACGTAAAAAAAGGCCTTGTGCCACATGACGCGCCCGCGGGGGGACGACTAAATATAGTCCGCCGCTCAATTTCTGAGTGAACGGTTCGGTTTAACTCTCTGCTTTCGGGGGGGAGGAACCCGAAGGAGGCTACGCCGAAGGGCTGGGTCTCCTTCGGTGAGGTAAAACCGGCCCTGAACCCATTTATACGGGTTCAAATGGGCTATTTTTGGCCGAGCCTAATGGCTCGGAAATGCCCACGTTAAAAAGGCCTTGTGCCACATGACGCCCTCGTGGGGACGACTAATTATAGTCCGTCGCTCACTTTCTGAGCGAACGGTTCGGTTTAACACTCTTCTTTTCGGGCGGGAGGAACCCGAAGGAGGCTATGCCGAAGGGCGGAGTCTCCTTCCGGGAGGTAAAACCGGCCCTGGAACCCATTTATACGGGTTCAAATGGGCTATTTTTTGGCCGAGCCTAATGGCTCAGAAATACCCGTTAAAAGGCCTTGTGCCAGATGACGCCCTCGTGGGGGACGACTAAATATAGTCCGTCGCTCACATTCTGAGCGACAGTTCGGTTTCTCTCTGTCTACGGACGGAGAGGAACCCGAAGGAGGCTACGCCGAAGGGCGGAGTCTCCTTCGGGAGGTAAACCGGCCCTGAACCCGTTTATACGGTTTCAAATGGGCTATTTTTTGGCCGAGCCTAATGGCTCGGAAATTCCCACGTTAAAAAAGGCCTTGTGCCACATGACGCCCTCGTGGGGGACGACTAAATATAGTCCGTCGCTCACTTTCTGAGCGAACGGTTCGTTTAACTGATGGCTTTCGGGCGGGAAGCCTACGCCGAATGACGCCCGCCGTCGGGGACGACTAAATATAGTCCGAACCCGTTTGAGCGACGGTTCTCCTTGGCCGGGGTGGAGGGAAGGAGGCTACGCCGAAGGGCGGAGCCCTGAAACCGGCCCTGAACCCGTTTATACGGTTTCAAATGGTCTATTTTTGGCCGAGCCTAATGGCTCGGAAATGCCCACGTTAAAAAGGCCTTGTGCCACATGACGCCCTCGTGGGGGGACGACTAATTATAGTCCGTCGCTCATTTTCTGAGCGAACGGTTCGGTTTAACTCTCTGCTTTCGGGCGGGAGGAACCCGAAGGATGCTACGCCGAAGGGCGGAGTCTCCTTCGGGGAGGTAAAACCGTCCCTGAACCCGTTTATACGGGTTCAAATGGGCTTTTTTGGCCGAGCCTAATGGCTCGGAAATGCCCACGTTAAAAAGGCCTTGTGCCACATGACGCCCTCGTGGGGACGACTAATTATAGTCCGTCGCTCATTTTCTGAGCGAACGGTTCGGTTTAACTCTCTGCTTTCGGCGGGAGGAACCTGAAGGAGGCTACGCCGAAGGGCGGAGTCTCCTTCGGGGAGGTAAAACCGGCCCTGAACACGTTTATACGGTTTCAAATGGGCTATTTTTTGGCCGAGCCTAATGGCCTGGAAATTCCCACGTTAAAAGGCCTTGTGCCACATGACGCCCTCGGGGGACGACTAATTATAGTCCGTCGCTCATTTTCTGAGCGAACGGTTCGGTTTAACTCTCTGCTTTCGGGCGGGGAGGAACCCGAAGGAGGCTACGCCGAAGGGCGGAGTCTCCTTCGGGAGGTAAAAACCGTCCCTGAACCCGTTTATACGGGTTCAAATGGGCTATTTTTTTGGCCGAGCCTAATGGGCTCCGGAAATGCCCACATTAAAAGGCCTTGTGCCACATGACGCCCTCGTGGGGGGACGACTAAATATAGTCCGTCGCTCATTTTCTGAGCGAACGGTTCGGTTTAACTCTCTGCTTTCGGGGGGGAGGAACCCGAAGGAGGCTACGCCGAAGGGCGGAGTCTCCTTCGGGGAGGTAAACTGGCCCTGAACCCGTTTATACGGGTTCAAATGGGCTATTTTGGCCGAGCCTAATGGCTCGGAAATGCCCACGTTAAAAAGGCCTTGTGCCCATGACGCGCCCTCGTGGGGGACGACTAAATATAGTCCGTCGCTCACTTTCTGAGCGAACGGTTCGGTTTAACTCTCTGCTTTCGGGCGGGAGGAACCCGAAGGAGGCTACGCCGAAGGGCGGAGTCTCCTTCGGGAGGTAAACTCGGCCCTGAACCCGTTTATACGGGTTCAAATGGGCTATTTTGGCCGAGCCTAATGGCTCAGAAATGCCCACGTTAAAAGGCCTTTGTGCCCATGACGCCCTCGTGGGGGACGACTAAATATAGTCCGTCGCTCACTTTCTGAGCGAACGGTTCGGTTTAACTCTCTGCTTTCGGGCGGGAGGAGGAACCCGAAGGAGGCTACGCCGAAGGGCGGAGTCTCCTTCGGGAGGTAAAACCGGCCCTGAAACCCGTTTATACGGGTTCAAATGGGCTATTTTTTTGGCCGCGCCTAATGGCTCGGAAATGCCCACGTTAAAAAGGCCTTGTGCCAGATGACGCCCTCGGGGGACGACTAAATATGGTCCGTCGCTCACTTTCTGAGCGAACGGTCGTTTAACTGATGGCTCGAAGGGCGGTCTCCTTCGAGGAAATACGTTAAAAAAGGCCCTAATGGCTTGAAACCCGTTAATGAGGCCTTGTGCCCTCGTCGGGGGACGACTAAAATGGTCCGTCACTCAACTCTGAGCGACGGTTGGTTCAACTCTCTCCACGGGCGGGGAGGAACGCGAAGGAGGCTACGCCGAAGGGCGGAGTCTCCTTCGGGAGGTAAACAGGCCCTGAACCCGTTTATACGGGTTCAAATGGGCGAACGGTTTTTGGCCGAGCCTAATGGCTCGGAAATGCCCACGTTAAAAAGGCCTTGTATATGCCACATGACCCTCGTGGGGGACGACTAAATATAGTCCGTCGCTCACTTTCTGAGCGAACGGTTCGGTTTAACTCTCTGCTTTCGGGCGGGAGGAACCTGAAGGAGGCTACGCCGAAGGGCGGGGTCTCCTTCGGGGAGGTAAAATCGGCCCTGAACCCGTTTATACGGGTTCAAATGGGCTATTTTTGGCCGAGCCTAATGGCTGGAAATGCCCACGTTAAAAAAGGCCTTGTGCCACATGACGCCCTCGTGGGGGGACGACTAAATATAGTCCGTCGCTCATTTTCTGAGCGAACGGTTCGGTTTAAATCTCTGCTTTTCGGCGGGGAGGAACCCGAAGGAGGCTACGCCGAAGGGCGGAGTCTCCTTCGGGAGGTAGGCTCGTCCCCTGAACCCGTTTATACGGGTTCAAATGGGATATTTTTTTGGCCGAGCCTAATGGCTCGAAATTCCCACGTTAAAAAGGCCTTGTGCCCATGACGCCCTCGTGGGGACGACTAAATATAGTCCGTCGCTCACTTTCTGAGCGAACGGTTCGGTTTAACTGACTCGGAAATGCCTCTGCTAAAAAGGCGGGAGGGGCCCCTCGTCGGGGACGACGTTTAAAATATAGTCCGCTCAACTTGAGCGACGGTTCGGAATCCTCTGCTTTTCGGGCGGAGGCGGAGGCTACGCCGAAGGGCGGAGTCTCCTTCAGGGAGGTGGCTCGGCCCTGAACCCGTTTATACGGGTTCAAATGGGTCTTTTTTGGCCGAGCCTAATGGCTCGGAAATGCCCACGTTAAAAAGGCCTTGTGCCACATGACGCCCTCGTGGGGGACGACTAAATATAGTCCGCCGCTCACTTTCTGAGCGAACGGTTCGGTTTAACTCTCTGCTTTCAGGCGGGAGGAACCCGAAGGAGGCTACGCCGAAGGGAGGAGTCTCCTTCGAGGTAAACAGTCCCTGAACCCGTTTATACGGGTTCAAATGGGTTATTTTTTTTGGCCGAGACTAATGGCTCGGAAATGCCCACGTTAAAAAGGCCTTGTGCCATATGATGCCCTCGTGGGGGACGACTAAATATAGTCCGTCGCTCACTTTCTGAGCGAACGGTTCGGTTTAACTCTCTGCTTTCGGGCGGGAGGAACCCGAAGGAGGCTATGCCGAAGGGCGGAGTCTCCTTCGGGAGATAAATCGGCCCTGAACCCGTTTATACGGGTTCAAATGGGCTATTTTTTGGCCGAGCCTAATGGCTCGGAAATACCCACGTTAAAAAGGCCTTGTGCCAGATGACGCCCTCGTGGGGGGACGACTAAATATAGTCCGTCGCTCACTTTCTGAGCGAACAGTTCGGTGTAACTCTCTGCTTTCGGGCGGGAGGAACCCGAAGGAGGCTACGCCGAAGGGCGGAGTCTCCTTCGGGGAGGTAAAACCGGCCCTGAACCCGTTTATACGGTTTCAAATGGTCTATTTTTTGGCCGAGCCTAATGGCTCAGAAATTCCCACGTTAAAAAGGCCTTGTGCCACATGACGCCCTCGTGGGGGGACGACTAAATATAATCCGTCGCTCACTTTCTGAGCGAACGGTTCAGTTTAACTGATGGCTCGGAAATGCCTACGTTAAAAAGGCCTTGTGCCACATGACGCCCTCGTCGGGGGACGACTAAATATAGTCCGTCACTCAACTCTTGAGCGACGGATCGGTTCAACTCTCTGCTTTCGGGCGGGAGGAACCCGAAGGAGGCTACGCCGAAGGGCGGAGTCTCCTTCGGGAGGTAAAACTGGCCCTGAACCCGTTTATACGGGTTCAAATGGGCTATTTTTTTGGCCGAGCCTAATGGCTCGGAAATGCCCACGTTAAAAGGCCTTGTGCCCATGACGCCCTCGTGGGGGACGACTAATTATAGTCCGTCGCTCATTTTCTGAGCGAACGGTTCGGTTTAACTCTCTGCTTTCGGGCGTGGGAGGAACCCGAAAGACGGGCTACGCCGAAGGGCGGAGTCTCCTTCGGGGAGGTAAAACTGTCCCTGAACCCGTTTATACGGGTTCAAATGGTCTATTTTTTTTTTTGGCCGAGCCTAATGGCTCGGAAATGCCCACGTTAAAAAGGCCTTGTGCCATATGACGCCCTCGTGGGGGACGACTAAATATAGTCCGCCGCTCAATTTCTGAGTGAACGGTTCGGTTAAACTCTCTGCTTTCGGCGGGGAGGGAACCTCGGGGGGGAGGCTACGCCGAAGGGCTGGGTCTCCTTCGGTGAGGTAAAACCGGCCCTGAACCCGGGAGGTGCGGGTTCAAATGGGCTTTTTTGGCCGAGCCTAATGGCTCGGAAATGCCCACGTTAAAAGGCCTTGTGCCACATTACGCCCTCGTGGGGACAAACTAATTATAGTCCGTCGCTCACTTTCTGGGCGAACGGTTCGGTTTAACTCTCTTCTTTCGGGCGGGAGGGAACCCGAAGGAGGCTACGCCGAAGGGCGGAGTCTCCTTCGGGGAGATAAACCGGCCCTGAACCCGTTTATACGGGTTCAAATGGGCTATTTTTTTGGCCGAGCCTAATGGCTCGGAAAGCCCACGTTAAAAAGGCCTTGTGCCAGATGACGCCCTCGTGGGGACGACTAAATATAGTCCGTCGCTCACTTTCTGAGCGACGGTTCGGTTCAACTCTCTGTCTACGGGCGGAGAGGAACCCGAAGAGGCTAAACCGAAGGGCGGAGTCTCCTTCGGGGAGGTAAAACCGGCCCTGAACCCGTTATACGGTTTCAAATGGGCTATTTTTTGGCCGAGCCTAATGGCTCAGAAATTCCCACGTTAAAAAAGGCCTTGTGCCCATGACGCCCTCGTGGGGGACGACTAAATATAGTCCGTCGCTCACTTTCTGAGCGAACAGTTCGGTTTAACTCTCTGCTTTCAGGCGGGAGGAACCCGAAGGAGGCTACGCCGAAGGGCGGAGTCTCCTTCGGGAGGTAAACTCGGCCCTGAACCCGTTTATACGGTTTCAAATGGTCTATTTTTTTGGCCGAGCCTAATGGCTCGGAAATTCCCCACGTTAAAAAAGGCCTTGTGCCACATGACGCCCTCGTGGGGGACGACTAAATATAGTCCGTCGCTCACTTTCTGAGCGAACGGTTCGGTTTAACTGATGGCTCGGAAATGCCTACGTTAAAAAGGCCTTGTGCCCACGTTAAAAAGGACGCCCTCGTCGTGGGGACGACTAAATATAGTCCGTCCTCAACTCTTGAGCGACGGTTCGGTTTAACTCTCTGCTTTGGGCGGAGGAACCCGAAGGAGGCTACGCCGAAGGCGGAGTCTCCTTCGGGGAGGTAAACTCGGCCCTGAACCCGTTTATACGGGTTCAAATGGGGTTATTTTTGGCCGAGCCCTAATGGCTCGGAAATGCCCACGTTAAAAAGGCCTTGTGCCATATGACGCCCTCGTGGGGACGATAAATATAGTCCGTCGCTCACTTTCTGAGCGAACGGTTCGGTTTAACTCTCTGCTTTCGGGCGGGAGGAACCCGAAGGAGGCTATGCCGAAGGGCGGAGTCTCCTTCGGGAGGTAAAACCAGCCCTGAACCCGTTTATACGGGTTCAAATGGGATATTTTTTTGGCCGAGCCTAATGGCTCGGAAATTCCCACGTTAAAAAGGCCTTGTGCCACATGACGCCCTCGTGGGGGACGACTAAATATAGTCCGTCGCTCACTTCTTGAGCGAACAGTTCGGTTGTAACTCTCTGCTTTCGGGCGGGAGGAACCCGAAGGAGGCTACGCCGAAGGGCGGAGTCTCCTTCGGGAGGTAAAACCGGCCCTGAACCCGTTTATACGGTTTCAAATGGTCTATTTTTTGGCCGGGCCTAATGGCTCGGGAAATGCCCACGTAAAAAGGCCTTGTGCCCATGACGCCCTCGTGGGGGACGACTAAATATAGTCCGTCGCTCACTTTCTGAGCGAACGGTTCGGTTTAACTGTTGGCTCGAAATGCCTACGTAAAAAAAGGCCTTGTGCCACATGACGCCCTCGTCGGGGGACGACTAAATATAGTCCGTCACTCAACTCTTGTGCGACGGTTCGGTTCAACTCTCTGCTTTCGGGCGGGGAGGAACCCGAAGGAGGCTACGCCGAAGGGCGGAGTCTCCTTCGGGAGGTAAACCGGCCCCTGAACCCGTTTATACGGGTTCAAATGGTCTTTTTTAGGCCGAGCCTAATGGCTCGGAAATGCCCTACGTTAAAAAGGCCCTGTGCCCATGACGCCCCTCGTGGGGGACGACTAAATATAGTCCGCCGCTCACTTTCTGAGCGAACGGTTCGGTTTAACTCTCTGCTTTCGGGCGGGAGGAACCCGAAGGAGGCTACGCCGAAGGGCGGAGTCTCCTTCGGGAGGTAAATCGGCCCTGAACCCGTTTATACGGTTTCAAATGGTCTATTTTTTGGCCGAGCCTAATGGCTCGGAAATGCCCACGTTAAAAAGGCCTTGTGCCACATGACGCCCTCGTGGGGGACGACTAAATATAGTCCGTCGTTCACTTTCTGAGCGAACGGTTCGGTTTAACTGATGGCTCGGAAATACGTTAAAAAGGCCTTGTTCATGACGCCCTCGTCGGGGGACGACTAAATATAGTCCGTCACTCAACTCTTGAGCGACGGTTCGGTTCAACTCTCTGCTTTCGGGCGGGAGGAACGCGAAGGAGGCTACGCCGAAGGGCGGAGTCACTTTCGGGAGGTAAACCGGCCCTGAACCCGTTTATACGGTTTCAAATGGTCTATTTTTGGCCGAGCCTAATGGCTCGGAAACTACGTTAAAAAGGCCTTGTGCCATGACGCCCCTCGTGGGGGGACGACTAATATAGTCCGTCGCTCACTTTCTGAGCGAACGGTTCGGTTTAACTGATGGCTCGGAAATGCCTACGTTAAAAAGGCCTTGTGCCACATGACGCCCTCGTCGGGGGACGACTAAATATAGTCCGTCACTCAACTCTTGAGCGACGGTTCGGTTCAACTCTCTGCTTTCGGGCGGGAGGAACCCGAAGGAGGCTACGCCGAAGGGCGGAGTCTCCTTCGGGGAGGTAAAACCGGCCCTGAACCCGTTTATACGGGTTCAAATGGGACTATTACAGCCGAGCCTAATGGCTCGGAAATGCCTACGTTAAAAAGGCCCTGTGCCACATGACGCCCTCGTGGGGACGACTAAATATAGTCCGCCGCTCACTTTCTGAGCGAACGGTTCGGTTTAACTCTCTGCTTTCGGGCGGAGGAACCCGAAGGAGGCTACGCCGAAGGGCGGAGTCTCCTTCGGGGAGGTAAAACCGGCCCTGAACCCGTTTATACGGGTTCAAATGGGCTATTTTTGGCCGAGCCTAATGGCTCGGAAAAGCCCCACGTTAAAAAGGCCTTGTGCCACATGACGCCCCTCGTGGGGGACGACTAAATATAGTCCGCCGCTCACTTTCTGAGCGAACGGTTCGGTTTAACTCTCTGCTTTCGGGCAGGAGGAACCCGAAGGAGGCTACGCCGAAGGGCGGAGTCTCCTTCGGTGAGGTAAAACTCGGCCCTGAACCCGTTTATACGGGTTCAAATGGGCTATTTTTTTTGGCCGAGCCTAATGGCTCAGAAATTCCCACGTTAAAAAGGCCTTGTGCCACATGACGCCCTCGCTGGGGGACGACTAATTATAGTCCGTCGCTCATTTTCTGAGCGAACGGTTCGGTTTAACTCTCTGCTTTCGGGCGGGAGGAACCCGAAGGAGGCTACGCCGAAGGGAGGAGTCTCCTTCGGGGAGGTAAAACTCGGCCCCTGAACCCGTTTATACGAGTTCAAATGGGCTATTTTTTGGCCGAGCCTAATGGCTCGGAAATGCCCACGTTAAAAAGGCCTTGTGCCACATGACGCCCTCGTGGGACGACGACTAAATATAGTCCGCCGCTCACTTTCTGAGTGAACGGTTCGGTTTAACTCTCTGCTTTCGGGCGGGAGGAACCCGAAGGAGGCTACGCCGAAGGGCGGAGTCTCCTTCGGTGAGGTAAAACCGGCCCTGAACCCGTTTATACGGGTTCAAATGGATATTTTTTGGCCGAGCCCTAATGGCTCGGAAATGCCCACGTTAAAAAGGCCTGTGCCATGACGCCCTCGTGGGGACGACTAAATATAGTCCGTCGCTCACTTTCTGAGCGAACGGTTCGGTTTAACTCTGCTTTCGGGCGGGAGGAACCCGAAGGAGGCTACGCCGAAGGGCGGAGTCTCCTTCGGGGAGGTAAAACTCGGCCCTGAACCCCGTTTATACGGGTTCAAATGGGCTATTTTTTGGCCGAGCCTAATGGCTCGGGAAATGCCCACGTTAAAAAGGCCTTGTGCCATATGACGCCCTCGTGGGGGACGACTAATATAGTCCGTCGCTCACTTTCTGAGCGAACGGTTCGGTTTAACTCTCTGCTTTCGGGCGGGAGGAACCCGAAGGAGGCTACGCCGAAGGGCGAGAGTCTCCTCGGTGTTTATACGGGTAAACTCGGCCCCTGAACCCGTTTATACGGGTTCAAATGGGATATTTTTCCGTCGCCGAGCCTAATGGTTGATGGGAAATGCCCACGTTAAAAGGCCTTGTGCCATGACGCCCTCGTGGGGGACGACTAATATAGTCCGTCGCTCGTTTTCTGAGCGAACGGTTCGGTTTAACTCTCTGCTTTCGGGCGGGAGGAACCCGAAAGGAGGCTACGCGGAAGGGCGGAGTCTCCTTCGGGAGGTAAAACCGTCCCTGAACCCGTTTATACGGGTTCAAATGGGCTATTTTTTGGCCGAGCCTAATGGCTCGGGAAATGCCCACGTTAAAAAGGCCTTGTGCCACATGACGCCCTCGTGGGGGACGACTAAATATAGTCCGTCGCTCACTTTCTGAGCGAACGGTTCGGTTTAACTCTCTGCTTTTGGGCAGGGAGGAACCCGAAGGAGGCTACGCCGAAGGGCGGAGTCTCCTTCGGGGAGGTAAGCTCGGCCCTGAACCCGTTTATACGGTTTCAAATGGGATATTTTTTGGCCGAGCCTAATGGCTCGGAAATGCCCACGTTAAAAGGCCTTTGTGCCACATGACGCCCTCGTGGGGGACGACTAAATATAGTCCGTCGCTCATTTTCTGAGCGAACGGTTCGGTTTAACTCTGCTTTCGGGCGGGAGGAACCCGAAGGAGGCTACGCCGAAGGGCGGAGTCTCCTTCGGGGAGGTAAAACCGTCCCTGAACCCGTTTATACGGGTTCAAATGGGCTATTTTTGGCCGGCCCGAGCCCTAATGGCTCGTGGGGACGAAATGCCCACGTTAAAAAGGCCTTGTGCCATATGACGACCTCGTGGGGGGACGACTAAATATAGTCCGTCGCTCATTTTCTGAGCGAACGGTTCGGTTTAACTCTGCTTTCGGGCGGGAGGAACCCGAAGGAGGCTATGCCGAAGGGCGGAGTCTCCTTCGGGAGGTAAAATCGTCCCTGAACCCGTTTATACGGGTTCAAATGGGCTATTTTTTTGGCCGAGCCTAATGGCTCGGAAATACCCACGTTAAAAAGGCCTTGTGCCACATGACGCCCCTCGTGGGGGACGACTAAATATAGTCCGTCGCTCACTTTCTGAGCGAACGTTCGGTTTAACTCTCTGTCTACGGGCGGAGGAACCCGAAAGGAGGCTACGCCGAAGGGCGGAGTCTCCTTCGGGAGGTAAAACCGTCCCTGAACCCGTTTATACGGGTTCAAATGGGCTATTTTTTTGGCCGAGCCTAATGGCTCGGAAATGCCCCGTTAAAAAGGCCTTGTGCCACATGACGACCTCGTGGGGGACGACTAAATATAGTCCGTCGCTCACTTTCTGAGCGAACGGTTCGGTTTAACTCTCTGCTTTCGGGCGGGAGGAACCCGAAGGAGGCTACGCCGAAGGGCGGAGTCTCCTTCGGGGAGGTAAAACCGGCCCTGAACCCGTTTATACGGTTCAAATGGGCTATTTTTTTGGCCGAGCCTAATGGCTCAGAAATGCCCACGTTAAAAAGGCCTTGTGCCACATGACGCCCTCGTGGGGGACGACTAAATATAGTCCGTCGCTCATTTTCTGAGCGAACGGTTCGGTTTAACTCTCTGCTTTCGGGCGGGAGGGAACCCGAAGGAGGCTACGCCGAAGGGCGGAGTCTCCTTCGGGAGGTAAAACCGTCCCTGAACCCGTTTATACGGGTTCAAATGGGCTATTTTTGGCCGAGCCTAATGGCTCGGAAATGCCCACGTTAAAAAAGGCCTTGTGCCTATGACGCCCTCGTGGGGGGACGACTAAATATAGTCCGTCGCTCACTTTCTGAGCGAACGGTTCGGTTTAACTCTGCTTTCGGGCGGGAGGAACCCGAAGGAGGCTACGCCGAAGGGCGGAGTCTCCTCGGGGAGGTAAACTCGGCCCTGAACCCGTTTATACGGGTTCAAATGGGCTATTTTTTTTGGCCGACCCCTAATGGCTCGGAAATGCCCACGTTAAAAAGGCCTTGTGCCACATGACGCCCTCGTGGGGGACGACTAAATATAGTCCGTCGCTCACTTTTCTGAGCGAACGGTTCGGTTTAACTCTCTGCTTTTCGGGCGGGAGGAACCCGAAGGAGGCTACGCCGAAGGGCGGAGTCTCCTTCGGGGAGGTAAAACTGGCCCTGAACCCGTTTATACGGTTTCAAATGGGCTATTTTTGGCCGAGCCTAATGGCTCGGAAATGCCCACGTTAAAAAAGGCCTTGTGCTACATGACGCCCTCGTGGGGGACGACTAATTATAGTCCGTCGCTCACTTTCTGAGCGAACGGTTCGGTTTAACTCTCTGCTTTCGGGCGGGAGGAACCCGAAGGAGGCTACGCCGAAGGGCGGAGTCTCCTTCGGGGAGGTAAAACCGGCCCTGAACCCATTTATACGGGTTCAAATGGGCTATTTTTTGGCCGAGCCTAATGGCTCAGAAATGCCCACGTTAAAAAGGCCTTGTGCCCATGACGCCCTCGTGGGGGACGACTAAATATAGTCCGTCGCTCACTTTCTGAGCGAACGGTTCGGTTTAACTCTCTGCTGGGGGAGGAACCCGAAGGAGGCTACGCAGAAGGGCGGAGTCTCCTTCGGGGAGGTAAAACCGGCCCTGAACCCGTTTATACGGGTTCAAATGGGCTATTTTTTGGCCGAGCCTAATGGCTCAGAAATGCCCACGTTAAAAAGGCCCTGTGCCACATGACGCCCCTCGTGGGGGACGACTAAATATAGTCCACCGCTCACTTTCTGAGTGAACGGTTTGGTTTAACTCTCTGCTTTCGGGCGGGAGGAACCCGAAGGAGGCTATGCCGAAGGGCGGAGTCTCCTTCGGGAGGTAAAATTGGCCCTGAACCCGTTTATACGGGTTCAAATGGGCTATTTTTTGGCCGAGCCTAATGGCTCGGAAATTCCCACGTTAAAAAGGCCTTGTGCCACATGACGCCCTCGTGGGTGGACGACTAAATATAGTCCGTCGCTCACTTTCTGAGCGAACGGTTCGGTTTAACTGATGGCTCGGAAATGCCTACGTTAAAAAGGCCTTGTGCCACATGACGCCCTCGTGGGGGGACGACTAAATATAGTCCGTCGCTCACTTTCTGAGCGAACGGTTCGGTTTAACTGATGGCTCGGAAATGCCTACGTTAAAAAGGCCTTGTGCCACATGACGCCCTCGTCGGGAGACGACTAAATATAGTCCGTCACTCAACTCTTGAGCGACGGTTCGGTTCAACTCTCTGCTTTCGGGCGGGAGGAACCCGAAGGAGGCTACGCCGAAGGGCAGAGTCTCCTTCGGGGAGGTAAAACCGGCCCTGAACCCGTTTATACGGGTTCAAATGGGCTATTTTTTGGCCGAGCCTAATGGCTCGGAAATTCCCACGTTAAAAAGTCCTTGTGTCACATGACGCCCTCGTGGGGGGACGACTAAATATAGTCCGTCGCTCAACTTTTGAGCAACGGTTCGGTTCAACTCTCTGCTTTCGGGCGGGAGGAACCCGAAGGAGGCTACGCCGAAGTGCGGGTCTCCTTCGGGGAGGTAAAACCGTCCCTGAACCCGTTTATACGGGTTCAAATGGGCTATTTTTTGGCCGAGCCTAATGGCTCTGAAATGCACACGTTAAAAAGGCCTTGTGCCACATGACGCCCTCGTGGGGGGACGACTAAATATAGTCCGTCGCTCAACCCGAAGGAAGCTACGCCGAAGGGAGGAGTCTCCTTCGGTAAGGTAAAACCGGCCCTGAACCCGTTTATACGGGTTCAAATGGGCTATTTTTTTGGCCGAGCCTAATGGCTCGGAAATGCCCACGTTAAAAAGGCCTTGTGCCACATGACGCCCCTCGTGGGGGACGACTAAATATAGTCCGTCGCTCACTTTCTGAGTGACTGTTCGGTTCAACTCTCTGTCTACGGACGGAGAGGAACCCGAAGGAGGCTACGCTGAAGGGCGGAGTCTCCTTCGGGGAGGTAAAACCGACCCTGAACCCGTTTATACGGGTTCAATGGGCATATTTTTGGGCTGAGAAGACGGGATCGGGAAACCCACAATAAATAACCGACCTTGTGTCACATGTTGCCCCAAGGGGGGGGGGGAGACTGAATATTGTCAGTCGTTCACTTCTAAACTGACTGTACGGTTGAACTCTCTTCCTACGGACGGGAGGAACCCGAAGGAGGCTACGCCGAAGGCCGGAGTCTCCTTCGGGAAGGTAAAACCAGCCCTGAACCCTTTTATGCGTGTTCAAACGGGCATATTTTTGGCCGAGCCCACGGGCTCGGAATGCCCACGTTAAAAAGGCCTTGTGGCAAATGACACCCTCGTGGGGGGGGGGTGACTCAATATCGTCAGTCGTTCACTTCTGAACCAACTGTTCGGTTAAACTCTCAGATTCGGGCGGAGAAGAACCCGAACGAGGCTACGCCGAGCCCACGAACAACTAACACGAATTAAATAACCGGCTTTGTGCCGCATGCTGCCGCAGTGGAGGGGGTGACTGAATATCGTCAGTCGCTCGCTTTCTCGACCGACTGTTCGGTTAAACTCTCTGCCTTCGGGCAGTGAGGAACCCGAACGAGGCTACGCTGAAGGGCGGAGTCTCTTTCGGGGAGGTAAACTGACCCTGAACACGTTTATAGGGGCTCAATGGGAATATTTTTGGGCCGACCCCACGGGCTCGGAGAGCCCACATTAGATAACAGGCCTTGTGCCACATGCTGCCCCAGTGTGTGTGTGTGGGAGGGGGGTGACTGAATATCGTCACTCGCTTGCTTTTTTGACCGGCTGTTCGGTTGAACTCTCTGCCTTCGAGCGGGGAGGAGCCCGAACGAGGTTACGCCGAGGGGCGGAATCACTTTCGGGGAGGTAAACCGGCCCTGAACCCGTTTATACGGATTCAATGGGCATATTTTGGGGCTGAGCCCACTGGCTCGGAGGTCCCACATTAAATAACCGGCCTTGTACCACATGCTGCCCCAGTGGCCGGGTGACTGAATATCGTCAGTCGTCCACATCTCGACTGGCTGATCGGTTGAACTCTCTGCCTTCGGGCGGGGAGAAACCCGAACGAGGCTACGCCAAAGGGCGAATTCGCTTTCGGGGAGGTAAACCGGCCCTGAACCCGTTTATAAGGGGTTTAATGGGCATATTTTTGGCCAAGCCCATGGGTTCGGAGATCCCACGTTAAACCGGCCTTGTGCCACATGACGCCCTCGTGTGTGTGTGTGGGGGGGACTGAATATCATCAGTAGTTCAAGTCTCGACCGGCTGATCGGTTGAACTCTCTGCCTTCGGGCGGGGAGGAACCCGAACTAGGCTACGCCGAAGGGCGAATTCTCTTTCGGGGAGGTAAACCGATCCTGGACCCGTTTATACGGGTTCAATGTGCATATTTTTGGCCGAGCCCACGGGCTCGGAGATCCCACGTTAAACCGGCCTTGTGCCACATGACGCCCTCGTGGTGGTGGTGGTGGGGGGGTGACTGAATATCGTCAGTAGTTCAAGTCGAGTCAAGAATCGAGTCAGAGGCAATCCGAAACAGAGTCGCGTCCAGACAATTACTGCAAGACATTGGGATAGTGATACTGGTCGAGACTACGTTGTTCTCTCTACTTAACCTGATTATTCATACTAACACTTCTACTTCTCTGCATATATTCTTGTTTGTAATATATCTGTGTTATTCCATACCTGCGTTCGAGTTCTTCTTTATTGGTTCTACCTTGGACTATCACCGTGGTGCAAGGAACCGGACCATAACAATATGGATACGACATTGAGATTTTAATGGATAATGTGGTATAATTTTAAAAAAAAGAATTTACATATGGATGGCTGTACTACAGTTTCGTATTATACTGAAGGATGTAATTTATTTACTGATTTTAGCTACAGAAACAAGGAGTCGTATTATACACAAGAAAACACATTAACTTCAAATGTTCCCAGAACGTTGACATTTAGTCTTTCCATTTCTTGGTTTACATTTTTGTAACTTCCCAAATACAGTGATTGTGAAGAATGGACAATTTTTGTCTTTAGCTCATATAGCCACGGATGATGTGAAATATCTTACCACTGGGTGGTAGGTAAACAGAAGATCAATGATTAGTATCTGTGAGAACTGTAAAAAGTATTATATAAAAAAATATGGATATATACCGTAATCCTGTGTGTATAAGACGCGGGTTTTTCCATTCAAAATCGTGTCCAAAAATCTGCTGCGTCTTATACTTTAGGTTAGAATTCAATCCCATCTTTTCTAGGACTCAAGACAGACAAAATCGGGTCAAATTGGGTTTATTTTTTTTACCGGAGAGATAATATTTATCTAATGGCATATTGCAAAAAAGGGAAATAAATCACAGCCACACATCCGGAAGCAGAATGATAAAAAAAACTTCTGCAAGTGCATTGTCGACGCCTGGTGTGAGTTAGACGCCGCTATCATTATCAATGTCTTCAACAAGTGCTACATCTCAAACAAGCTCGACGCCGCCGAAGATAGCAGGATGAAGATGCGAGGAATACATACAGAAACGGCGGTCAACAGAGATACCAGAAGAAACCAACGATGACGACGATCTCGCCGATGATATCTACTACACAGATCTGTACTCCAATTTCACAGAGAAAGAATTCGATCAGTTCTACGGGTCCGACAACGAATGTGAGTTTGAATGGTTCGAAGGGGACGAATTGACAAATTCAGATCTCGGCTCCCTAGGTGCATAGAGAAATGACCCAGATTCCTCACAAACAGTTCTTTTCAGGAATACACAAATAATTTCCACATATTGTCACAAAAAATTAAAACCAAACAAACGAATTGATATTTATTCAATTTTATTTTGAATTATTTTCTCAATGTATATTGACGGTTTAATTGTCTTATACCCCGATAGACAATATACGTTTTCGTAGTGCTAAAGAATCACAAAAATAAACAAAATATCGTATTATTTTAAATTTTTTTCTCTTCCTTTTTCATAAGAAGGACCAAAGCATATTTTACTTTTCGACATAGTCCCCTGAACGACAACGCAATTCTGGTATTGTTCAATGAAAAGAAGCTTTTTGGTTGGTCACAAAACCACGTCTGCATTGCTTGCTTTGTCAGGGCATCAAACACGCACAAAATTTACGGTACCTCAAGTCATCACGCACTTTGCCATGTTCAGACGCATAGCTGATGCTCACGACTCCCGTTACGACTGCTAACGAGTTTCGTCAGTATCACCTGATAAAGACATCCACCCTCTGGATGTATTCTTCCGTACGCGATGTTGACGGGCGACCAGATTGGCTCTCCCTCCTCGAAACACTCGTTCTTCCCTCTTTACAGCGTTCAACCCACCCACACACCTTTTGTTGATTCATGGTACGATGGTTTAACTCCCTTTACTCACAGAAAACGTACTATGGCGCGTTGTTCCTTGATTCTGCAATCCCAGAGTGCAGCGTCCATACGTCTGACCTCGTTGCTCCCGCATACTTGAATAAACGATTGCAATTTGCGCGCGGCTAGCTAGCCGTCATCCCATGCGCACGAATATTGTCACGTGTCAGAGCTTCATTGTTGTTTTTATCCTTTATTAATTATTGAAAGTTTAGCAAAAGATAAAGGTTGCTGTGAACGCAAGCATAACTCGGTGTTTACATTTGCTCAGCTGAGCTTGCATAGATGCATTAATATGGAATTATTTAATTATTATGGAATTATTTAATAATTCATTAATATGGAATTATTTTTCGAATGGGCAATTTATTATGAAGTTATGCCAGTAATATATAAGGTAGAAATGGTTTTATTGCTTTTATTATCAGTTTATTTGATAATGTGAATCTTTTCATGTGCGTTATTGGTTATCGCACCAAAGCCGGGGTTAGCCTATCAACAAACATCACTTAGAATTTAAGGTTTCTTTTTTAGAATTGTAGTATAAGACGACCCTCCAAATTTTAAAGGGTAATTTAGAGGATTTAAAGGTCGTCTTATACACGGAAATATACGGTAATATATACATAAATATAAAAGTGGACATCAAAATCAACACCCAGAAGCGACAGTCAGTTTCATGCTAAAAGCAATCGTTTTTGTTTTTCCATTACAAAAACCCAGCGCACATGGCCTAACGACTGCGTTTAGCATGAAACAGACTGTCGCTTCTGGGTGTTGATTTCGATGTCCACTTTTATATTTGCATACGCTTTATCCCTGATATTGAGCACTTTAACCCATAAATATAGCATACCTTAAAACTATATTTTATCATATATATATAAACCATGCCACAGGGTTGACCCAAGCCTTGCGAGTGAAATTGGGTAGACTGTACCCTCGGGGGCCGCCGAAAGCTGTGCTAGCACGAAATCACAAGTTACCGTGACCGATGGTTTGAATGTGCTGGCCTAGATAACACGCTCTCTTCCAGAAACTGTAACTAAGGTCTCCTCAGCATAGTTGCAGTATAAACCACAGGCTGGCTCTGCGGGTGTTGAAAAAACGTAAATGTGCCTGAGCGAGCGTCTGAAATAGGGATTGGCTAGCCTCCCTAACAGACAGTTATCCTCGAATACGAGTAGTCAGCTGTTATTATTATTATATACACACACACACACACACACACTATATATATATATATATATATATATATATATAACATATATATATGTGTGTGTGTGTGTGTGTGCGTGTGTGTGAGACTGTGTGACTTCGGAAACGAAACTCATTAGATTACAGATAATTGTTACCAATTCAGAATAAATTTAAACTTTTTTTATCAAAATGTTTGTTCTTTTTTCCCCCAAATTTCATTGTTCACATCGCGCTGGTTATTCTTATGGCTAAAATAAAATCGACCAAAAAGGAAAAGAAATAAAAATCATGTTACTTGGGTAACTACTTTAGCCCACTCAAAGATTGAATTATGATAAGTAAGTGACATTATGATCAATTCTGTACAAGTTGGAACAAATCCACTGTGTGCAATGCTCATGTGCGCACAAATACTAAATTATTAAGGTTCGAATTTAGCCTGTTTCGAGAAAATGCTTTTCGACGAATTTTACTATTCGTAAAACATTCGCAATTTTATCTATCTATCTATCTATCTATCTATCTATCTATCTATCTATATAAGAAGCATTTCCAAAAAAAAGAAATTGCTGTTTAGTCAATTGGGAAGTGTGTTGGGCCAAGAACTTTTCAGCATCGATATCATATATATATATATATATATATATATATATATATAAAAGAAAGAAAGAAATGAAAAGTAGATAAGAATGAGCGGAAATGTTATGGAAAGGAAAAGAAAGGCAAAACAAGTTTTCAAAGAGAAATTAAAAAAAAATGATTTTAGAAAAGAAAAGAATTGACAGAAAGGTAGATGTGAACAGACTGAAATAGATAGATAGATAGATAGATAGATAGATAGATAGATAGATAGATAGATAGATCGGACAAAGACAAAACGCTTTATTCGCACATATTCAATGTAAAAGGGAGTGAAAACGTGCATATATATATATATATATATATATATATATATATATATATATATATATATATATATATATATTTTTTCTTCTCTTACTCTCTTCCATTCACAGATAATACTTTACGTTGTTTTCTTTCTGTCAATTCTCTATTTCTTACCCATTTCCTCTCTCTTTTTCTTTTAGCCCATTTAGTTTCAGCCCTTCTCATTCCTTTCCTTTCTTCTTTTGGTTTTCCATCCTCCCTCTTCCTCTCATGTTTTATATTTCTTTTTTTCACCATTATTTTTTTCCTCCTTTCTTTTCATGAACTTTTCTTTTTCTTCTTTTTCCCGGTATTCTTTCTTTTCTTTCTCTTCATCATTATTCTTTGTTTCTTCACTTTTTCTTCTTTTGTCGTCCTTCTCTCTAGTTAATTTTAATTTTCCTTTTATTTGTTAAATATTTGTTTTACTCTTTTTTTTCTTTCTTTCTTGTTTCCAACTGACCCTCTCTCTCATATCTTCACAACTTTTATTAATCACTTTCTCCTCTCCAGTTTTTTTTCCCTCGTGTAATCTTTTTCTCCCACTATATTCCTATTGTCTCTAATTCCTCGGTCCTCCCCTTCCTCTCTCATTCTTTTTCTACTTATGAATGACATGGGTAACAATAGCCATTTCTGCTCGCGTGTGCGCGCGCATATATCGACCTCAGATCGAGGTCGGGTCATTGGCTGTCCATATTCCTTATATGGGCAAACCATTCATTAAATACCAGCCACAGAGAAAGGACTATTGCAGAGAAAACGAAGCATTGCAATATTTTCGACAGCGAGAAAGAATATACTATCATTTACGGGGAATAATATCTGCCCCAACTCACGGCCATTTGTTTCAATTCAACCCCATTTCAGGTATATGTTCAGAATAAGCTCTTCCCAATAAGCCCAAGTCTGTGGTGGTGTTGTGTTGTGCTTCGCGATGTCAACCATCCACCACTCAATTCGTTAATATCTTTTCTTCTTCTTTTCTTACTTTCCTGGACGGAGTATCGATCGATTTTGATAGCGAAGCAATAAAGGCAATAATAATTAATTAACAATAATAATTAAACACTTTGAAAATAATAATGATAATTATTATTGTTGTTGTTTATTTCTTTTGATTTGCTATTTGATGCAATTATTTATCAAATAATTCACTTGACACCTAAGGTAAATGAAGTTTTGGTTAGAAAGTTCTTAAGTATACTGGATTAAAAGAATGCTCGACCTTTTGTATTTCAGATAAAGATGGATTATCCGGAGATTGTCTTGATAATTCCTTGTGCTCCTACTACTACTGGGATAATGGCTGTGCTTAAATGCTACACTCCTGTACTTACAAATCCTTATATCTGGATAGTTTATCAAATACTTTTGTTGAAATATTTTTTAGCAGACATGTTTTTAAGCTAACATCAATGCTTTTTTAAAGATTTTAATAACTATCTGGTCGATTTTATTATTATTATTATTATTATCATTGTTATCATTATTATTATTATTATTATTAGAAGTAGTAGTAGTAGTTATTATTTTTGTTGTTGCTGTTGTTGTTATTATTATTACTAGTAGCAGCAGCAAGAGTAGTTGTGAAAGAGACAGTAAAAACTGCGGAATGACAATATGTATTATTTATATCCATCAAGGTAAGGATATACAACACCTTATTAATTATAATTTAATGAATCAAATCAACAAAACACGAATATTAAGCAAATAAATAACAACAAAAACAAAATATTAGATAGACAGCGAGCAGTTTTGCGATAGTAACAGAAAATGTTTTTGCTTTTAAAATGCAAAAAAAAAAAAAAGAAAAAATTAAATAGTTTGTGAGTATACCAACCCTAGGAAACGATACATATTCCGACAATCCGTGTCTACTAGTCAGGACATCGTGAAAGGAAAATAAATAATTTTTTAAAATAATACATGGCATGACCAGTACATGCCTCACAGGAATATTGACCTTGTATCTGACTATAATTTAAATAGATCATAAATGAGCGAAAAATGCCTATAGTGAAAAAGTTAATGCATTTACATGAAATAAGAAATTTAACATATTCTGCATTTTATATGATGGTTACAGACAGCAGAAAAGGTACGAAAAACAAAATATCCATGTGTATGTGTGTGTGTACCTGTGCGTGCGCACGCGCGTGCGGGAAAGGGGTTGCATCCATATCAATCCCTAATTTCAAGAAATAAATTTTTCACATACACACTAAAACCTAATTTGCTGCACAGCCTCTCACACATACACACATACAAACGTACACGCGCACACACATATATATTGCATTAAGTGGTGGTAAGGTAAATAATGTCGGGAAAATATATTTTTAAAATGCAGGAGGAAAACGAGAGTGAAATACATAGTGCATATGTACACTTTATATCGAACAGAGTTTGGGTGTGGGAGTGACTACTATATATATATATATATATATATATATATATATATGATTAATACAAATATACACTTTGTCTCTTAGTTCATTGATGTTATATTCAGAATCTCGACTCCAGTGTTTCGCAGATGAACATTCTTGTAATCGTTCGGTTCACTCGTCAGAAGATATCAGCAATTGTCTGCGGATTTTATCGTTTTCGTTATTTTTACATAAGTTTTTTAAAAATATTTTATGCGTATTTTATTGAGGTTAGGCTGCTTTTTCTTCTTTTGCGCTTGTGTGTGTACCCGTGTGTGTGTGTACCCATATGTGTATGTGTGTGTACGCCTGTACTTTTGTGTATGAACACGTGTAAAATGTTGAAGTTATTTCTTCTTTTAGTAATTTTCTCGTTTCCTTATATTCTCTCATTATTCCTTTTCTTTCTTTTTTCTATCTTTCGGCTCTGAGTGTCAATATATAAACTTTCCCTGACGATCCGTTTAGGTGAAACCTAGGTAGGTTTGTCTGGCTCACTAGGTGTATCTAGGTCTGCTCTACGGTTGTATTGAGCTCTTTTGTTAGTTGTTACCGTATCGGGGTTTTTCTTTGGGCTTCAGACCTGCATCTGTGCGATTTTTTGTCGGCAGAAGTCCATGTTTGTAGCTCTTTCTTTTTTAAACCTTTTTTTTTCCCTCGAGATTGATTTGATTAGCAAATCAAAAATTGAGGGTTTTTCGAAAAACGAGTCTAGTTATCTATTTATTTATATGTATATATATATATATATATATATATATATATATATATATATATATATATATATATATATATATATATGTATATATATATTGACAGTCATATATATATATATAATGTAGTGTATATCTATCTATATAACGCACACTATTTTGTGTGTACATATTCCTTTCATAATCATGTATAAAATAAGTACACCATTATATAGTCATTTTTGCTCAAGGCATTGTCCATATTTCATCTGTTGGGCGGTTTAACATTTTTTGTACATTGTCTATAGACTTACTTTTTGAGGTGCACACTTAAATATCTCATTAACCTTTACAGGTTACACGGAAAAATCCTTTACAGAAAATTTAAAATAGGTTTGGTTTGTTGCGACTCAAACATAACTTACCGAAAAAATAAAAACACTTTATACACATTTACCGTATCAATACGATAGTTAATTACAATAAAAGGTAACCGCACTTCTAGTTGGGCATAACTGCGCATGCGCGTAAGCATATAGTTCTTTTTTTTTTATTCACTTTCTCTCTCTCTCTCTCTCTCTCTCTCTCTCTAACACACACTGAGAATAATGAGTGTAAGCAATAACATGTATACAAACGTATAAAAAATAAAAGCAGTCGATATTTATTAAACTAAGCCTTAGGCGATAATCATAGAACAGGAATAACCAGTAAGAATTGAATCCATTTCTTGCTAGCCATCACTCTACAGCAGACGCCCTAGGTAAATTTTTACACTTAGCCTAGTCTGACACAGGATGACCTACTGAGTACTAATCTGATATACACTGACTAATACTAGCAAAAACAAAAGTAAGTCTGTGAGACTAGCTTGCTATGCTTCGTTTTTTACAAGGAAGCAAGCACACAAACAAAGAAAATGCAATGACCTACTTATTTTTACAAATAGGTCACTCGAGCGTGCGTTTTGTGTACATATACAATGAGTTATCTATTCGCATGTACATACTATTACATTCGTTTTGATATTCAATATGCACACAAATGCGTGTACTGTGTACTTACATATATTCGTCAACTGTGTACACGGATACATTTTCTCAGTAAGAAGTACGCACACACACACAGACACACACACACAGACACACACACACAGACACACACACATACATATGTGTGTGTGTGTGTGTGTGTGTGTTTAAAGCGTAAATGCGTACCATAGCATGATTCATATAGCAACAACACGGATTTTTAATGAGTGGTTTGATTGCCATATGGGTGTACATAAAGATGATAGGCCGAGGATCAAAGACGATAGTCAATCAAAATAAACACAGACGAACACGTATACATACATACATACATACATAGAGATAGACAGACATACACAGGTACATACGAATCTAATAACAAACACAAAGTACATAACATTTAAATTTATGCAAATATGCCATATATGTCGTCATTTTCTAAGCTTAGAAACTTCTGCTTAATAATAGTGATAGCCAACCAGACTAGGTAGTTAACCACGCTGAGGCGCTCAAAAAATTTACGATTCTTAGTGAGGATCGAACTCGTGACATTTTACCAGCACGCCTACTCGAATGGAACGTGACACAAGTTCGCGTTTAAAGTGGGTGTCCCACACGTATACGGGACAAATAAGCCCAAAATTACAGTTAAGTCCACTCTCTATTTCACTTCTTTTAGAAACGACTCAGAGACCAAAGGTTAGTCAACTCCCGAAAATAGGTACTGCCTGCTGAGGAGAACGAAACTCTGCGACTATAAGGATCGAACTCATTATTCTATAATAACGGTAAAACAACTTGTTAAACATTACCGCACAAAGAGGCTACTCGTAAATATGTCATATATACATACGGAGGTAAATAAACTGGAGACATGTAGTCATCAAATGTTCCTTCAGTGAATTTCGGTTGACTTTTACTTATATATAATATATATATATATATGCACAGTGTAACCCGGATATAAGAGAGTTGTCGGGACCGGAGAAGAAGTCTCTTATATCTGGGTTTCTCTTATAACCGGGTTTGGTCTATTTTATATACATTAACACAGGCTCTAATTTGGGACCAGAGAAAATCTCTCTTATATCCGGGTTTCTCTTATATCCGGGTCTCTTATATCCGGGTTACACTGTATATATTACTTTTTTTTTTTAATCATATAGCTACATTGAAGCATGCATTAAGGATCGAACTCATTACACAAGCGGTTAAGTGGTCAGGTAAACGCGCTACCGTAATAGTCGTCATATAACATGCAAGTTCGTATTCACACATGCGCATAATGTGCAATATATATATATATATATATATATATATATATATATATATATATATATATATATATATATATATGTTATACATACATTATATATATATATATATATATATATACATATATATATATATATATATATATATATATATATATATATATATATATATTTATATGTATTTATATGTATTTATATGTATATATAGACAAACATTTATATAATATATCATAATGTTTAAAATGCAAAATTCACCCCTAAACGCACGAACATATAAAAAGAGTAAGAAAGATGGTACATTCAAACATATATTCAAATATAAGCATGCAATCACATACACACGCACACACGTATACACATGCACAAATGCATATGCAAATATTTACGTTCACATTTTAAAGGCTAAAACGACACACAACATAATCACATGCACACACGCACAGATCGCCATGAATGTCCCACATGTGGTCAAACGTTTAGGCTTTTTTCCCTCTGTCTATTCCCCTTTGTATGAATTATCCTTCTCATTTCCTCCTTTCCTCACCCCTCCTGCCTGTCCACTCTACATCATCCCGTGGTATGACTCTACCCCCGCCGTCATCTTCTCACTCACCTTGAGAGACAAAGATGGGCTCCTAAGTGCCAGTCTTCGTAGTTTCCTCTCTCTTCCTTACCCGTCCCTCATATCTACAACCTCTTTCATTCAGCTGCAGTACCGCTCATTCTCTCTTACTCATTTCAATCACCTTTCGGTTACTCCCAGTCTTGAACATTCATTGAACGATCGCCTGGTTTGTTGATCTGTCGAACGCTTTCATTCCCATTCATATTTCTTCCTCTCCCTCCTCCTCTTAATCTTCGTTGCTTTTATTACGTTGTTTATTATTATTATTATTATTATTATTATTATTATTATTATTATTATTATTTTCAAACCCCTAACTTCCTGCTCCCACTCAATTTGCACATCCCTTGGACGCACACTTTTTTCCGATACTATTTCCAGACTTTCTCATTCTCATCTTATCTTCCTCCCGCCTTTTTTTTCATAAAACTTCTTTATTTCATTTTCTTCGTCTTCCAACCTTTTCTACTTCTTTCCCTCACCCGTCATCTCTTTCTCCATTTTCTCTTTTCTCTTTCTCTTTCTCTCTCTCTCTCCCTCTCGTTTCTCATTTCCATATTCTCTCTCTCCCCTCTAGGGTTGTCTCATCTGTGCTCATGTGCAAAAAAAGCAGAGTAATAATGCCCTGAATCAATAACAACAACACTACAGACACACACACACACACACACTTATGAATATATATATATACACACACACACACACACATACATACATACATATATATATATATATATATATATATATATATATATATATATATATATATGTGTGTGTGTGTGTGAATATATATACACACACACACGCATACATACTCTCTATCTCTGCTTTGTGCCTGAGTAAATAAATATCAGTATAGGACGCCTACTGTAGCGTAGTGGGTTCGATCCTTGTGCAGTGATTTTTTATTGTAAACTTATTCAAGAATATGTTAAGCATATCAATAACTGGGCGCTTACTGTAGAGTGGTGGTCAGTAAGCAAGCTACTCCCACCGACTATTTGCTGTTGAGTGATTTCGAGCTTAATTTGGCACTCCACAATTGTGGCCTTGTGGCAGACTATTTTGAACTTAGTAATTCTCTGCACAAAGCGTTGAGTAATGGTTGGCAAGAGATTTCCCCTTTTCTCTAAACGTTTCGTTTTTTTTTTTTTTTTTTTCTCGCCTTCTAATCTCTTTGTACACAATTTGTAAGTCTCTCTTTTGTTTTCTTTATTCTCTCTCACTCGGTCTTTCTCTTATGTGCAAATATTTTATTGCTACTTCTCCCAGTTGTATGCACTTAACGATATATTCCCTACCAATATTTGTTTTCTTTGCGATCTCATCTTTCTCGTTCTCATCATATTTTTCCTTCTAATTCTAATATCACCCAGTTATTTTTGTTTTATTTCTGTTCTCATTCACACAGATTTACATTCAGTTTTTCTCGACCCACCTTTCTTCTACTCCTCCTCCCACTTGTAAACCTTGATTTATCCGAGTATTTTCATTCGCGAAAATGAAAAAGAAGAAAAACAAAATCAGTCGTTTCAGTTGATTACTTTTTATTTTCATCATCGTCTCCACCCCTACTCGTCGACCTCGCCCTTCCACTTTCCACTTTCTTCAGTTGCTTACTGCTCGCCAACTTCATTCATCCTCATCTTCAGTTCTAACACCAACTCGTTTTGTGTTCTTCGTTTCGCAGAACTTTCATTCTTATTTCCTTATATGGAGTACCACCAAGCGTTCTTTCATTCATATATTCCAGTCTCCCTTTCTTTGCCAACTGCCTGCCTGCCCGCGCCTCTTTTCATTCATCTCCTGCTGTTTCTTTCCCCACCCTTCTCAACTCTCATTCGCCCCTTTCCTTTACAGACCGCCTCTTATTCCTGCCCTACACACAGAATTATCCCTTTTCTGTATAGATCACCCCATTCGATAACTCCTTTCCATTCATTGCTAACTCTTGATATGAAATGATCGAGGCTTCTTTCGTCTCTTTTTTATTTTCAGCATTTTTCATTCAAATTTTCATACGATTAAATTTCATTTTCATATCGACTGATCCCCATTTAAGCTTTGTTTTTGAAACCCGTTTCTTAAACCTTAGCACCACACTCCTGTATAATTCCGCTCATTCATCGATACTACCCATTCAAACTGATAGTCTCCCCTTTCCATTTTTTCTTTCCATTCAACATTTTCACTGATTCCTTTGTCAAGCTTGTATCGGCTCCTATTCATATCGATTCTACTTCCTACTCCCAGCTTATTTTTCATTAAGTATACGTCTTCACTTCCCATCATTTCCTTATTCGGAAGTTTTTCATTTTTTGACCGCTTCATTCATTCATTCTTCCTTTCTTTCTTGCTGTCTTTTTCAAATTCAAGTATTTATATTATTGTTCTTTCTTTTTTAAATTGAGACATTCATTAATTTGTTCTTTCTTAAATTTAAGCAATCATATTAATTTGTTCTTTTTTTCTTTATCAAATCTGGGTTTTCATATTATTTTTTTTCTTTCACATGTTTAGACATTCACATTATCATAAATATTAATTTTCTTTTTTTTCTTTCCTTCTTTCTTTATCTGTTTCTTTCTTTTTTACTTTCTTAAAATACTTGTATTACTCCCTGACAAAAACGTATGTCTTATTAGAAATGCCAATATGTATGTGTGTGTGTGTGTATGTGTGTGTGTATGTGTGTGTGTGCGTGTGCATGTGTGTGTGAGAGTGTGTGTGTGTGTGTGTGTGTGTATTCGTGTCTTCCCTAATACACAGGCATTAAATATAATTTGTGAAAAGGATTTAAGAAGACAATGAATATTTAAGCAAATGTTATTAATTCATAAAGATGGATTACACAGTATGTAGATCAATAATAGACATACCGCAACGCAGATAATATTATTTGGTTTTTACATCCTTAATTCAGAATCATATTCTCACTAATAATGTTATCAATGTTTGGGCATTTGTTTATATATATATATATATATATGTGTGTGTGTGTGTGTGTGTGTGTGTGTAAGATTATATTTCACTTAATAATTTGAAATATCCGTGATAAATTTTTGATTGTTTTTTTTTTTATCTTAATAAGCCTGTATTCATATATACGACGCATCCCAATGTCCCACACGCACACACGCGCACGAGCACGCGCGTGCGAACACAGGCGTGCGAACACAGGCGTGCGAACACAGGCGTGCGAACACAGGCGTGCATGAGCGCTCTCGACCGCTTTGGAGTACTGGCATGAGCAAAAAACTAAATGAAAAACTTATATTACTTCTTCATCATATAAAATGAAACATTTATAAAAAAAAGCTTGGTGTCCAAATATCATATAGCGAATTTATATTTTATTTGATCGAAGTTTTATTTAATATATATTTTATTTATATATATATATATATATATATATATATATATATATATATATATATATATATATATATATATATATAGTCTAATTCACAATTGATATAAATGGAAAATATAGAAAAATAATTATTTGTTATGCAAAATAAACGTTTTCTTGATCATTGGGCTACGATCCGATTCATGTAATAGTGCGGCCACCCTCCCACACCCAATATATATATATATATATATATATATATATATATATATATATATATATATATATATATATATATGTGTGTGTGTGTGTGTGTACTGGGATCAGTACATTTATTTTGCATAGGAAATAGTAATTTGTTAATATAATTTCCTTTCTTGTTATATGTTGGCAGCATGTTTTCATTAAGACATGTCACATTAAACAATTTAGAAAAGGTTTTGTATTCGTAACTAACAGGATCCTCTCATATTTACGGAGGAAAGAAAATTTATATAAATCAACATGGTAATTTTCTTTCTTCTTTTAATAAGTATACTAAGAAACTCGTCCGTAAATATGAGAGGAACCTATTAAGAATAAGTAGACAAAATTTTTTAATTTTTTTAATTTATATATATATATATATATATATATATATATATATATGTGTGTGTGTGTGTGTGTGTAATATGTGTATGAGTGCGTGAAGTGAGAGAGGATAGAGAAATTGTGTAGAAATGGTTATCCTCGTTATAGAGCAAACAGCTGGTATTTATAGATATGTGTGTGTGTGAGTGAGTGTATGTCTCTGTGTCTGTGTGTGTGTGTATATATATATATATATATATATATATATATATATATATATATATAAATATATACAGACGCACAGACAAAAAGATATATATATATATATATATATATATATATAGAAAGAGAGAGAGAGAGGTGAGAGAGGGTGAGAGACAGAGAGTGACTGACACAGACAAACAGGCAGACAGACAAAGAGAATGTAAACCTGTCTGAGAAAAATAGACAAAGAGATGTGCTTGTGCGTGTGTCGCAGAAAGAGGCTCACTAGTTTTTTTTTTTAATTTAGCATCTCACCTCTGTACGTACATATATATATGCGCGTGTGTGTGTGTGTGTAAACACTGTGTGTAATCGCTTATCTAGCAAAATACAATCTCATCAATTTAAAGAGAATAAAAATAAGGCGAAAGAACAAATCCGATCTGATAAATATTTAACAACAATCAAGCAAACTATAATTGTAGAACTTACTACGGTGTAGTAATTTTGAACCTCATTTGGTCTTACATTCTTAGTTGCTTCGCTATAAAATAGCACGACTTCAACATAATTTTTTATTTAGAATTTCTTTTCCTTTTAATCACGTAGGCACAATAATAAAAACCGTGTTGTGAAAAACGCTGTAATCCGTTGTTTGTGCTACCTTCCTTTTCACCCCAAGTAAGGCAATAAAACCACTAAGGTCAAGTGTGAAAGTATATGAGAAAAAGAAAAACATTATTAAGGAGAGAGAACAATAAAGGGACAGGAATCGAGACAGAAGATAACGATTGACATTGCATTTAGATTTTTGAAGATCAAACTTGACTGGAAAGCAGGAAACCGGAAGAGAGTTCCACATGCGAGAAGTGCGAAAGAAGAAACAAATATTGTAGGACTTCTACAATAAAGTAATTTTTTTTTTTTAAATTTTACGTATATCTTTTTTCTGGTTTATTTGAACATATGAAGAAATTTGTGGTTAGAAACCTGAAATCAAATAATGGTCGACATTAAAGTAAAACAAAAAACAAGTCGAAACAAAATCATAAAATGGGCGATTTGCACACTAATGCTAAAATAAAGTCTTTAAGGGATAGCGTTGCCTCGAACTGTATTGTACGGCATACAAAGGTCTTATAAGAAATTGGGATAGGTGTGAAATATCGATGCATAAGCATGCGCACACACAATCACGTACATATTCATGATTACAGTTATATAGATACACGTATAAACAGACATATTTATCTTTACACACAGGCACAGACACACACACACACACACACACACACACACACACACACACATATATATATATGCAACTTCGTTTCGGTGCATTTGCGGCTTGCTTAAAAACAGAATTGATTGTCCATAACCATTTTTCGTTCTCACCAGTCGAGGTGCAATTGAAATGCACCGAAACGAAGTTACATGTTTGTAGTGAGTAAACTGTTTTTGTTTATATGATAATAAATAATTATTGCTCTACTATCGGTATCGAGCCCTCTTTTGAATTAATGCTGTGAACGTTAGAATTTATATATTATTTTCGTTCTCATTGAATATATATATATATATATATATATATATATATATATATATATATATATATATATATATATATATATATATTGCTAAGGAATTATTCGGTTCATTTTTAATTCAATATTTATATTACTTAAAACGTTATTATAGTAGAACATTACCATAACTGAGAAGTTCTTCATAACTGAGCGGTAAAACACACCGGATCAAACTGTCGTTCCTCCTACAAAGGCGGACGTAGGATCGATTTCTACCGGAAAGCACATTTTCTTTATTAAGATTTCTCGAATGTGCAGGCTAATCGACGGAATACACACTGTTTAAAATAAAAAGGAACGTCTATTTCAAACACGTGTATCCACTATAATAACGTCTGAAGCGATATATATATATGTTTTAACATAAATCACACAGGTATTCGGAATGATTTGATATTTGAGTTCTTTCGTCGCATTTCAAACACGTGGTACCGAATTACTTATGACATAAGGTACCCAAAACCTTTTTGGTCCTCACCATTACGATATATATCTGCATTGGTCACACATGGAAAATGATTAATGTCTAGCTGTAAGCCTGATATGCATTCATGGGAGTGTTTCTTCCTTGCCATGCAACATTATTAGAAAAGGAAAGAGATTCCTTTGTGGGCAGATGAGGCATAGGTTTTCAAAAGAATATATATATATATATATATATATATATATATATATATATATATATATATATATATATATATAAAGGGATGACCAAACTTGCTTAATCTAAGAGCCACATACGATAAAGTTCAGATGTTTGAGAGCCGCAAGACATGAACAAAATTTACCCATAAGTTTTTGTTACATACACATTAACATTAAACTTACGTTTTAATTCAATTCATACCCAGCAATTTCGGCTACCTCTGATTTTTATATATATATATATATATATATATATATATATATATATATATATTATAATTTATATTTAAAATTTTAAAATTTAAAATTTTAAAATTTAAAATTTTAAAATTTTAAAATTTATTTTAAAAATTTAAAATTTTAATATATTTTTATTGTTCAGTATATATAAATATATATATGTGTGTGTGTGTGTGTGTGCATAGTAAAATTTAGAGTGCTTAATATAAGAACAGAGCAAGATAAGATTCGAGTTAAGATATAAAATAGTCATGGGTTATTCATTACTCTCTCTTTCTCTCTCCCTATTTCTCTCCTCTATCTCTCTCTCTCCATATATATATATATATATATATATATATATATATATATATATATATATATATATATATAGGAAAATATGACAAACAAGAAAATTTCTTGTGACGCGTTTCATCCGTTAGGGTTTCCACGGACTGAGCTTTGTTGATGTTGCCACGTCTACATGCGCACGAAACGAGTAACGCAGGTAGTTTCAAAATTTTTTGAAAGAATATTTTTTGTTTTAATCTAGCTAAATTCATCTGTATTATTTTTCTTTTTCTTTTCCATCACTTTTTTCTGACTATCCCACAATGTGACAATATAAAATCTACCAAGAATGGTGATATATTGTAAGTACCTGGACCCAAATTTATCGTGGACGAACTAGCCATTAAATCACTTTCCAGACATCTTCGTCTCAGTGGGTTATTTTCTCTTTTAATCAAAGTCATATTCCCTATGTCGAAATTATGTTTCATTTTGTTACTGTGAACAACCAATGCGTTTTGTGTGTTATGTAAAATGTCCCTTTTGTGTTTATATAGTCTTTTGTTTAAAATTCTTGAGGTTTCTCCAATGTATTCATTCTGGAAATTCCTGCATTTGATAGAGTAAATTCCTTCTTCAAGTTTTGTTTGGTTGTTTTGTATTTTATTGATTAAGTCTTTGATTGTTTTAGATGTAGTTGTGACAAATTTTAAGTTGAGTTTAGATAAATTATTTTCGGTTGTATTTGTGATAGAGTTAGTGGATAGAATAATATATTTTTTTGATACGTTGGGTTTGTCAGGAACAACTCTTCTATTTTGGAATGTTTTATGAGCATTTTGTTTCACATTAAAAATGAAATAGGCTATTGAAGTATCTTGAATGTTTTTTCAATATATTGCTCCTCTTCGTGTAAGTATTGAGGGCTGCAAATTTTGAGTGCTCTTAAATAGAATCCAATGATCATTCCGGATTTTATTTTTTTATTATGTTGGGAATAGCGAAAGAGTAAAAAATGCCCATTTTCACAAAGAACAGTTGCCGACTACCTGATGATTTTGTAAAAACAAACAAAACTCTTACTTGTGGTCGGTTACTGTTCATCGGGAATTTATTTAGAAATATTAATGTTCTGCGTTTACATATTGCATTGAGCTCTTTTTCACCGGTGTCTTTGTAGCATACACCCTTAAAGGAGCTTACTTTATATTTTATTTAAATTATATGCTCTGATATGGGGGACTTTAAGAGCACAGTATTGGTAATCATTAGTTTACTTTTAACAGTATGCTCTTTAGCTGAGGCCCGACTGTTTTTTCATGCAATCGAGCATTTTCTAAGCATACTTTTTATTTTCTTTCTGGTGTTTCCCCCCAATTAATGGTGATGTTTTGGCATTTCCATATTGGCTGTATAAGCATTTCCCTCTAAGGTGAGTTTGATTGGTGTGTGCATTGTATGTACACATCAACTACTCTTGTTGTAACATTGTGAAGGGAGTTTAAAAATCCCATTTTTGTCAAATAACAGTTGCCGACTACTTGATAATCGCGTGAAAACGCACGAAACCTTTGTGATATGGAGAATGACGTTACACAATTTGATCCGATAAATCCTGTCATGGTGACCTCCTTTGAATATCACATATGCGCCAAACCGCACCAATCCTCTGCTTGGCTAAAGAGCCACCTTAGAATCCGTTCTTATTCGTTTACAAGCAGAAAACCAGTTCAATGATGTAGAATTAATGAGACATCAGTCGACTGTAAAGATGTTATATATATATATATATATATATATATATATATATATACTCTCGACTCTCCCGTCGAATTCGACGTATGAGCAGATCAGTTCCTAGGAAACCAACAGTCCGACAACAGCACATGAGATTTGATTATAGTGGTGAAGGTTTCGTGCAGGACCATCCACACTTTTTGAAGGGCCGAATACAGAGACCTGGTGCACTACGTGCCACAAGGTCCCCAAACGACCCTCCGCAGGTTTTGAATTCAGAGTTGTCCTTCTCCTAGACCAGTTGACATCCAAGGCTATTTACCCATAGCTGGAGGGAGAAGAGGATTCACACCTTTCCAAGAAAAAAAATATAAGAACACAAGAAAAATTAAATAAAGAACTTAACCGCAATATCTTGTCAGTCGTTATAGAAATTTTCCGAATGTTCTGCATGTTCGAGTTCTTTCGGCTATACTTTTTTACCCATTATCAAGGATGATTATATTTTTTACTTTTAACTGAATATATGGATTGTTTTATGTATGTATCTAGAGTTATAGAAGTGTTTTATTTTCTAAACACAGTCAGCACATTGCGACCATGTTCATAGTTGATATTATTGAGTGTAGGTTTTTACTTTTTTTTTTTTTATTAAGAATGCTTCCATTATTTTTAGACGTTTCTTACATGTGGATGAGGCTATTATATTTGCATTATCAACGAGTATGTTGAGAATGCAGTTTGTTACGTCTCCATCTGTATTTAAATGAGACCTAATTGAGCTGTGGCCATAGAAATGTAATTAAGAAAAATTATAGAAAAGACTTAACCGCAGTACCTTGTTAGTCGTTTTTAATGAAACTTTTTTTCACAATATTAATAGTCAATAGCATGGCCTCTCACCTTTATAACTTGCTGCAATCGTTTTCTATAGTTTTGGATGAAAGTTGAACAAGTCTTTTCTGAGATTTTCTTCCATTCCCCATTGATACACGTTATAATTCCTTAAGGTTTTTTAGTGATCGACGATTTATTTAAACTTCCAATTCGTGACATAGATTTTCAGTAGGATTCAAGTCAAGACTCATTGAAAGCCATGGCAGAACTGTAATGCTCTTTTTCTGAAGCCACGCAGTCATTGATTTAGACGTATGTTTGGGATCATTATCTTGCTAGAAACTAAATCGCCGACCTAGATGAAGATTTTGCGCTGATAGTTGTAGATTTTCGTCCATAATTTTGATATAGATTGCATATTTCATTATTCCTCTTATTGCAATTAATTGTCCCAACCCCCTTGAGCTAAAACACCCCCAAAACATCATCGAACAGTCTCCATGTTTTAATGTTGCCGCTGTGTTCTTTGGGAAGAAAGCCTCACCAGTCCTGCACCAAATCTTCTGTACATCAAGCTCGTTTCATCACTCCATAGTACTTGTTCCCAAAAGCAATTTTCTTTGTCCAAGAACGTTTTGGCAAAATTAAACCGTGCAACAATGTGACATAGTTTGTGAAGAGAGGTTCGTCGTGATCAGTTTCCATCGAACCCATTTCTATTTAAACAACGTTGTATTGTGAGAGTACTTACGCTGATACCCATCGTATTCAAACTTTTGGCAATATCTTTCAAAACAACTCTTGGCTTTATATTAACCTCGCGACACAGTTTTCGTGCAGTTCTCGGTGATATTTGGGTTTTCTTTCACGCCCAAATTCTCTATCGTACCAAACTGTTTAAACTTCTTTATAAAAGACTGTACCGGAGATCTAGGGATAGCTAACTGGTCTGAAAAAGTGCTATAACTATTTCCCGACTTGTGGAAGTTAATAATACTCTGTCTCAAGTCAACGCTACGGTTCTTTGTCTTCCCCATCTTGTTGTTAACGTAAGAATAACAATGGTGACATTCTTTGCACCACGTGATGTTCTTTGCTGGAATTATCACAAATATTCTACTGAATAAATAGTCTAGAAGGCTTCACCGATAAAATAATTTTGTAAATTACTTATACTTACACGAATCAATCAATTTAAAACGATATTTTCTGCTGTACGAATGGTTTTGTCCTTTCCTATTTTGCATAATTCGTCTGTCAAATTTGTTGTATTTAATATATTGTTCTGAAAATTGAGTTTTATATTCCTTTTTGTGCTTATTGGCATATACAAACATGGAATTGGGTTCTAAGAAATCGATAAAAATATTCAAAATTGATGGGTGTACGAATAATTTCGTCGTTGACTCTCTCTCTCTCTCTCTCTCTCTCTATATATATATATATATATATATATATATATATATATATACAGTAATGCCTTGAGATACGAGTTTAATTCGTTCCATGACCTAGCCTGTTGATTCAAAAGGCTCGTATCTCAATTCTATTTTACTCATTGAAATTAATGGAAATATTTCCGGTCCGTTTCAGGCCCCTAAAAATACTTTTATTTTCCTAAAACTTATCCCTATTTTTATATTTGTGGGTTTCTTACAAGCAAAAATATGAATAAACAAGAAATGTAGTTTACAAACAATAAAATAAAGGAGAAAAAGCAAATTGTAAAGAAATAAACTGTACTAAATCATGAAATTCAGACGAATCCTAGCTCAGTTTGCGGGGGGGGGAGGGTGAGCGAGGAGGTGGGGGGCAACACCAACAGCTAGTTTAGCGACTGCTAACTTAGCTTAGCAACGGCTAGCTTAGTCTACAATACCGAAAATTAACTCTATCACTTAATTTAAAATTTTTTAAAACATTTTATACATTACTGTAACTATTTTTTTAATTTTATAATTTTTTTTATTTATCGTCGATGTAGAACGCTCATACTGTCTCGCCAAATCCATTACTCGTACGTCTTTCTTATATTTTTCAAAATAATTTCCCGCTTTACCTCAAGCGAAATCATACGTTTCGGGTTTTCGCCATTTCTATTTCCACTTACTTTATCCAGACCCATGGTGTCAAGAAAAGGAATTTTGTAAAATAACGTTAAAAAGAACACAACAGAGCAGAGATCCTTCCAGAGCAAGGTGAATACGTGTACTACGAGTGGAAATACTCTCGAAGCTAGGCCCTCTCTGCGCCAACGAGCGGATGTTTAACTGAAACTCACTCGTATCTCAAAATTCTGCTCGTATATCAAAACAAAAATTCGGCCGGACTCCGGCTCTTATCTCAAAAAACTCGTATGTCGGTATGCTCGTATCTCAAGGCACTAATATATATATACACTACAGTTCAAAAGTTTGAAGCAACCCCCATAATTAGCATGAGATGAACTTGACAGAAGAATGAAAAATATAAAAA